>QTSX02002924.1:40753-331361 GCA_014839935.2 Entomophthora muscae | reverse complement strand
TGAAAAATTAGCTTAGTTTTGGAAATGCCCAATTCTGGCAGATAAATACTAAAATAATGTTGACTTAATGAATGTTGACTTGCAGAATGAGTTATTTCTGGCGGTTGCCTGACAATATTGACATATTCTCAAAAACCAAAGAGGATCACCTCACACATGTCTGCAAGACACTCAATTGACTCGCAAAGCACAAACTCTATGCAAAGCCTAGCAAGTGCCAATTTATGGAAAAGGAACTCTTGTTCTTGGGCCACATTGTCTCTGATGGTAGCATCAAAGCAGACCCTGATAATATAAAAGCCATAAATAACATGCAACGCCCCATCTCCCTTAAACAAGTTAAATGCTTTCTTGGAATGGTAGCTTGCCTAAGGAAATACATCAAAGACTGCAGAAAACCAACCACACCAATCAATGACCTAACAAAGGTAATGCCAAAAAGAAATTCATATGGACGCCAGAATTCACCAAGAATTTCCAACTACTTAAACAAGCTTTGATTGAAGCACCAATATTGCAATACCCTAATAACAACGGGCGCTACAAGCTTGAGTTGGATGCCAGTGACACCGCCATTGGTGCAGTCCTACGCATCTGCCAGCCAGGGCAGCAAGACTTACTTCCAGTATGTTATGAAAGTAAAAAAACTAACCAACACTGAGCAAAGGTACCCAATACACAATAAGGAATTGCTAGCAATATACCACACATGCAAGAAATGAATATGTTACTTAGAAGGACATTTAAACATCTGAGTACTAACTGACCATAAATCCTTAACATATTTCAAAACTCAGAATGCACTTGCACGGAGACAAGCCAAATGGATGTCCTTGCTGGAACAGCCTAATTTGGACATCCAATACAAAAAGAGGGCATAGTTGGTCACAACTGATGCTCTCTCTAGACTATGTTAGCCTAGAGAGGATCATCCTGACTACCTGGACCCTGAATGGCCCAACCTATATAACACTGAGTACAAGACAAAAGGGAAAGACCCCTCCACACATCAACTAACCCATGATACATTAGTAAGGAATGAAAAACATTTCTACATATCAAATGGAACAGTTTACTGCATCATTAAAGATAAACATGTTCCCTACATCCCACTCACACAAAGAGTTGACACCATATTAAGACATCACCACCTACTAGGACATGCAAAGGCTAACAACCTATACCTCACTCTAAAAGAGATAGTATGGTGGCCCAATCTTAAGCAAGACATAGTTGACATTTTGAAAAAAGCGCACAGTGTGTGATAAATACACCATCACAAAGGCTCCACAACCAACAGTTAATCTAGTACCAGATCCTGAACTATTCAAGGTTTGGGGGCTGGACGTGGTGGGACCCTTCCCAGAAGCAAAAACTAAACAACACTTTCTAATTGTAGCCATTGACTTTGCTACACACTGGCCCATCTTCTGGGCAACACAGAACTACAAAGTAGAAACAATAAACTGATTCATTAACAAAGCAATCATTGCTGACTACAGCACTCCAGACTACATCATAACTGATGGAGAAACCAAGTTATCAGGCCACATAGTAAATGACAACTTAAAGTCCAAAAACATTAAGCACTCCACAGCCTTGCCCTACAGGCCACAGGCCAACAGCAGAGTTGAACGCCTAAACAGCAGTCTTATCAGAACCCTTGAGAAAATAGTGGATAGTAAATCCAAAGACACATGGCCACTATAAGTGAAACATGCATTGTTAGTATCCCGAGTCTGCACCAACCAAGGGACAGGCTACTCACCATTTGAACTAACATACAGATACAAACCTGAGATAGTCACCCACAATAACCAATTGTATATGAAGATCCCCCCAGGAAAACCTCCCACAGTAGAACAAGCAACAAACCTACAACACATCTGTCTCAAAGCTAAAATAGCTGAAATGAAGAGGCTCAAGACACAAAAGGTAACCTCCACAGAGGAACCACTTCTAATCAAATCCCCTGTCTGTGTCCTAGCGGGGAACAGGAAGAAGTTGGATTTAGTACACAGAGGACTGGGAAGAGTCATCAGATACCAACCAGACAGAAATACCTATCTAGTTAAGTCCCAGGGTCCAAAGATACTGTCATCAAGAAATACCACAGATCCTACCTCCGCCTTAGCAAAGGAGAACACTCAACTCAAATAGTACTCACTAGCAAACAACTCCAGGAACATCAGGCAGCAGCTATCAAGACAAAGCCCCCTCCTGATGTACCAGAGTAACCCCTAAAGGGGTGTGTCAAGGAGCTGGATGTATGGGTATTAAGGCCACTGCCAACACACTTAACATCCAGTCATTGCTTGTTTGGTGCCAATCCAATATACCGTTCTATATACCAAGAAAGGCAACAACCCAATATCACATGAATTGTTCAAGTATCCAGTGACTTGAACTCATCCTGCACATGACCTTCCCTATCTTTGATCTGACTATATCCCCGCCACTGTACAAGCTATATAAGTCTAAAGTATTATCCAATAAAATATACTTATATTCTTCTTAATTCTATATTCAAAGCTTCCCCAAAAGTTGCTCCTCATCACTACCTAATAAAGGAATACTTATATTCACACTTTGAACATCCTAAAGAAAAAGTTGGATGCCATCTTGCCTACACTTTCTGATGAGCTAAATAAGAAAAGGGGCTGCAAGAAGAACAAGGCCAATTCAGAGGCCACCCAGGAGCAACAGGCTGCATCTAAAAAGGCCTCATAGTTCCATTCCTTCATACCACTTTAATGGTTGATTTTGAGACATCTCAAGCTAGTTCCTTTATCAAAGTCTTTAAGAGCAGGCCCCAAGGCTGCTTCTTCCATTACCACCTGGCTCTGCATAAGAACTTGATGATAAATCCAGTCCTCAGCAAGCTGGTATTTAAGGATGGCACAAAGGAGCCAAAAAAAATTAATTTCTTTTCTGCCCTGGCCATGGTCATAAAGGATGAGGTGAACTCTTTCTATGACAGGCTTCTCAAGGATAATATTATTGTGGAAAATCAAGAAGCTTTTGCCCCATCCATCCATATTTTTAGACCCAGTGGGTGGGTTTGTTCTAGGGGCAGCACTGCATCTGCAAGAGAGGAGACTTCACAATTGGAACTTCTTCAAGTTGGCTGAAGAAGGCGTCACAAAGGCCACCTCTTCACTTAAAGGGTGGTGCAATCAATTTTCCTGCTTGGTTAAGGTGAAGAAGCCAAGATCCAATGTGATTTTCAATAAGCTGAAGATCCAGCATGCTCATGGGGACCATCTTTACCCCCAAGCCATAAAAAACAAGGCTGTTACCATAAAGCATACTGACCAGTAGGTCAAGTTTGTACGTTTCAAAGAAGAGGTTTTGGCCCTCTAATCCAAAGAGGACTGCTTTAATCATCTTAAGGGCATTTCAAAGACACTTGGAGCCAAATACTGATTACTTTTATCTATTGTTAAAGACTTTTTTCTTGCAATGTTTAAACTTTACTTTAGTTTAACCTGTGAATATTGGTACTTTTAAAGTCTAAAGTCAGAATATGGAAATAGCATAACTTTTGGTTTGGTGACTTTAGAGCTTTGCAAACTATAGTTACTACTTATTGTCCCTCTTTTTTATTACAGATTTCAGATCCTTGGGTGATTCTGAGTCTAGTTATATGTTTTTTATATATTTATAAAATTAATTGGGCTTTAATTCATGTTTAAAGTTACCAGGCGCAGCTTAGCCAGAAATTTGGGATAGGGTTTCTAGATGGTGTCTTTCTAAATGGCGTTTTATTGACAGTGTTTTCTAGACTCTGTCTTTCTAGATAGTGTATCCTACTGATTGTCTTATGCTGAATTCTTGAATTCCCATTTTTCTGATGCTTAAGGCGGTCAATTGCTTAAAGTTTGGAACTACTGTAACAGTCTGTCCATCAAAAAGAATATGTTTTTATTTGTACATATGTTGTATCTTATTTTTTGGTTGTCTTTTGCTTGTTGTTTATCCCTGAATAGCATCCTGATTTTGAGTGCATGATATTTCATTAAATCCAAAGTTGGAAATTTTACGTTGAATTAATTTTTATATCTTAAATGGCAACAGCGCCCATGTTGACACTAAAAATGTTGACAGTGGCCATGTTGACACTTTTAATGTTGACACTATAGTAAAGTGACAATCTGGTTTTACTTAATGTTGTTTCCTGGATGTCGACACTTTTTTAATTAACAAAACACTTTACCCCAAACATTTTTAATATAAAAAAATATTTAAAATACATTATTATACTAAAATGACCCCATAGAGCTCAAAAATTGCAATAAAAAATACCATAAGTAATAAGAATAAGGAGATATAAGCAAGTATTTTTCAATTTACTATGTAATTTACACTCTTTATTATCAAATTATTTTTTATTCCCATAAAAACTAAAATTACAATGAACCAAAAATAAAGATATTTTATATATCATACTAACTAAAAAATATAAAAAATTCTATATTTAATTTATTATACTTTTTATAAGCATAACTGAAAATATCTCATAGCTTAAAGATAAATTAACAAAATATAAGATATTTCTTACAAAACCACATTGAAACTGTATCTGAAACTTACCATTTATACTTAAAAAGATTAGTACTATCCAAAAAAATTAAAAAATTAAAAGTTTAAAGGTAAAAGATATATAGGCAAACAAAAGTTTATTTGGCTAATTAAAGCTATCAGCAAGAGCAGTGGTGACATCTTCAAGGTACTTCTTTATCTCTGCCACCTTGTACTTCTTCTTCAATACCTTCTGTGCGTCCTCCTGGTAGTCTTTCTCCTTGGACTTCCTCTTCTTGGGGGCCACCCGGTTGGCCAGGTTGCGGAACTTGGAGACAGTCCGGGCCTGCTCCTCTTGTAGCTTGGAGAAGAACTTGTTGAACTTGGGGTTGGTCTCAAACTTCACCTTCAGGTGCTTATGCCAAACCTCAAGGCTAGAGGTGGTCTTCATCTCTCCCTTGAGGCAGGCGCCTTGACAGTTCCAAGGGGCAGCGGCTCTGCTCTTACCTCTCCGGGCAGTCACCTTGCCCACCCATTGCCGCTCAAAGTACTCCAGGTAGCCTTTGAAGATGATGTAGTGCTTCTTGATATAAGCATCCTCCAGGAGGGCCTCAAAGCCAAGCCCAGTATGCTCTGGGCGCACAAAAGCCAAGGCAGCAAACTGGGTCAGGGCAAAGCGGCACTTCCCCTTACCATTGTTAAGATACTTGTCAAAAAGGTCTTTCTCACTCTTGAGATTCTTGACAAGGGCCTGCCTAAAATGGAAGAAGCAGCCCTGGACTTCTCCATTGAAGGTGGCCTGGAAGGCTCTGAACTGAGCCTGCTCAAAGTCCATTATTATAACCTTTGGCCCAAGTGATTGCGCATGAGCTAGCTGCTCAGCGGCTATGGTTGCCTCATCCTTCTCAGTGGAGGAGAGATTTGCCTTTGTGGTGTGGGTGGGAGGGGGGAGCTGGTTGGCAGGAAGGGAGCTCAAAGCATCCTGGACAATCTTGAAGGCTCTGGCATAGACCTCTGTCTTGGCACCAGGTAGGAGAAAGAACACAAGGGGGATGACCTGGTCATTAAACTGCCCATGCAGGACCCAAAGCTGCTTGAAGAGAGAGGGGCAAGTAGCAAATGTGCCATTGAACAGCCAGGTGGTAGCAGTGTTCAGCTGCTCCAGGTTTTGGGTTGTGGCGTAGGCTACAATCCTATCCTCCACTTCCTGCCCATTGTCATGGAGCAGGAACATCTCACCATCCTCCGTCTTCTTGAGGGCATCTGTGAGGATAAGGTCCTTGATGCTGGTGGCACTCTTGGTCAGGGGATTGGAGGCTTGACACCTATCACTCACAAACTTGACCAACTGGGTGTGAGTAGGGATCCTCTTGAGGTTGGTAGGGGACAGGTACTTGCAAGCAAGCACAGCCAGCTGGGCGGCAGAAAGGTCTTTGGAGGTGGGCATAATCTGCACCAGATACCACTTCAGGAGGCGGGAGATGGTAGTGTTGGGCATGATGCAGGTATGCTTGCCCTTGATGGTTTGGACCAGGTCCCAGCGCTCAGTGTTGAGCCGCACTGGGTAGGAGCGGTCCTTGCAGGTGTAATGCCAGCTCTTGAAGCCCCAGTTGGCATTGTTGCAGCTGAAGATATACCCATTGGCCACCATGGCTGGCCCACCCTTTACACTCATGATTGGGAAGTATTTGGGCAAGGAAGAGAGAACCTTGAATTTTCCATCAACGTTGCAGATGTTGTGGGCCACAAGAGGGTCCCAAGGGCCAGCAGGAGCATGGCGGAAGCCAGGGAAGTAATTTGGGCGGGGCTTTGAATCATCCCCTGATGAACTATAAGGGGGAGAGTTTGGCAGGGGTGGGGAAGCAGAAGGGGGCTTGTTGTGGTGCTCCTCATGTGCAGGAGACTTTTTTTTGGAAAGGGGTCTTTTTGCCTTGCCGCTTTTTCTTGGTTGGCTCCTCATCAGAAGCTGAGTTGTAGAAACTGTGGTCCGTAAGGGAGCCATCAGATTCCTCTCCCCCAGTAGAGTGAGCAGGGCTCTTCTCAGGAGAGGGCTCAGGGGAGGGCTTTGGAGATGGTTTGGGGGTGGCCTTCTTTGACGAGACAGGCTTTTTCTTGGTAGATTTGGTTGGTTTAGAGGGACGCTTGGTACCCTTTGGCTGTTTGGAAGTGTTATTGTCCTAAAATAATAAGTAAAATGGTTTAAAATAAAGCAATGTATTTAAAAAATAAACAAAAAAAATTAAAAAGCATAATATACAAAAAGTAAATCTTAGATGGCTTTTCTTGGCATTTAAAAGTTAAAAAATACTTGTATAGTTTTTATTTTATTAAAGTTTAAATAACAAGTTAAAAGTTAAGAGAAATATGTGATAGTATTATATTTAGATATAGATTTTATTTTAAAAATTAGAAAATATGGAAGAGAAAAGTCAAAAATACAACATATCAAAAAATGAGAAGTTTTTATTATATAAAACATAAAGTTTTATATGTGAGAACTGAAAAGCGTCGACATTATGAATGACAATTAGTAAAAAAAGCTGAATTCTCACTGTCAATTACAAAAATTGTAGACATTATTTTTGACGACATTGTCACTGTTGACATTTTTTTGAAAAGTTACTATGGAAAAACATAATACACTTAATTAAATTTATGCAGGCTAGCAAAAAATTAACCGTTTTCTGTGTGTTTTTGTTCACATATAAAAATAAAAAAACACATAAAAATAAGTTAAAAAAGTATCAAGGTTCTTTATTTCTTTATTAAAAATTATATTTTGGAGCTGGTAATATGATATTTTACCATTGCGCTTATATGAAGTTGTTAAGAAGTTGTATTCAAGTATTGAAAAGGGTAAAGTGTTGACAATGTCACTTACGACATTCTTTATATGAAGTGGCATATTAATCTAGGCTTAATTGTGCCACTCTAATTTGCTTAACTCCACCCCAGGGGATGATCACAAGCAAATAAACGACATTTACGAGTGTCGATATTATTTTTAATAATAAATTCTATAGTAACTTACATAGTAAGTCACACTTAAATTATTGGATCCCTGTTAGCCACCAATCCACTTAATATATCAAAGCCAGAATAAGTGCCACATATATATTTATAATATGAACCTTTCAACAATCAAATGTATGCACACTGTCTTTTTCAATATGATAATTCAATAAAATATATATTTTTAAATGCGCACTTTTTTTACTCTAGATGCTTCAGTTTTGTTATTAAAAATAAGTTTGGCTTAAAAAGTGTCAACATTGACACTTTTACGTTGTGAAAACAAATAAAAATAAACTAATTATTATTAGTAAAAGTAAAGGAAAAATCAGGTTAAATCGAGTTTTTTATTAAGCTTAATATTGAATTGTGTTGAGATGGTCACAATTTTGTCGTGTTTTCTGGGTTCACACCCCTGAATGCTTAAAAAAAGAATTAAGCTAGCACAACTAGCAAAAAACATAGGAGATTTAGAGTTTTGAGTCGACAGTGGCCATGTTGACAAAGTGTCGACATGGGCGCTGTTGCCTCTTAAATGGCTATCAAAAATAGATTTTTCTTGATTTTTGTCAGTGAAGCTTCTCAATTAGGTCTGCTTTGTCCCAGTTTACTTTCTGTGTTTTTATTTTAGATTAAAGTTGCTGCAGTGTAATTGAGAATCGCTCAGCTCAAAATAAAACGGTCAAACTTTACCTTGCTGTCCAAAGATTCCAGCATGAACAGTTATCCCAAGTTAAAATGTAATGAAAAGAGGCAGCATAGCTTTATAACTACATTTTAGCAGGCACATTCATATGATTGAGTAAGTCAAGTGATAAAAAATTATTTTGTTGATGTTTCTAAATCTTTTGGGGATCCAGGAAGGTTGCCTCAGTAGTTGAGTTGAACTTATTGCAGCTGATAAGTGAAACTGAGACTGCATTGAAAGAATCTTTCTATGTGCTGTTTAGGCTAAATCAACGCAGATTTAGGAAAAGTTAAGCCAGAGTTTGATTCAATTTGACTTATCCAGTTGCTGATGCAACCTCAGCCTCTCATTAGCTGGTTAAGCCAAAGCTTTATATGAGAGATATCTAATTAGGGGCAGCAAGGCTATGTTTTTTTTGCTATTTTCATAAAGTTGAAATGCAATTCCTTATTGAAGGTGGTAAATGGGATTGTAAGCCATGACGTTAAGAAATTTGGAACCAATTTTTTTGAGCAGCAGCTCAAAAACAATCTGGCTAATTAAATTCAATCTTATTTGAAAAGCAAAATCACAAAGGAACCACTGCAGCATGGCAGACTTTACAATATTAATACTCCTAATTGATTTTGAAACCTACTTTGGTTTAAACTGACGGTGGTTCTATGCATCTTTTGCAGGAGAATGGTTGCTTTTTTGTATCTTGGAGGGAGCTAGAAGTGTAAGCTTTTGATAGACATTTGATTTACGTGAAGGAGATCGATCTTCGGCTTTGGGAATTGGAGTGGGCTTAGGAAGCTTCTCGGGAGAAGTGGGATGCGGTGATTCAGAAAAATATTTATGTCGAAGGGCCTAAAGGATCAGAATTGATTCATGTTCCTTACGTCTAGAGCTGAAATCCGCTTGGTAGGATCATAAATGAGCATCTTTTCAAGAAGGTCCAGGGCCTCGGACGAAGCAGCAGTGAACAGTGCACGCAGTGGTGTCTTTGGGAAAACAGTGAATTCGAGGAAGTGCGGAAGCTTTTTCATGCCCTAAAGCTTAGAAAGACGAAGAAGGCTTGACTTACAGGCCAAATCTGTTCATTCGGTGTACCCATGGCCTTAAACGTGGTTTCGATTTGGTGAAGATCATTATCGCCAGCTAAAAAGGGCGTACGCAGCATAAGTTCTGCAAAGATGCAGCCTACAGCCCACATGTCGACGCCCTCGCTATAATGACGAGCACCAAACAATAGTTCTGGTGAACGATACCAACGAGTGACCACTTGGTAAGACATGGGCTGGGGGTCTCCGTATTCACGAGCAAGACCAAAATCTGCCAGCTTCAACAAGCCATTGCTGGCCAACAGTAGATTGTTAGGCTTGAGATCTCGATGGAGGATCCAGTTGCTGTGACAATGGGCCAGACCTCTAAGAGTCATAAGCATCCAGCTTTTGATGTCAGAAGGCATAAAGACAAGACTTTGTTCCTTAATGATCATTTCCAAATCTGCATCCAAGAACTCCAGAATCAGATTGAGATTATCCCGTTGCATATAAACTTCGATGAGCTGGATGTCAGCGTTTCAAATACTGTAGTACCTCGATTATGTTAGGATGATGCAGCTCCTTGAGAGCCCGAATTTCTCTAATCGCAGACATATCCAACCCGTCTTTCATCTCTCTTACTTTGATTTTCTTGATAGCGACCTTGCGCCCAGATTTGCGCTGCGTTCCTAAAAATTAGATATTTCACAATAGACCTTTACCCTGGTAGACGACAGCGTAAGTTCCCTCTCCTAAAACTTGTTCGCGCCTGTATTCATTTTTCTTCACTGTCGGAGTTATCTGGTGTAACGCTTGAATCGGAATCAGAATCAAGGCTATGTTTGGATATCATTTCTTTTTTAAAGGCGTTGTGCCCCTACTCAAATTTTCTACTAGAGGTGTTCCTGTCATCTTTTCTAAGCTTGGAACGAATAAGTTTCCAGATAAGATTTATTAATAGAGGCTCGATAGTTGGGAAAGACTCACAAAAGAGTTAAATTCCTTAACTAGCAAGAATAATAAAACAGTAAACCAAATAAGGCACTACATATACAAATTAGGATTTCAGAATATCTAGTGAGGCTGACCAGTGCTCATGCAGTTGCTTGTTATAATAAAAGAAACGAGCAATCATTATAGACTGAGTTGCTAGAGACAAAATGAGAATTGATTCCCGATGGAGAAACGTCAAAAGTTTAAAAACTTTAAAAACAAAAGGGAGTTATCTGAAAGAATTACATTTTAAATTGGAAAAAGAAGAAATGTATAATCAAGCTGTTAAAACATGAAATTTATTCGGGTTTCAAGATTACAGGTTTTATAGCCAAACTGTCGGCTCCAATAGCGAAATTTCACAATCTAGAACTTTGGTGCTGTGGACGAAATTTCTTGCTCACTAGAATAAAAAATTGGCTTGAGGGTAAAAATAATACTAGATTCAAGCGTACCAGCTCCAACGGCAAAGCTTCCGTTTGTTCTGACTGTTCCGAAATCGAAACAGAACAGAAGAGCTTGACCAACAGAATCAAAAGTTTGGGCTACAAAATTAGACGCCAAACTATCTCCTTGTTTCAGAATCATAAGTCATCACCAAATACCATGTGGTTGAAACAAAACGATTGATTATGAAAAGTTAGATTGCTAAAAAGTTGAAATCTTTTAACAGTGCCCTGAGAAATCGGAAATCCTCACATTCATTTTTCCACACGAGAATCAACTCCTTATTCTCACACCTTCACCCAAACCTGACTCTTTCATTCAAAATCTTCCATGCATAAATTTCTACTGCTATCACAATAATCTCATGTTATCTCTGAACCTTTTTCTCTTCTTGGGTTTCCTCCTCAGGAGAAAATAATTGAAATGTCACTTTGGCATAGGGTTGTGGTGGACAAAAAAAACATGATTACAGTATTTACTGTAATCATCACGTGACCCTATAGCAATCACCTTGAGTGATTAGCCAAATAAAATTGCTAATGCATGTTAAAATTGATAAGACAAATTCTGGTTTTTATAAAGATAGGTTTATTGAATTCTCCAATTAGGAATTCTTGAATAAGCCCAGCATCTGTATAACAAAGTTGTAAAATCCCTGAAATCATTTAGGCTGAACTAATTAATAGGGTTATGGCAAGGTTGACTGGATCAATCTCAGAGACTAGGTGTCTTGTAAATAGGTTAATTAATCAAGAAGGTTAATTAAAAGATATCTCAAAATATTATTAATGGAGATTTAATCATATGGCAGTAATGGTATTGACTGTGTCAAGAATACAGTTAAGGGTAACCATAAGTAAATGCTGCAGTGGCACTTGGCTTGTATTTTGAGCCATGGAGTAGTACCAAGAGCAAGGAAGTAATTAGTAAGAAAACTACAAAATGGGGACAAAGGTCTCTGTGTATTCAGGATTGATCAGCTGTTTCACAGTTGGAACACTAAAAGCTTGTATCAGGAATGGGAACATTTCACAGAGTTTTGGTGCCATAAATCTGGAATATTTTGTTGCAACCAAGTTTCCTGACTTGCCTGCCAACATATCTAACAACATGGACCATTTGGATGGCAATATCAAACTTGTAGGCACTTTCTCCTAATTAGGAGCGCTATCAATTTGACCTGCTGATCCCTGCATGGGTTATTCCTTGGCTCAAATCCTTACATGTGTCAAGTTTATACTTCTAGGAAGTATAATAAGCAAAATAAAGGGGAAGATTAAGAAGAGAATGATACTTTATTGAATATGAATATAGCTTAATATATAGTATCATGACAAGCCACATGTTGTCCATATACATCATGGAGGTCATGGGGCTTATCTGAGTAAAGTTCCTCTTGAGTCACGAGGCTTAATCAAGTTGTGTTCCATTTAGGACCTGGATTGAGTGATCCCCGTCATAGATGGTTAACTGATAAAGGTGCCACCAGTTTATTGACTGAGCGGTGAACCACTCAGTGGGCCACTCAGTGATTTACTCGGGGTGTTAATTCCCCAAGAGGGAGTAATTGAAGAGGTTGCAACATCTCCCCCTGGGGTGCTGGAAGGCGGAGCCTTGGGAACCTTCTTGAGGGTATCTGGTATACAGGCCTGGTACTGATCCAGTTTGGTGTTAGGGACAGGGAGTCTTGAATTTTGTTGGGCTGCTCTTGCCTTACACAAACAAAGTTGATCATGGTGCATACGTTTTAGTTTGGTTTGAGCTCCAATCCCTTTGATGAGGTATGTGTTGTTGGGTTTCACCTCCATGACAATGCCTGGTCCGCACAATCCTGGGTCTAATTTGTGCTGGTTGTGGTTGACAACCCAGATTTTGTCTCTGACTTGGAACCTTTCTTGTTGTAATGGGATTGCTTCTTGTTGAACCCTTTTCTGTTCTATTGCTTCTTGGTCCTTTCTGGATTGTAGTACTTTTGGGTCATTGCTGTCTGGTATCTTCTTGGGAAGTGGCAGTTGTGGTCCTGTGGCTGTACTAACAAGGGAAGTCTTTTGTCCATAGACAAGTTTATAAGGGCTTTTACCCATGTTACGGTTGACTAGTGTTGTACAGGCCATGAGTGCTGTTGGTAACATGTCAACCCAGACTTTTGGATTGTTGGCAGATAACTTGCTGAGGGCTTCTACTAGAGAGCCATTTAGTTGTTCTACACGTCCATTTGCTTGGGGGTGATATGGGCTGGCTGTGACGTATTTTATTCCATTTTTGGCAAGGTATATGTTGGTGTCAATAGCTCTGAGTTCAGTGCCTTCATCTGTGATTAAGAGGTCGGGCTTTCCAAACTTAGCTATGATCTTCTTACCAATGAATTGTCTCACGTTGTTGCCTTTATGCTCCTTTGTGGCTTGTGCTACGGGCCATCTGGTTGCATATTCAATGGCTGTGATGATGTACTTCTTGCCTTTGCTTTCACCAGGCATAGGTCCCACAATATCTAATGACCATACCTTGAAGGGCTGTGTGATAGATATGGGTACTACTGATTTGGGTAGAGCTTTGGTTTGGGCGTACTTTTCACAGACCTCACATTGTTCTAGTGCTTCTCTGATATCATCTAGCATGTTGGGCCACCAGTAGCAAGTCTTGAGGTATTCATGTAAGTTTCTGCTATGGGTGTGTCCCAAGTCCCTGTGATAACGGAGGATTGTGTCAATCTTTTGTGTTGACAGAACGTAGGGTACTATGTCACCATTTGGAAGGATTTGGTGGAGGGTACCATATACGTTTTTGAACAGATGTTTATTATTGAGGACTTTCTCTTGGATGTCCATTTGTGTGCCAGGTGGGAACCCTTCTTGGAGATTCCCCATGATTAACATGGGCCAGTTGGGGTCACCGTCAGTGCAGAAGATGTGTTTATTGTATAGCCTTGATAGGGCGTCTGCAGTAAGCATCTCTCTGCTTGGCTTGTATTCAATTTGCATGGGGTATCTCTGTATGAGACTCATCCATTTGACTTGTCTTCTTGACAGGTGTTGTTGTGTTTTAAAGAATAGCAGCAACTTGTGGTCAGTGAGTACTTTGAACGTCTGGGCTCCTTCTAGATAGCATTGCCATTTCATGAGGCAGTGTATGATGGCAAACAACTCCTTATTGTGTATAGGGTATCTTTTTTCACTGTCTGATAGCTTCCTGGATTCATATGCCACAAGGAGGAAGTCTTTTTGGGCTGTTTGGATACGTAGGACTCCTCCTATGGCATAATTAGAGGCGTCAGTTTCTAGCTCATAGATACCCTTGCGGTTTGGGTATTGTAAGATGGGGGTGGTAACCATGCGCTCTTTTAGCTGGCAGAAATGTTGATCTCATAAAGGTGTCCAGACAAACTTGGTTGTTTTCCCAGTGATGACTGATAGGGGAGCTGTCAGGGCGCCCCAGTCAGGGATGAACCTGCGCACATAGGCTACTGTTCCAAGGAAAGTGCAGAGTTTGCTCTTGCTTCTTGGGGCTGGCATTTCTGTTATAGTGCGTATCTTGTCTGGATTGGGCTTGATACTGTCCTTGCTAATTATGTGGCCAAGGAAGGGGAGTTCAGTTAAGAAGAACTTGCATTTGGATGGTTTGGCAATTAGTTGGTTTTCCTGCAGGGTACAGAGGACTGTGCAGACGTCTTCCCAGTGTTGTTGTAGATTGGGACTATAGATGATGATGCTGTCTAGGTAGATGATTGCTCTTTTCCCAATGTGTTCCTTGAATACTTCATTCATGAAGATTACAAAGGTACTGGGAGTATTTGTCATGCCAAAATTGAGGACAACACATTCAAAAGATCCGTATTTAGTCCGAAATACAGTCTTTGGGATGTCTTCAGGTTTCACTTGAATTTGGTGATATCCTGCTGTTAAATCAATTTTTGTGAAGATTTGTAACCCCCCCAGGGCATCAAAAAGGTCATCAATTAGGGGCAGGGGATACCTGTTCTTTATTGTGACCTTGTTGAGGGCCCTGTAGTCTGTGACTAGGCGGATGCCTCCATCTTTCTTTGCCACAAAGAAGACAGCAGCACCAAAGGGTGATTTTGAAGGTCTGATGAGGCCTTTCTCAAGTGCTTTGTCAAGTTAGGCTTTCAGAGTGTTGTCTTCTTGTGGTGTGAGGCAGTAAATGAGTTGCGCCTTAGGTATGCTACCTTTTAAATTGATCTCATGTTGTATACCCCAATCAGGGGGTAGCCTGGGTAGTGATTCTTGGAATACAGAGGGAAACTTGTTGACCAGCTGGTCTCTAATTGGGTTTTGTTTGTGGTGTATTTCTGTGTTTTTGAAGTGGATGACTTCATATGTACACGTGCTCCAATTGATTTTGCTGACGTTGGTTTCCTTCTCTGTTTCCATGATCTTTACAAATATGTGATCCCTCATGAGGGTGTCAAGGTGTGTTGAGTACACGTGATGGTGGACTTCTCCTCGCTGGATTGTGAGGGTGGCACTGTCCCAGTCTATGTGAGGCTTTGTCTTTTGCATCCAATCTAATCCAAGTATGATATCGTATTTTGGGATTGGGATGATGAGGCCACTAATTGTTGTTTAGATGTCTCTAATTTGGGCCCGTAAAGGTTTGGTCTTGTGGGTAACTGGTGTGCTGCGGTTGTCTGCCATGATGACTCTTCTGATGTTACTTCAAATGGTAGTTAACTTCATGAGGTCTGCAAAACTCTTGTTAATAAGCAATTGGTCAGCTCCAGTGTCAAATAGCGCTGTGCCCTGGTATATGCAAAAACAGAAAGGATAGGTAAGGAGTTTATTTCCAGATTGGGCAACAAACAGGAGAGGGTTGCTGAAGGGAACTTGGATCATGGTGATGGAGTCCACGTCCTGTTCTCTGTGCAAGTCTTGTGAAGAGGGGGAGGGCGGCTCGCCTAAGCACTCCCATGAGCTTTTACCTCCTTGTTGATATCTTCAGTGCTAGCCTGGTTGGCTTGTGCAGTGTGATTCCCGTTTCAAGGTTGGGTATTGTTGGCTCGGTTGTTCTGCTTGTTGGGGCAAGGCTCTCTCTTAACTGTGGGGTTTCCCTTACGCTTGTTGGTAGTGTGTAGATTGTCAGACTTCTGAGCTGTGCGTTTTACCTCTAGGAATACATCCTCAAGGTTCTTGCAGCGGGTCATGTCAAACTGACGCCTGATATGTGTAGGAAGGCCATTGTAGAAGTCCAGGCATGGTCCAGGCTCAACAAAATTGATGGTGTTGGGTGCACAATCATGTAGTCCTTCATATGTGGCAATGTATTCCTTGATGGTTTCTGCCATTTTGAAGGTTTGGAGTTTGGTTATGATCACTACGTCTGAGTCCTTCATGAAGAAATTTTCAAGGAATGCAGCTTTGAATAGTTCCCAGTTTTCCTTCTGGTAAGGTTGTTGAGCTAGCCATTTGGTAACAAAGCGCGAGGCAGTCCCTGTGACGTGGAGGGCAAGTTTGCTAACCCAGAGTCTTTGGGGGCACTCCACTTGTTCAAACTTGCTCTCAGTGCTGTTGATTCAAAGAGAGGCGTTCTCACGGCATAGACCTGCAAAGGCGCCAATCTCAGCAGTACATAAACGCTGAAACACGATGTTGGGTATCTCAGGTTACGTAGACGCTGTTGTAGCTGGTGTGGTAGGGAAAAATCTGCGGGTTATAAGGGATTTGTACTGGTCAATGGGTACAAGGAAATTATTGTAGATGACAATTCCAGGGGGGATGACTTGTCCTACTTTGTAATCTCTCCAACTGTTAGGGAGTGACATTGCTTGGGTTCTTTTCTTGGGAGGAATCTTTCCTTCAAGTTGGGTAGGTATGAATAGCCTACCTGTGCTACCACTGTCAAGTTTATACTCCTAGGAAGTATAATAAACAAAATAAAGGGGAATATTAAGAAGAGAATGATACTTTATTGAATATGAATATAGCTTAATATATAGTATCATGACAAGCCACATGTTGTCCATATACGTCATGGAGGTCATGGGGTTTATCTGAGTAATGTTCCTCTTGAGTCACGAGGCTTAATCAAGTTGTGTTCCATTTAGGACCTGGATCAAGTGATCCCTGTCATAGATGGTTAACTGATAAAGGTGCCACCAGTTTATTGACTGAGCGGTGAACCACTCAGTGGGCCGCTCAGTGATTTACTCGGGGTGTTAATTCCCCAAGAGGGAGTAATCAAAGATGTTACAACACATGGAACAAGCCATCATGCCACCTCTCTTGTGGCTGTGTGGCTTTCCCCATATGGTATATTAACCATAATATTACACAATAAACAATATCTTATTCTTATTACTTTGTTCTTTCTATTAGACTGTTGTTTTCCCCAATTCCAAATAATGAATCCTCATTGGTTCAGTTGCAACAATTTTAAGCCAGGAAAGTACAGTTTCATAAAGAGAATCAGGTGATTTTGGAATGTAATTGAGAACATTATTATTGGTTAAGAATGCCAAGATCTTTTGGGGTAAAAGATCTTAGTTGGATGACAGGTATTTCATAGGTTACTTGAAAGGAATACAGGTGTCATAAATGACGTTTTAATTATGATATTGAAAACAAGTCAAAAGCAGAAATCAGACTCTGGCCCTCAGAATATGCGACCCACCAACCCAGGGGGCCAAGGGCCTGGCTGCCCACATTTTTTCAGTCTCAAATCTGAAGGCTACTCAATGATCTTCCCGCAAAGCCAAGGAGATTTCCCAAATAAGACACAGATTTCAGTCAAATGTGCACCACCAAAATTCCAAAGCTACACAGAAGCAGATGCCTACCTAAAGGAGGTTGAGGCAAAACTTAAAAATAAACTCTCTAATAAGTGTCAGTCAACACTATTCCCTAGCACCAGAGTGCAATGCATTTGGCTGAGCCGCATGACAAAGAGAATAGAGGCAGAGAAATAGAGCACCACCACTTCTATTCACTAATGCCAGCCAACCCAAAATTAGTTGCTTTTGAAGTTCTCCAAAATGCCAAAGTCTCATAGGAATAATGCCTGTGAGCCTAAAGCCCGCAAATTTCAAAGATGCAAAAATTAATAGTATAAAAACCCCAACTATGTTGAGAATGGTGGCATCATCATTCAGATAATAAAGTTTAAATTAGCCTTTGGTTCACTTGATTTCTATCTTATCTAGTTTCAGTAATCTACCACTTTCACTCCAGTCCAGCAGGCTCATAGGCCCCCACCACTCCTATAGACAAACCCACAGCCCCCTCACCTGTGTTATTTTGTCCACCTGGATCACTCTTTGGACCTGTACAGTAGTTTTCAAACCTGTTGAGATAAATGTATATTATTCAGTTTATAATGCATGAACTCAGTCTAAAAACAAAATCAAAGTGGATCCAAATCTATTGTAATTTAATATAAACTCCTTGATTTTTGATTTCTTTTTTAGACTGAGTTCATGCGTTCTAAACTGAATAATATATTGTCATACCCTGCCCCAAAGGGCATGTTGCAACTGAGGTTCAAAACTCACCTGCTAACGTATCTTACAATACACAGGGGGCACTTGATGAGTCGTCCCTTGACGTATCTAACGTTATTAATGGATCTGATGGCAATGTCAAATGGCGGGCACTTCATCCTAATTAGGAGCGTTGCCAATTTGACCCACTGATCCCCGCACAAGTTATTCCTTGGCTCCAAACCCTACATGGAACTCCCCACTATGCCACCCCCTTGTGGCCTTGTGGCTTCCCCATTTAGTATATTAACCACAATATCTTACAATAAATGATAGCTTATCCTTATTATTCTGTCCTTTCCTATTGGACTGTTGTCTTCCCCAATTCCAAGTACTGAACTCTCATTGGTTCAGTTGCAACAGTGGTAGCAGCAGTAGGTTCTGACCTATTTCAAAAACAAAATTCCCCCCAAGAAAGGACAGAGTACGGGCTGCATGGCTACTCCACAACAAGAGACGCACCTTCCAATCCCCAAGGGGGACATTCCCAAAGGATATGTCATCTATCAAGATCAGTTAGTTCTTACCAGTGTATACAATTGGCTCCACCTCAGGCAGTGTGACACTAGTGTCACACTGCCACAGTCAGATCTGTTGCAACATATGCTCAACCTCCAACTAGAATCCTTCACTGGCAGTGTCAAAGGAGCTGACATTGTCAGTTGGCTCCAGTCCACTGAAACGCGCCTCTGTATCTGTCAGGTTCACGAGTCCATGTGGGTTGCCACTGCATCTGGCTGCCTTACGGGGCCTGCCACCATGTGGTTCACCAACTGGGCCAGCCAGGAGTTTGACGTCACCTGGGCAACATTTCAAGACACCACCAAGTCCCAATATAGCAAAACTTTCTCCCCCATTATCTTGGGGACTCCCCTCCTAGCCATCAAGAAGACAGGTTCCGTCCCTGAGTATCTTGCTGCGTGGCAACAAGCCCTTGCTGCCGCCCCTGAAGCCGTGACCGACAGGAACACCATGTTGCTCACTCTCATTGTTAATGGGTTAAAACCCCATATTTGCAAGTGGGTTCCCGTTGGCTGCTGCACCTCTATTGACAACTGTTATAAAGCCATTGTGAAGGCCAGTAACCAGGCTTCAATGGGCTTCTGCCGCACCAACAATACTCCACCCCAACCACGTCCTGCACCTAACAATGACCAAGGTCAAGTGGGCTGTCGCCAACCTTAACAGCAAGAAGGTGCAGCTAAACGCCCCCGCAAGGGGGAGCTCCAGCTAGAGCTAATTGAGGATCATGGAAAAGCCTGGGGGCTGTAACAACAAGAGGCCTTACAACCCTGACTGACCCGCCCTCTCAGCCCTTGCTTGCAAAGAACTCCCGCAACTACAATCTTCACAAGGTCAAAACCCTAGACGTCTTTCAGGTCCATAGCAACAACCCTGTGTTGCAAGCCACTCATTCCGAAAATAAAGTAACACACTTGTCCTATCCCTTCTGTTTCTGTGGGAACACCCACAAGTTACTGGTAGACACTGGGGCTGATCATACCATGGTAGATCAAGTGTTTGCTGACTCCCAGCGATTAGACCAAGTACCCAGCAGATTCAAAGCAGTACGCGTAGCTGATTCCCGCAGAATTGCCATCACCCACAAGACGGTACCCTTCTCTGTAAG
Organism: Entomophthora muscae; assembly: GCA_014839935.2. Lineage (NCBI taxonomy): Eukaryota > Fungi > Entomophthoromycota > Entomophthoromycetes > Entomophthorales > Entomophthoraceae > Entomophthora > Entomophthora muscae. The sequence continues at coordinate 311,556 of QTSX02002924.1, read as the reverse complement.
AATGGGGAACGTCCAGGATAAGCTCTCTGGACCAATCATGGTAGGCCTTAGCCACAACGTAATTGCTGGCCTCAACTGGCTCTGGCATAACTGCCCTTACATCAACTGGGATACCTCTGTCATCACCCTCAATAGAAATGGGGTGGGTTTTCAGATTTACCCCATGAAAATGAACAAACTACTACATGACACTGTGTTTGTCAGAATGACAGAAACAGGCTCATACAATTTCAAGGGGGGAAACTAGACTTTAACCAATGTTCAGTCAAAGTTATCTGTGCAGAACCATCTGCAGTCCCTCCCTTGTCAACATCAACACCACCAGCGCTAGCTGCACTCCTCAAGGAGTACAAGGACGTATTCAGTGAAACATTCAAACAACTACCCCCACCCCGGGAGATCCAGCATGCTGTACAACTTCAAGAATTGTTACCTAAAGCACAGCCATTATACTGTCTCACACCAGAGGAAGATGAAACTCTCCGCCAGCACCTTGTGGACGCGCTTGATAAGGGATTCATTTGCCCCTTGCTCTCTCCATACAGGGCAGCGGTCTTCTTTGTAGCTAAGAAGGATGGGCCTCTTTGCCTGGTCACAGACTACCGCGCCCTAAATGAGGTGACAGTTAAAAATAAATACCCCCTGCCACTGATTGACGACCTGTTTGATACACTTGCAGGTGCAAAGGTCTTTAGCAAGATTGATCTCACTGCGGGGTACAACCAGGTCCGCATTGCACCAGGGGATGAGGCAAAAACTGCCTTCCGCACACACTACAGGTTGTTTGAGTGTTGTGTCATGAACTTTGGAATGACCAACACTCCCTCCACCTTTGCCATGTTGATGAACAAAGCCTTCAAGGAATTGATTGGGAAGTGTGTGGTTGTGTACCTTGACAACATTATTGTCTTCAGTCAAGATCAAACCACACACCTCCAACACCTCTGTGCTGTCCTCAACACCCTTTGGGAAAACCAGCTAAAAGCTAAACCCTTCAAATGTGAGTTTCTCAAGTTGGAGTTACTATTCCTTGGGCACACCATCTCTGCCCAAGGGATAAAGCCTGATCCTGCCAAAATCAAGGCAATCACTAGCATGCCGCCCCCACTGATGTGGGCCAAGTGCAAACATTCTTGGGCATGGTTGCCTATATACACAAGTTCATCCCCAATTGCGGTGAACTAATTGCACCTCTTACTGAGCTCCTCAATACCAAACAGCGCTTCCATTGGACCCCCACCAGAGAGCAAACCTTTGAGACGTTGAAGCAAAGGCTCACAACAGCACCAGTACTGCAGTTCCCCAACTGAAACCGACAGTACAAACTTGAGACTGACGCCTCTGACAGGGCCATAGGGGGCGTGCTAAGGGTAGAAACTGACAATGGCGTCTTCCTCCCCGTAGCATATGAATCCAGGAAGCTCACTGACTCGGAAAAACATTATCCCATCCATGATAAAGAGCTGGCAGCCATTGTAAACTGCGTGGAGAAGTGGCGTTGTTACTTGGAAGGTGCGACCTTCCCACCCCGCGTTCTGACGGACCATAAGTCACTCCAGTATTTCAACACACAATCCCATCTGACACGCCGCCAATCAGGATGGGTTGAACGTCTGTCCCCCTATCAGTTACGCATCAAATATAAGCCTGGAAAAGAACTCATTACAGCTGAGGCTCTTTCACAACTCTACGTAGTGTCCATCACTGGGGATGACGGTCTGGACCCAGACTGGCCCATGCTCTACCTGCACCCTGAGGCAACCTGCTACGAGGGCCTTAACTTGGTCACCATCTCCAAGCTGAAGGATAACAAAAGTCAGTTCACCATTGATGCTGGAAACGTCTGCCACCAAGCAGAGACAGGTGAGAAGACGCCGTATATTCCTACCACACAACAAGGAGACACCATCTTGCACTACCACCAAACCTTGGGTCACATCATAGGGCGTAACCTCTTTGAGATCATGAAACGTAAGGTTTGGTGGCCGCGCATGCGCCAAGACATCTTGGACCTCCTTGAGACATGCGTATTGTGTGAAAAGAATACGTCCAAAACTGCACCTCCTAAGTCTTTCCTACCCATCAAGGCTATGGAACCCTTCAAACAGTGGGCCCTCAACATTGTGGGACCACTTCCCAAAGACAGACTGGGTAAGAAGTATATTATCACCGCTATCAACTATTTCACGCGTTGGCCAGTGGCCTGGGCCACAACCAACCACACTGCCACCACTGTTACCCGCTTTATTGGCAAGGAGATTGTGGCTTGCTTTGGGCAACCCAAGCGTCTCATCACAGATGGCAGGCCTGAACTTGTTGGACACGTCGTGAAGGCATACTGTGTCAAGAACGCGCTTCAGCATATAGTCACAACCCCCTACCATCCGCAAGCCAACGGGTGCGTGGAACGGTTAAATGGCTCCCTGGTTCAATTGATTGCCAAGCTCTCACAAGAGCACCCTAATACTGTGTGGACTGAACATCTTCCCACCGCCCTACTGATCCTGTGAGCAAGAATCAACAGGGGCACTGGGCTCAGTCCTAACACCCTGGCCTTTGGAACACCTGACAGTCTGACAGGGGTTGAACAGGGGAAACTACAGTCCAAGGTTCCCGACAAGCCCCCCTTAGTGCCAACCCCCTCCCTAGACCAATGGCGCGCCAAAGCCCAGGAGATCAAACACAAGCGGATTGCAGGGAGGACAAAACACCTTGAAGCTAGGTATGCCGTAGGTGACCCTGTCTACACCCTCAATCCCAATTCTTCCAAATTAGAACCCAATCACCTAGGGCCCTTCAAGGTAGCTGCCGTCTACAACAACCACACCTACCAACTTGAGGATGCCCAGGGAAACACCAAGAAACTTCATCACAATTGCTTGCGCCCCTGCTGTGCCATCCCCACACAAAGGTTGTTTGTGCGGACCTTCCCAGACCTTCCGCAGACTCCAGTCCTGGTGTCTGACAACAAGCAGGGGGCAAGGGGGGTGTTGCAACCAAGGTTTGAACCTTGCCTGCTAACGTATCTTACGGTACACAGGGGGCGCTTGATGAGTCACCCCTTGACGTATCTAACGTTATGAATGGATCTGATGGCAATGTCAAATGGCGGGCACTTCATCCTAATTAGGAGTGTTGCCAATTTGACCCACTGATCCCCGCACAAGTTATTCCTTGGCTCCAAACCCTACATGGAACTCCCCACTATGCCACCCCCTTGTGGCCTTGTGGCTTCCCCATTTAGTATATTAACCACAATATCTTACAATAAACAAATACCTTATCCTTATTATTCTGTCCTTTCCTATTGGACTGTTGTCTTCCCCAATTCCAAGTACTGAACTCTCATTGGTTCAGTTGCAACAGGCAGGCTCTTTAAATTTATTATATTTGTTGTTTTCAATTGATTTGAAATTCAGTATTTTTTAATATTTGAAGTTTTTGAATTGAGTGTTAATATATAAGTATTTTAAAACTAATTACCTTGTTTTCTTTTGCCATTTGCGTTCAAATTGTTGTTGTTGTTGCTGTCTTCATTCTATTCTGTTATATATTTCTATTTTAAATTAGAATATTTTCACCTATTTTTACCTTTTGAAACCCTCACTTACACTGTTGCTGCTCTCCAGTTAATGTTGATGATCTGCAACTACTGTTGGGCTTTGAAGCTCTCCTTTTCCTCCAGTTTTTTTTCAACTTTCTCCAGTTGCTCCTGTTCTTGGCTGCTTTCCCCATTACTATCATTATGCAACTGGCAAAGACTTTTTCTTTAAATAAAGAGCTTGTGAAGAGTAGGCTTTAAGCTGAAATTCTAAGTGATTTCTTCCCTTCAATCTTTTATCCAATTTAAACTTGAGATCTTAATTTTTAGAAATTTATACATTTTTATTAAATTCATTTTAAAGTTTAGCCTTTTCTTTCCTTAAACCAAATGGAACTTGTAAAACAACAAGCCTTAGGCTTGTTGTATCCATTGTTTTCCCTTGAGGAATCTTTCAATAGTTATATGTACCAATTTGCTGATGGAGAATATCCTAATATTGACATTCCCTTAGTTACAAATTGCTCACTATTAAACACTTTATTTTTATCTTCTTTGCTTAGGGTTCTTAAACTCAATCACTCCTTTTGTAACTCAGTATAGGTTTTTAGCAGGGTTCTGTAAGATTATTTTGCAGACAGTTCTCACCTTTTTATACCTTTTAAATCTTAATCCTAATGCTTTACACACGCTAGTTTATAACCTTGCATCAATATGGGCAAGACCTTACATTATTATGGCTTCTCATGGGATTGACCCAGGCAATACATTTTCCATTTCTTCTATCATCTTTTTAGCCTTGTTTCTCTCTATTATTATCAGGAAGCCAGCCGTAAGTAGAGGCCTTGGACGGCTCAGGGTGAGGTACGGCTGAGCTGGCGGGTAAGGCCCACCATAGAATGGGTGCTAACTTGATAATATAAGATACAGATTGTCCAAGTAAGGACCAAGGTCCAGAGTTGAGGACCATGGAATCTACCAATCCTGTCAAAGTAATGTAGAGTACTTCAAACAGTTGGGTAGAGGTGGTCTTGGCTGCGGCGGTGGGTTCCAACAGGCGGTCTGGTTGTGGTATTAAAGGAGGAGTCATAGGAACAAAGTAGGCAGGCAGGTAATTGTACTTGTCTTTGAACAGTAAGGGCGGGATCTTGACCCTCTTTCCTTTGTGTCCTATGTACTTGGTACTTCTAGTCCTTGCCAAAGGGTTGGCAATGAAGATGGTTTCCAAGTTGTACTCTGAATAGGCCGGGTTGGGGGTATTCAGTAAAATGCACAGGTCCAAAGGGGGCTCCTGGGGGACAGTATAATGCCTGGGACAATTTGGAAGGTTGGTCTTGGGGGAGAGCGGCGGCCTGGTGGTCTACTTGACTGGAATTAAGATGGAAGATCACTAAGACTAGATAGAGTAAGATTTGTTCAAACCAAAGGTTCATAAAACTTTTTTATCAAAAATGACAATGGGGGTTTTGCTGTACTGCCAGGGTTTTTATACCCTGGGACTTTGCTTCTTTGATTTTCGCAGGGTTCAGGTTTGCAGACAAGGCACTGGCAGGGCGTGGGTCTTGGCTTGGGGTCTTGAGGGTGGCAGATCCAGGTTGTGCTTGTTCTGGCAAATTGGAAAGGCAACACTTTGTTTTGCCGCCACTGTTCACTATGTCACCTGAGTAGTCCAATTGCACTACCCCTTCTGGGCGGGAGACTGGCAGTTGCTGGTGGCCATTGGCAAGGTTAAAATAGGTTTTGTCTTAACCTCCTTAAGGCAAGTTGCAACCTCTGCATAGGTTTGGGTCTTTGGTGGCTCAAGGTTGGCATCAATCTGATGACTATTTGGGGAATTGTCTCTGGGGGGCTGGCGGGTCTCAGAGTAACTTGTTAACTTGGGTTTGCAATTTAACAAGCAGGTGGTCCCTTGTCCACTTTGTGTGACTTGAGTGATCTTTGGAGGGTCCTCTGTAGTAGGCCGGCGGAATGCAGAGTAATTTACCAATTTTAGCCCATCTTTTAACGGATTGGCGGGTCCTGGACTGGTCTGGCAGGTTGGATCTGCCTCCTGGGAACTGGGGTTTAACTCTTGGGGTTTTAATACAAGTATTGAAATGTCATTCATGACAATTATTGTAACATTGTTATCTCTAGTAGTTTTTTACTTGGTGGGTTATATGATAAAGTTTTTTGTAGTAATAAGGGGCATACTCCTACTTTCTACACCAACCAAACAGTAGTTCTCAATACCTTAGCTCATAGTTTGCCACCCCCTAGTGTTTTTAACACTTTAGTCTATGCACAGGCCCACTTTACTGCTTATGGATCTGAATTCTCCACTGACTCCCAGAAGGTCCTCTATCTTGCAGAGAAGCTCACTGGTCACTATAGAGATTGATTTAGCTCTCACTCAATACACAACCTGGGTATCCTCCAGAACTACAGCCTCTTTGTCAGTTCACTACTATTCTTCTCTGGAGAAGACAAAGAGTCATCCACTCCCTCTGCTTCTTGTTTTGCAGGTCTCACACAAGGTTTTCTCCCACTTGGCAAATACAACCAGAAGTTTTGCTCTTGTAAGAGAGGGGGGCTAAACTAATTAAGTTTTGCTCCCATCCTGGTGCAATATACCACCAGGATACCGCCCAGTGGAGAACTGGGACAGCCGCTCAAAGGGGGGGACCACAGGGACAACACAGGGGATAGTTGAGGGAAGTAGGTGTTCAATCCCATCAACACCATCCCAGTGAGTAACCAGGGTATACAAGTGGGAGCAAGAGGGGACGTTGCAGGGGCCTGGAGGGGCACTGGGTTGTGCCTCTCAGGACTGGACATGGGTGACACTGACCTCACCTTAACCACAGAAGCGGGCTGGGTGAAACCGGCGGCCTCCAGATCCAGGTTGTCACAAGCCAAACTCTTTACCACTGCCTCTCCAGAGAACAGGAGACCACTAGGGAGATCCAGAAGGCAAGATGGGTCATTGCCCACAAGACAAGCGGAAGAGGAAATCTTGGACCACAACTCTGGTGAAGTTGACCACAGAAGCAGCAAAAAGGGGGACACAGAAAACACCAGAAAGTTGAGAACTGGGAGTATCATGGCTGTGCTCTCCACAAAATTTCAAATATGCGGTCAAGGTTTATAGGGTAAGAAACAATAGTTTTGGTGCAACAAAGGGGACCCACAAACAAAAGCAGGAAAAATGGGGCCAGGAGAGCATGTGGAAGACTTGGCAGTGGTCTTGGGTGGCTTTAAAATGAATATAATTAAAGGCGGGTTCAAAATCAAGAAAATTAAAGAAAATCTAAAATAAAAGTAAGTTTTTATATTGAAAATTAATTAAAGTTTTAGGATTTGAAGTCATCTTTCAAAAGCAAAAGCAATAAGAGCAAAGACTATAAATCTGAGCTTCTTCTAAAGAGCCCAGGGATGATGCCGGGTTTGAAGCGGGTAGGCACAAGGTAAACTTTAACAAAAATTCTAACACTTTTAATCTTCAACTATAGGGGGTCAAAACAAAGTTTCAAGGCCTCCACCAAAATTCAAAAAAAATTTCAGCAATGTTCCAAAGTTTAGTAAAATTGGGAATAGACAAGCAGGGGACTGAAAGTCCCCTTGCTGTGTAAAAAGGGGAGTGTGCTTCAAGGGAAAATCACATGACTTCAGGACTCAAGTCTGATTGGGTGGGGGAGAAATTTTTAGGTCAGAGTTGGGGAGGCTGGAGGGTTTCATCTTAATTTCCGCGGTGCTCCCTGATTGGCTGAAGGGGTTTTCAAGCACTTGGAATTCACTTGAGCTTTTGGATGTCAATGTGGCAGGGCCCAATTGGCTGGATCTGATAGTTTTCAATAATGGTTGACACCAGGCCAGCAAGAAGTCTAAATTTACCAGGGTTTCTTCCAAAGAAGGAACAATGGGAGCTGGTTAATTTGCAGGGTATGCCAATAAAAATTTTTTGTCCACAGTGTGAGCTAAATCCTTTAACAAGTTGAGTGGTTTAGCTGGTCTATGAGAGGATTTCTTTGTACAACAGGGGAACACATTTCTATCCAAGGCCAAAGGAGGCAGTGGATTTACAGCTCTCTTCAATCAAGACTACAAGCCTCTGACGCTGAGGCTTGTAGCTTCTACAAGTTAGGCCTCAACAGATCCTCCAGGAATTTTTAGTCCACCGCAACCTTCCTGAAAAATTAGAACCTCTTATTAGAGAGGTGGTTAAGTGGAACCAAAAATACCTTTCCTCAAAAACACCTCCTTCTTCTAACCTATCCCCTGCAGCTCGGTTATTTGTACCAGACAAGGTACCACTTCCTTCAAACCCTCCACCTGGCACTGAGCCAAAGTCTGGGGGAGGTTTTTGCCTTACTGCCAAGGAAGTCCTTAGAAGAAGGAACAATAACCTCTGCTCCTACTGTGGATCAAAGGATCATCTTCTACCAGCCTGCCCTCTCTCCAAGCGCTCCCTCTTTACCAACAAGACCTCCACTCTCACTTTGCTTTCCCTTATTGGCACTTCCAAGTCATCTACTGTCTTGGTAACTATTCATGGACCTTTGGGAAAGATCAAGGTCCTTGCTCTTCTTGATACTGGTGCTGATGCCAACTTCATTGAGGAGAAACTTGCTAAACTAATTGGACTCTCTGCTTCCAGGTCCCTTGACGTTAAGGTAGGAAACAGCACTGTCATTGGTGCCACACCTATCCTCCAACCTGTCACCATTGACTTGGAGGGCTCCCCATTTTGCGTCACGTGTAACTCCTCTCCCAACTTATCCTTCCCATTCATCCTTGGATTCCCATGGTTGAGAGAGTCTTTGCTTAACTTTGATCACCCAAACAACAAAATTTCATTTACATGCAATGATGTTGTCAAATTTCTTCCCCTTGTATCTGGTTCTCTTTGTCTGATTCCCTCCAAGCTGAACCTGACTACCATCTCTAGTACAATCTTGGATACTCTTTCCTCCAAGGACAAGGATGGATATTGTGTTTGGCTCCAGGGGACAACATCCTGGAGGACACAGCAGGAAATCTTTATTACAAAAGATTTGAGGTTCAAAGCTAGCCTTGGGTTAGCCCTCAGGGCAAAATTAAGGGCACATACCTTAATTTCATGGAAAACAAGATATAAAGGTCCTTTTGGCAGAAAGGACAGGAAAATCTTGAAGATTATAAAAGCCAACACAAATGTGGATAAACTTGTCTTTATTAGGAGTAATGATTCTATTTTAAATAGTTGACAAGAGGCAGTGATCACTCAATAGGAAGACAGAGTGGCTGAGGGGATCACGCTGGGATGAGGTCAAACCAGGATCAACCACAACAGGTACAATAATCCAGAATGGGTGGATATTGAACCAGACCCATTTGCAGAAGGCAAGGAATTTCTGAACTTGAAGGCAAACCAGTTAAATCTTTGCAACTATCAATATTTGAAGGGCAAATTGAAATAGCATTAATAGTGCAATTTACAACAATGAATTACCTTGTTGTTATTCTGACTTCAAGGATTGCTTTAGTGAAGAATAATGTAATCTGCTACCTCCTCATAGACCCTAAGATATTCAGATAAACCTTAAACCAGGCACCACTCCTCCCTGGGGAAGGCTTAACCCTCTCTCTGACTCAGACAACACTCTACTAAAGAACTACATCAACAAAGAACTCTCCAAGGGTTTTATCTCTTGATCCACGTCCTCATGCTCCTCTCTCATCTTCTTTGTTGGTAAATCATATTGCTATAAGCGCCCTTGTGTAGATTATAGAGCTCTCAACAATATCACAATCAAGGATAGATGCCATATTCCTTCTGCTGAGGCTTTGACCAATTGCCTTGCTGGTAGTTCTGTATACACTAAGATTGACCTCTGAAGCGCTTTCAACCAGATCAGAGTCTCTCCTGGCCACAAATGGAAGACCGTGTTCTGTACCTCATTTGGGTTATATGAGTACAATGTAATGCCATTTGGGTTATGTAACGCTCCGTCAACCTTTCAGGCCTTAATAAATGAGGCACTTCTGCCCTTCCTTAACAAGTTTGTTGTCGTCTATCTTGATGATATTCTTATATACTCCTCTTCCATTGACAACCATGTCACCCATGTTGCTAGGTACTCTGGAGACTTCAAGAATACAACCTGTTTTCAAAATCTTCTAAGTGCTCATTCTTTTGCACTGAGGTCAATTTCCTTGGCTACATTGTCACCCAAAATGGTTTTGCTGTCTCTCCTAACAAGGTGGATACTATCCAAAGCTGGCCTGTTCCCAAGACTTGCTCACAACTTTGTGGTTTCCTTGGATTGGCAAACTATTGCTGTAAGCTTGTGGAAAAATTTTCTTCTTTAGTTTTGCCTCTCACAACCCTTACTTCTCCTTCTGTTCCTTTTGTCTGGACCTCTGAGGCCCAGCTTGCATTCAATGCTACCAAAGCAGTCTTTGTCTCCACTCCCGTCCTCCTGATGCCCAATCCTTCCAAGTCATTCTCAGTTGAGACTGATGCTAGCAACTATGCCATTGGTGGTGTTCTCCTTCAGCTTAGGGGGATGGGATGCAAAACCCTGTTGCATAATTCTCTCAAAAACACCTTCCAGCTGAATGAATATACCCCGTACACAACAAGGAAATTCTTGCCATCATCAAAACACTCAAGCATTGGTGTTGCTACCTTGAGGGACTTGACAAAACTTTCCTCATTTACACGGACCATAAGAACTTGCTTTACTTCACTGAGTCACGCTGCATCTCCCAAAGACACAATAGATGGGTACTGGAGCTGTCAAATTTCTGCTTTAAGCTTGTGTAAAAGAAAGGTATACTCAATACCCTACCTGACGTGCTTAGTTGTCATCCTTCATTATCCAATGTTGAAAAAGACTACAAACTTCTTAACACCAAGATACTCCTTCCACCTGAGAGCTTTCTGAAACTCAATGTTATTGGTACTACAACCCCCAATATACTGAAGCAAATCCATGAATCCCAGCTTTCCAATAAAGCCTTGTCTCAGATCATTGACGCTCTTACAAACAATAAGACAGTTGCAAATTCTTCCTTCTCCCTGCTAGATGGTGTGTTATACTTCAACAACCTTTTGGTAGTTCCTCCTCTGGACCTTCAGCAGCTTCTAACCATCACATTCCATGATTCCCTTGCTGCAGGCCACTCTGGATATAAGAAACCCCTTTCTAAACTCTGCAATCACTTCTAGTGGCCAAAGATGTCCACCTTTGTCAAGTCATATGTCATTAGTTGCCTAGTTTGCCAGAGAAGCAAATACTCCACCCAGAAACCCGTTGGTCTCTTATGCCCCTCCTGTCCCTGAAGGTCCTTGGCAGTCTGTCTCTTTGGATTATATTGTCCAGCTTCCTCAGTCTGAAGGTTTTGACGCCATACTGGTCATTGTAGACAGATTCTCAAAGCAGGCTATTTTTTCTCCCTGTAATTCTAACATTACTGCAAAGCAGACTGCTTCCCTCTTTGTTAAAAACGTCTTCATACACCATGGTACTCCAAGAGATATTGTCTCTGACTGTGGACCATAATTCCTTTCCCTGTTCTGAAAGGAGTTTGTGACTCAGCTAGGTGTCTACCTTTCTTGTAGCACGTCCTACCATCCCCAGTCTGATGGGCAAACTGAACTTAACAACCAGACACTAGAATGTTTCCTTCACTGCTTCTCCAACAAACAACAAGACAATTGGACTTCTCACCTACCTTTGGCCCAGTATTCCTACAATGCTACCCCCCATTCCTCTACCAAGATGACCCTGTTCATGGCAAATTTAGGCTATACTCCTGCCTTTGTTCCCTCTTTCACCTCCTCTGTCCTTTCCCCATTAGCCAAGGAGTTTCTTGTCAAGCTAAAACTCATCCAGAATTCTGTAAAGGAGAATATCTCTAAGGCTATTGAGGTTTACAAGGTCCAGGCTGACTGTCATTGTCAGGAAGGAGAAGAGCATCCAGGTCAACAACCTTGTATATCTAAATACAAAGAATCTTCCTATCAGATGGCCTTCTTGTAAACTTGGCTCTTCAGTTTCATAGGGCCTTTTCTCGTAACAGAAAGAGTTGGGAAGGTTGCATACCATATCCAACTTCCTCCAGGTTATTGCATTCATGATGTCTTCCATGTGTCCCTCCTCAAACTCTAGAATTCTCCTCTTCCTTCTCACCAGGACAACAAAGTACCTCCTCCTCACATGGTCCAAGGAACCCCTGAGTATGAGGTTGACTCCATTATCAACCATTGTTATCACTATAGTAAACTCCAATACTTGGTTCTTTGGAAGGGATATTCTGTTAAGGAGAGTTCTTGGGAGCCACTGTCCAACCTTGGAAACTGTCCTGATGCCATCAACTCTTATATCCAAGCACATCCTGAGCTTGGATCTGGAGGGGGTAATGTCATGCCCTGCCCCAAAGGGCAGTCTCTTTAAATTTATTATATTTGTTTGTTTTCAATTGATTTGAAATTCAGTATTTTTTAATATTTGAAGTTTTTGAATTGGGTTTTAATATATAAGTATTTTAAAATTAATTAACCTGTTTTCTTTTGCCATTTGCGTTCAAATTGTTGTTGTTGTTTTTGCTGTCTTCATTATATGCTGTTATATATTTCTATTTTAAATTAGAATATTTTCACCTGTTCTTACCTTTTGAAACCCTTGCTTACGCCGTTGTTGCTCCCCAGTTAATGTTGCTGATCTGCAACTACTGTTGGGCTTTGAAGCTCTCCTTTTCCTCCAGGTTTTTGTCCAACTTTCTCCAGTTGCTCCTGTTCTTGGCTGCTTTCCCCATTACTATCATTATGCAACTGGCAAAGACTTTTTCTATAAATAAAGAGCTTGTGATTAGTAGGCTTTAAGCTGAAATTCTAAGTGATTTCTTCCCTTCAATCTTTTATCCAATTTAAACTTGAGATCTTAATTTTTAGGAAATTACACATTTTTATTAAATTAATTTTAAAGTTTAGCCTTTTCTTTCCTTAAACCAAATGGAACTTGTAAAACAACAAGCCTTAGGCTTGTTGTATCCATTGTTTTCCCTTGAGGAATTTTTCAATAGTTATATGTACCAATTTGCTGATGGAGAATACCCTAATATTGACATTCCCTTAGTTACAAATTGCTCACTATTAAACACTTTATTTTTATCTTCTTTGCTTAGGGTTCTTAAACTCAATCACTCCTTTTGTAACTCAGTATAGGTTTTTAGCAGGGTTTCATAAGATTATTTTGCAGACAGTTCTCACCTTTTTATACCTTTCAAATCTGAATCCTAATGCTTTACATGTGCTAGTTTATAACCTTGCACCAATATGGGAAAGACCTTACATATATGTTTGTCTCAACAGGTTTGAAAACTATTGTACATTTCACCAAGTACCCTCCAAACCCAGCCTACTCCAAGTTTAACCTGGAGAATATACTTATTTCCAACCCCTTGGCAAGAATCAGAACCTCAGAAACTTTTAACTGCAAAGGAAAGTGATACACAGTGAAGCCTAGATTATTCCATGATAAATACAATTATCTTCTGGCCTAACTTGTACCAATGGCTCCTCCTCTAACTCTGCGGCCCAACTTTCTGCAAGAAACTGTTGCCACCATTGATGCCACCTCCACCCAACTGTTTGAAGTATTCTATATTCCTCTTAAAGGCTTGGTGGACTCCATGGTGCTAAATTCTGGCCCTTAGTCCTTTCTTGGCCAATCTCTATCCTATGTTATCAAGTTGGCTCCCATATTATAGTGGACTCTACCCTCTGACCCAGCAGCCCCTCCGCCTGCGTCAAAAAATGCTCCCATCAACACTTGATATACTGACATAGTGGTCCTTAAACACTTTGTTCATGAATGTCACAAAGGTACTGGGGGTATTTTTCATACAAAAATTAAGAACCACACATTCAAACAACCTGTATTTGGTCCTTAATGCTGTTTTGGAATATCTTCAGGCTCAACTTGGATCTGGTGATATCCTGTGATTAAGTCAGTCTTTGTGAAGAATTGTGATCCTCCCAAAGTATCAAAGAGGTTGTCAATCAGAGGCAGGGGATACCTGTTCTTAATTGTGACTTTGTTAAGGGCTCTGAATTAGTGACAAGGCAATAACCTCTGTCTTTCTTAGCAACAAAAAAGACAGCTGCACCAAAGGGAAATTTGTATGGTCAAATGAGTCTTTTCTCTAGGGCCTTATCTAGGTCTTCCTTCAATGCCTCATCTTCTTGAGGTCTCAGAAGGTAGATGGGGAGGGCCTTAGGTATGCTCCCTTTCAGGTAAATTTTTTTTGAATACCTCGGTCAGGTGGTAAGTCTGTCAGGTTTTCCTGGAATACAGAGGGAAATTCTTGGACAAATTGCTGGTGTATTGGATCATGTTCATGTGAGACATCCACATTTTTGAAATGGATAATTTTGTATGTAAAGGTATTCCAGTCAATTTTACTGGTGTTCTTTCCTCTTCTGCTTTGGTAATCTTTACAAAAACATGATCTCTCATGAGGGTTTCAAGGTAAGTTGGGTAAAGATGGTGGTTTACTTCTCTTTATTGTATTGTGAGTGTAGTGCTATCCCAATCAATATGTAGCTTTGTCTTTTTTATCTAATCTAGGCCAAGCACTACATCATACTTAGGTATTGGAATGATGGGACCACTAAATGTAGTTTGAGCATCCCCTATCTGTGTCTTGAAGGGTTTTACCTCTTTATTGCCTGGTTATTCCTGTTGTCCACCATTATAACTCTTTTGATGTTTCCCTTGGTTGTAGGTAGTTTCATGAGGCTGTAAAATTTCTTTTCAACAAGGGATTAGTCTAATCCAATGTCAAATAGTGCTGTGCCTTGATATCTGCAAAAATAGAAAGGATAAATAAGGAGTTTATTTCTGGTTTAGGCAGCAAACAGTATAAGATTTCTGGAGGATACTTGGATCATGGTAATTGAATCCATGTCCTGATCACTTTAAAAGTATTGTAGAGTGGGGGAGGGAAGCTTGCCTAAGCACTTCCCTAAGCTATTTCTTTCTTGGGTACATTATCAATACTCATCTGGGTTGCCTGAGTTGTACAGTTTTCACCTCAAGGGCAAGGATTATTGACTATATTATTTTGTTTGTTTGGGTGAGTGTCTTTTCTGAATTAATGGCTTGATTTTTGTTTTTTTGGTGGTGTGTAGGTTGTCAGATTTCTGAGCAGCCCAATTTTCTTTCAAGAATGCATCTTGAAGATTCTTGCATTAGCTCATACAGTAGTTTTAAAAGCTGTGGCAACAAGCAAAAATACTTTGGATTTAAACAAAATGAATCAGATGTAAACAAAATTAAAAATAAACAAATTTATATTAATTTAAAATATATTTATGTATTTTAACTTTGTTTACATCTGATTTATTTAGTTTAAATCCAAAGTATTTTTGCTTGTTGTCATAGCTTTTAAAACTACTGTATCAAACTGGCATCTAATATGCATGAGAAGAATATTGTAAAAATTGAAATATGATCCAGCCTCATTAAAGTTAATGCTGTTAGGGGCAACAGCGCCCATGTTGACAGTGATCATGTTGACAGTGGCCATGTCAACACTATAGTAAAATGATAACCTGGTTTTTGATAATGTTGTCTTATAGATGGTGACACTTTTTTAATTAACAGCACACTTTTCCTTGAACATTTTTAATATAAAAAATAATTAAAAATAATGTATTATACTAAAGTAACTTCATAAAGTTCAAAAATGAAATAAAAATTGTCATAATTAATAAGAATTGTCATGGCCTGGGTGGCTCCCAGAGGAACCTTTGGTCAAGAGAAAGGGTTGAGCCTGGAAGGCCCAGTAGATGACAGGGGCCATCTGCATCACATAATTGGGCAAGTGCCTAAGGTCAAATTTCCTAAGGTTGAAAGTGCAGAAATCAAAAATTGGACCCCCAAAAAGTGCAGAAATTGAAACACTATGTAGGGTGCAGAAATCAAAAATATCAAAGATTAAAGTACAAAAATCAATTTTCCAGAAGTTAACTTTGAAGCCAAATAAAATACAGTTATTAATATAAAAAATATATTTTAAGATGTTTTCTAGACTAAAGAGACCCCAAGAAGCTAATTTCTGCAATAAAAAGTATATAATAGATAATAAAAATATTCTAAAATTAGCTGTTTTTTAAATAACCTCTTTTTTACTTTTAAAAACAAAATTAGACTAGAATTTATATGCAACGTATTTAATTAAATATAAAATATAAAACTAAATAAAAAACTACTTTAAAATGTATTTGTATGGTAAAATCTTTATTATCACAACATAAAACTAAAAGAAAGTAAAAGCAATGCAAGATTTAATTTGGAATATTAGAGAAATTTTGCAATATTCTCAAGATGGGTGAGACAGTTGGAAGAGTTGTAAGGAAGGAGGTAGTTTTTTGTGACTATCTCAAAGCTTTTGATATCCTTGCTTCTCTGTTAAATACTTTGATTTCCATCTAAAAACTCCTGGTAAATAATTTCATTGGTTACCTGTTCAGCTTTGAGTTTGTTGATCAGGACATTGAACTTGGGTTTCTTCACCCCAACACAGTTGATAAAAAAGTTGTTGTGCCAGCTTTCTAGGGAGGAATTAGTTTTCATGGTCTTATTCTTAACAAGCTTGAACTAGTTCCATTAAATCTTGTTTTCCTTTTTTCCATGGTGTCTGGTCTCAAGTTTTCCAATTCAATGGCGTTCAAAGTAATCAACAAATGGAGCAAATAGAGCAGCATTGTCCTCCATATACTTGATTTTCTTAAAGGCCTCATAGATCTTCCTGAAGTCCTCTTTTCTCACCAAGGCAATGTCTGAAAAGTAGTTGAAGGCCACCTTGGGCTCCTGGGAGATTGATCTAGTGACCAGTTTGTTGAGCTCAGTGAAGCTCTGCAGCTTTCTTCTGAGGCATTGTCTGAAGTGAAAGAAGCAACCATGAGGCTTGCTCTTAAATAGCTTTTTGAATGTGTTGGCTTGAGCAGGTGCAAAGTCAAAAAGGAGGTGGGTATGTTAAGGCTCTGATGTTTCCTCATCATCAGGTTGGCTTGGGGCTTTAGACTTCTTCCTCTTGGGGGTAGAAGTGGGGGCATCAGTAGGGGGAAGGAGATCCAACTTCCCCTTTAAAATCTCCAAGGCATGAGTATAGTCATCCTCATTTTGTCCTGACATTAGAAAGTAAACCATTGGCAAAACCTTATCACCATACTTCCCATGGACGCACCAAAGCTGGGAAAAGATCTTAGGGCATGATGAGAAGGTCCCATCAGCCAACCAGATATTGGCTGTCATCAATCTCTTAAGGTTCTCCTGGGCGGTATAGCAGATGGTTCTTTTATGCTCATCAGGACTATCATCATGAAGGAGAAACTGTTCATCCTTGAAGGTGACTCTGAGCTCATTGGGTATATCCAGTTCAAGGAGAGAGGTGGCACTTCTGCCCACATTGTCAGACTTCTGGTGATTATCATTAACATACTTTTGAAGGGATCCAAAAGTACCAACAGCTATCTTTTGAAAACTGGTCAAGTTGTGAATAGCCCTAGTGACTGTCTCCTGGGAGGTAAGGCCCCTGTTGAAAGGCTGCCTCTAGCGCAGGTACCACTTTATTAGGCTCTGATATACCCCAGTTGGTTCCAGGAAGGTGTGTTGATTATTCAGCTTCTTAAACTGGGTAAACCCAGTTGTAGTCAGGCAGGAGGGGCAGAAAGGCCCCTCACACTTGTAATTATGAAGCAACAAGTGCTTCTGCTCATCATTACACTTAAACTTAAAGCCATCATGGTAGAACCCAGAATTGCCCTTGGAGGACATTATTGGGAAGGAGATGGGCAGGATATCTGGAAGTCAGAACTCCTCTTCATAGTTGCATATATTATTAACTTTAAGGATATATCAGGTCTCAAGGCCATCCTAAGTTGGTGTAGCATCTCCAGAGTTGTACAGGTCTTCATGTTCTTCTTCTGAGATGTGAGGGGGCCTTGCCTCTTCATCTTCCTGATTGTGGACAAACTTGTGCCCAGTTGGGCTCTTGGAGGGGCTGGGGGTAGGTTCCTCTTCAGAAGGCTCCTTGTGATGATCCAAATGTTTGGTGGTTTGCAGGCAGGGGTAATATTGGCCAATAAAAAGTTTGGTTGTTTGTTGCAGGTAGAGGCCTAGTAGGGAATGGTGGCTACTAGGGATGGTAAGGACTAGCTAGTAGGTGTAAAGACTACTAGAGGCAGATGTTGCCTCCACCCAGCAGAAGATATTGGCTGCTGTGGGCTAGAGTTCTTCACCTAGCAGGGAACTATGGCTGAAAAAGGGTGAAGAATGAGATAGCTAGCAGGGAACTTTGTCTGTTTGAGGTGGAGAGGGTTTTAGACCCCTGACGGGTAACGTGGGCTGCAATGGAGGAAAAGAGCTCTGAGGGCTCTACGTACCTTGGTACGCTTACAGGAGGTCTGTGAGCAAGCATCCTACCTAACGGACTGGTAGGGTGTCCTTGTTTATACCCCCATGGGAGTTTTTGGGGAGAACCCAGAGTGAGCATTGGAGGGTATAAAGTTTCTTGGAGGTGTCACCAAGACAGTTTGCTTGGGGAAGCAAGCTGCAGAACTTGGTGTGATCAGGCCTCTGGGAAGTAGATCTGATTACTCTGCAACTGAAAGCCCAGACTTAATCACATGGGTGAGTAAAAACTATGACATAGGCTGCAGGGATCTATGGTTGGATGGCCTAATTAGAATGCCACTTGCAAGGGCCCAATCAAACGCCATTTCAATGTAGACTCATGCCTGGGTCTACAGGTTCTGGTAACAAGGAATGAGATAAAGAACCAAGGTGGTTCACAGAATCAGCAGAGAAGACTAGTGAGAGGAACTGTTTGATCACAGAGAAAGCTAGTTGAAGAACTGTTGGTTCATATTGAAGTTTGGAACCAAAATAGTTCATTGTGCAGGTAGAACCAAGATGGTTCCTAGTGAGAATAAGTAGAAGGTCTCAATATCATGATACAGAAGTAGCTGGTCATGATAAAGCGGTAGCCAGAGGACTGATAGGCTGTTTAAAGACTGAAAAGGGGCTTTTCTGTGAACTAAGATGGACCATTTTCTGGTTAATATGAAGATCTGGAAGATGTCGTTGAAGAGCTGGCTGAAGAACCCAAAGATGATGGTGAAGAACTAGTGGTCCGGAGAAATGAACCAAGATTTTGCTGAATTGATTTTCCAAAGTGGGAAAATGTGGAATGTTTTGCCTTGGTTTAGTAGTAAAATTAAGAAGGAATGTGGATAGAAGTGTGGTTAATATATTTATTTTTTAAGTTCCTAGGATAGATAAAGGTATGTTGCTATGAGAGCTGGATACAAAGTTGTTTTGGTGGGACATTTTCCTTGGATTTTACTATATTTTTAAATATATGGTGAAAACGTTGAACAGGTCCAGAAAGAACAGTTTAAATAGTATTCTACTATTTAAATTGGTTCAGGTTAAATGCAGGGAAGACTGGTGTTGGAATAATGGACCGGTTAGTGCTTTGGTGCGTGAAGAGTTATCAATTTGAACAATTTGAGCAATGGAAATTGATTTCTTAGTTGGATCCTGGTGGAACTTCAGAAATGGTCTATTTCTGCACTCTGCATTCATTGGTTGAGTTCTGGCAGGTTTCCTGATGAAAATGATTGGTTGGAAGCCAAAATCTTAAAGTATAAGTGAGGAAATAGTGAATTAATACTTTAAGCTTTTGTGAAAGTAAGTATGTAAGCTTAAGTTATTATAGGAAAAAGTGAGCAATAATGGTTTATGCTTCTGAAGAAAGCCATTTTGAAGGTGGAACCGTTGGGAAAAGGACACTATAAGAAGGTAGCTGGCTGGAAAGTTACAGGGTCTTTCCAGGTCTTTGACGGGGTCTTTCTGAGGCCTTTTGAGTTTCTGCCAAAAGGTTTTTGGAAGCCTTTTGATCACCAGCAGGATCTTGATTGGACTGATATAGGTGGAATACCAAGGTCACTAAAGATATACAGTAGTTTTAAAAGCTATGGCAACAAGCAAAAATACTTCAGATTTAAATGAAAAAA
The DNA here is from genome assembly GCA_014839935.2 of Entomophthora muscae. NCBI lineage: Eukaryota > Fungi > Entomophthoromycota > Entomophthoromycetes > Entomophthorales > Entomophthoraceae > Entomophthora > Entomophthora muscae. The sequence continues at coordinate 291,964 of QTSX02002924.1, read as the reverse complement.
CTCAGATGTAAACAAAATTAAAAATAAATAAATCTATTGTAAATTGATATAAATATATTCCTTTTAATTTTGTTTACATTTGAGTTTTTTTGTTTAAATCCAAAGTATTTTTGCTTGTCTCCATAGCTTTTAAAACTACTGTACAGAGAGCTGAAGCCCAATATAACAGAGCAGGAGCCCAAGAATAAGAAGCTGGATCCTAAGCGCAGCTGTCAGGGACCCACTTTGCAGGGAATAAACTTCCCAGCTGATGGGCCAAGGCCCCTACATTCAATCCTGCTATGACCAAACCAATAGGAACCGTGATCATTGCAAGATGCCCAAGCTGTCCTAGATAGGCAAACCTTCTAAACATAGAACTGAATTGCCCTAGTAGATGTAGCCCACCAAATACACTAAGAGTTAAAAGGAAGCGTAAGGTCTAACAAGGGTTGGTTCAACGGGAGGGGAAGTAAATGAGCAACCATAGTTGAACTTACGTCCCCAATGTCCAGACGGGTATTTGAACCATCCATTGGCAAGGGATTCCTTTTGGTGGGCATCATCAGGAGAGGAGTTGTACCAGTCAGTTGTAGGAGTTGGATTTTCCAAGGCCAAAACCACTGGCAAGAAGTAACCTAGAAACCAGGATAGGAAAAGGATTCCTTTCATGGCTTCAGAAATGGAGTTATGTCAGAAAAGGTAGAAGTATCAGAAAATAGGATAGTCTTTATTGTTGGAACAATTGGAATGAATAAGAATTGGGCACTTAAATAGCCTTAAAATCAAGGCTGAAATATTTGAGTGGAGTTTGGGAAATGATGGGGATTTTCATGAGTATATCATTTAAAGCATACCTGTTTCAAGTGGAGGATAAATCGTTGCTTAATAATTGACATAAATATTTGGTGTAATAAGAGGAGCCACAAATATGCCACAAGGTTAAAGCTAATTAAGCAATGTAAGGCCAGAAGATCAAATATCTTAATGTACGGAGCCTTATCCAAAAGCATAGAGAGTGGGTCACCAATGGTCAGGCTGGCTTGACGCAGCCAATCAGAAGCAAAGTGGTAAGTGACGTTTGCACTCTTAATATTAACACTTTCAAATTTGAAAAGCATTTCAAAAGCAAAAACCAGTTGAATCAAGGTGTAATAAAAAGGTAAATCAAAGGTTGGTGATGATCTTGTACTAACAATGCATGCGTTAATAGTGTCCTGGGTTCAAATCTTGTTCCAGAAAGGTTTGAACAAACTAAGGTGATTGTTGAGTTGATTGTGTTGTGTCTTTGAATTGGTGTCTTGTAAGGAATTGTGGTTGTGTTGGTGTGAGGATATGATTGTGCCCAAGTTGTCAATAATATTCAGGTAATCAGGGAAAGAATCCCTGACAGCAGCGCCGGAGTCCAAGTTTAAGGAGCCAGAGTCCAAGTTTAAGGAGCAGGAGTCCAAGTTTAAGGAGCAGGAGTCCAAGTTTAAGGAGCAGGAGTCCAAGTTTAAGGAGAAGAAGTTCAAGACTAAGGTACAGAAGTCCAATACCAAGTACAAGGAGTCCAATATATTGTTGGAGGACTCCAAGTATTGGCAAATCCATTTTGTTTCCTTGACCCCCAGGGCCATATACCAGAAGGTTTCTAAGGGGATCTTCCTTCTGAGAGTGAATAAAAGCCCATTTTGACCCCTATACATATTTCTGAGATACATTTTCCCTTACTAGAGAATGACAATCCCTTCCAGCCGGTCCCTGGCTTTGATCCAGGACACACTTTGGGGACTGGTGGACAGGAACCCCACACCCCTCCTCTGGAGAGGGGGATGGCTCAGGGGTCTTCTTGGTGGCCTTCTTGCTGGTCTTGGGGCCAGGCTTCTTGGATCTGAAAGGGGTGGCCTTCTTTGGATTGATGAAAGTTAACTTAGGTGGCATCTAGATGGCTCAAAGTTAGTATTTTTTGGTTAGTAAAAAAGAATATAAATTATTTCTAAAAATATCATTTTTTAAGCAGAATCTGAAATCCAGAGTGCTGTTTACTATATTTTGTTAGTTTTAATAAATATTTTAATTGAGAAGTTAACTCAATAATGCTTTTGAAAGGAGCAAAAAAGGGGTTTTGATAAGACAATTAGGGAGTTTTTATTTCGGCACTTTGATTTTGACACTCCCTAAAAACATAAGGAAACATAGTAACATATTAAATTAATTTAATATTTTTCTAAAATCAGCAGTTTTTACTAAACCTTTTAAAAATCTATTATAAACTAACCTAAATTTCTTGAAACTCTACTATGTTTTAAAGCAAGTCTTTAACCTTTAAAACTCTAATTTTAAGCTTTAAACTTACACTGGTTAAATGATTATGGGTTTTCAAAGTAGAGTGTTTGTTTGGTTTAAATGCACTTTTGATTTCCGCACTTTTGATTATAAACACCTATTGGAGCTTAGTTAATAAAATATTAAATTCCAATCATAATTTAAAATATATTGATGAGCACTAAATCAGTGTGTTTTGGATTTCAATTTGAAGCATTTTTGATTTGTGCACTCTATTAATACACATAGTAATTTACTAAGTGATCATATCAGATTTGTTTCATTCAGCACTCTATCTTTTACATAATAAAAATCACTGAAATTTAAATCAAATGATTTACAGGTGATTGTGAACCTTTATGATAGGTCTTAGCTTATTTGGTTGAGTATGATATGTTTATGAAGCTTTTCTGATCATTTACATAGTGATAGAATCAATATTAAGTGACACTTTATTTTTTTAATTTTAGGGCCTCAAATATTAAATTGAAGAGACTTCTGGAATTCAACTTCTGCACTTTCAATTTTGTCCCCTATATTCAAAAAGATGAATAATATCTATTTTAAAAGCCAAAATAATTTAAGGTGTGTTTTAAATTGCATCAATTTGGGCACTCCAAACTTGGTTTTTTGATTTTAGCTACTAGTAAAAACATTTTTAAAAAAGTCAAATTTAAGAAAAATATTAAATTTTTTGGGAAAATTTTTATTGAAAAAAAGTGCAGAGATTAAAAAATCCATTGATTTGGAGATTTTGATCTCCACACTTTGAATTTAGGCACTTGTCCACATAATTGGCAGCTGTGGCCCAAGGACGCCACGCTCCCATGTGGGGTATCACTTGCTCAGTGAGCCCCAGTATGGTCAAGTAGGAAAACACAAGCTTGCTGTAACCATACAGTAGTTTTAAAAGCTATGGCGACAACCAAAAATACTTCAGATTTAAACAAAATGATTTCAGATTTGAATGAAATCCAAGTTGCGCAAGATTCAGGATTCAATTAATTTATAAAATTTCAGTTAATAAATGAACTGTCAAACAAAAAAACGAAATTTCACTAGCCCATCATACAAAATTATATCAAACATCAAGCAGTGTAGTTCAAACCACAAACAAAATGAACTGACACAACAAGTGAAATGGATGGATGCTGTTCCAGAGTATATTATAATACAATCAGGATTCATATGAGGCACTGACAGAAGGGCTAAAATAAAACAAAATTTGAGCAATCTAGAAGCGAGATTCCACAAGCACAAAACAAAATGAACTCACACAAGATGTGTAGTATGAGCAGCCTAAAATAGAAAAATAACAGTTTAACAGCCAATCAACAGCTATTCAATTTAGGAACAGAGGCATTTTATTCATTTTCATGGCTCCAGATTTGTATGGAATGGTTTTGAAAACCTTCTAAATATGGACTTGAGATTACAATAAAAATAAATCATTAAAATTTAAAATTTCTACTTTTAGTGATTTTATCCTAGGTTTTTTACAATGGTTTTAAACAGCAACCTCTTTGATGGTACAAGCAGCCAAACCAGCAGCAGCCAAGCCAGCTTCAATGGAGGCAAGGCTCAGGTTGTGGAGGCACCTGTTTACACCCAAGCCTTTGAGGCGGGTAATGAGGAAGCTGACCTTTACCTGACCCATATGGCTTTGACTTGTTCAGTAGTCACATAGTGTCTAGCTCTGCCCCTGCTCCTGTACCCACCCCCGCACAAGCTGCCCACCAACCAACCAATAAGGATGGATACCTTGATTTGGAACAACTTCCTGCCACCAGCCAACCTGCCCCCCTACAGCCAATCAGGCTTCAGCTCCCCCGGCCCAGCGCCCCAAGTGACAAATCATCACTGCCCAAATTCTTCAGGAAATTGTGACACTGAATCTACAGGGTCTGTCCTGGGAACAGATTGCCGCCCAGTTGCAATTTACCCAAGCTACTGTCATGCGGGAATTCAACAACCTGATGAACAGGGGGAATCTGATCAGGACAGCCAAGAAGCCAAAGAAGGCTCCTGAGTCACAAATATCTGAGGCATACCCAATCATGCTTGACCTCCTCTAGCAGGATCCCAAGCTTCCCTTGACCCAGGTTTGGAAGCAACTTGCACATCATGGCATTTAGGTGTCTGAGTGCATGATGCAGCTCTGGATGTATGGGAAGGTGGCTTCAATACAGATTCTTACCAATTTTGCCAGCAACCAATGGAATGGCGCTAAGGATTTCCCATATGTCACCGCCATCAAATCAACCCTGGTACAATTCCTGACTAGTCTAACTGATGATGTCATGTTCATCTCCTATTACAAGCTATCAATAGCTTTTGATGATTTTGGCAAGCAAGGAAGAGCCGCACTCAAAAAGGAAGGAAGAAGGTCAAGAAGGGGACATTCATTGGTGCATTTCTGGCTGTTTCAGCCAAGGGTTTTGTCTACTATCAGACAAACCCAGATTTCATCAATGGCTACTCATACAGCCACATCCTCGGTGGATTACTTGACTCCTGGGATGGCTCAAATTCCAAGTACCAGGTTTTCTTGAGCCACCAGATGGAGGGTAGCTCCACTGCCCTTGAGGCCATCCAGCAACGCGGGCATCAGGCCTCTGTGTACCCTGCCGGCCATGCAGACATTCATCTGGCTGATGTTGTCTTCTTCAACATGGAATCCACACTACAGGAGCGCTGCCCTCAGGCTTTCAACGACCTCTATCTTGGGGTCCTTGACCACAATTTTCTCTTTGGCTGCCAAATGGTGGCTGACTTATTTGCACAAATGGTTTTCCATGTGAACATGGCCAACCAATAATGTAAGGATAAGTGCCTTCCACCTTGGGCCACTGCCACCTATCAGCCCATCCAGCCAATGACCAATGAGAAATACAACAAGCGTTATATGGCAGCCATCACACAAAATTCTCCTGCCTCTACCCCCGCCACCAACACCCCTCACCTGCAATCCCAACCCACCCAATCCCAGACACCCCAGGCCAGCACCGCCTCTACGTCTTCCTTCCTGCGCTATTCTGCCTCCTAGGCATCACTCTTCCCCACCCCAATAAACCCCCTGTTGCCAAACATTTTCTATTTATATTATCATTATTTTGAATCTCAATTGTTCATGTTCCCTTTGTTTATAGTTGTTTTTATTCTTTATGTTCAGCTTATTTCTATAAAATCATATATTTACTATGCCATGTATCTAGATCCAGAACACAGTTATTTTTAGTACCCAGACACAGCCCCTTGTGAAAATATTAACAACAATTTGATGATCAGCTAAATTTGAATTAGAAAATTATGTGTTAACTGTTTTTAGATAAAGTTGTTACTGATCCAAATTCAAAGCCTTAATGATAAACTTTAAGCCAATTGGGAGCCTAGTGATAAAGTGATTGCTGTGACATAAAGGGTCATTCAATAATTCTTTTGGTGTATGTGCGCTAATTGATATGATTGGCTGGATGTTTTGCCATTGTACGCCATTGCCGCTGTGGCAAGTTGTTGATGGACTAGTGCTAACCCAGCAGCTGATTGGGCACTAGTCCATCAACAACTTGCCACAGCAACAATGGTGTACAATGGCAAAACATCCAGTCAATCATATTAATTAGCACACATACACCAAAGAATTATTGAATGACCCTTTATGTCACAACAATCACTTTATCACTAGGCTCCTGATTGGCTTAAAGTTTATCATTAAGGCTTTGAATTTGGATCAGTAACAACTTTATTTAAAAACAGTTAATACAAAATTTTCTAATTCAAATTTAGCTGATCACCAAATTGTTGTTAATATTTTCACAAGGGGCTATGCCAAGCGCCAAAAATAATATGGTAATCAAGGAAACAATGCCAACACAAAGCAAATGACACATATTGAGATGAGCGTAAAACATATACAAAATGGGTAAAAAGATGGGATAATGTAGTAAATGGGAAAACAAAAAGGAATAAACAAAGAGGCAACAGTATCAAAATAATACAGAATTTATTGGGGCAAAAGCTATAAAAACATATGAAAAGGTTAGTAAAAAATCAATGAGAGAATTGGAGAAGCTTCTGAAGGATCTTGACTTGGCAATTGCCAAAATCAAAGACATTGACCGCAAGGTCAAAGCCAAAGTGAAGTCTGCCGTCCTTGACAGAGACAAAATAGACAAGGTGTCTGCAAAGGCCCTAATGACAAAAATGCCAGACACCCCTGAGAAGACCATCAAGTGTCTTCTCAACATCCAGAAGACGGTGGTTGAGGGCCTGCAATTTAAGGCATACAATCTTTCTGTGCCGTCCGTCTGGGTTGACGACCTGGAGATGTATGAACATCTCAAACCCGCCAAGAGTGCCAGAACAGAGGATAAAAAACTGCCTGCACAACTGCTTGCGCCAAGAATGGCCAAGCCTGCTGAAGCAGCCGGCAAGGAAGAAACACGTGAAGGTAACATAAAAAAATAAAATTAATAAAATTTGTAAATACTTACCTGTTTTTTAGAGAACATAGATGGTGAACTCTGCCAAGTCCTGGTCCCCTTTGTCCCTGCCACATTCTACACCAACTACGCCACTCATGTGGCCAAGCAGCTGTATCTGTCCCCCTTGTCTTTTGGGAGCTGGAGGACCACATCCACGGGTCCTTTCCAATGTTGCAGGAGGCATTGGCCGGGCTGACGCATGGCAAGGGGGCATCCAAGTGGGCAGTTACTGCCTACAAGGATGCCCAACTGGTCCACCTGGACCCAGTTAACCTCAGTGAAGTTTACTATGTAAACTCCATTGAGCTTATTTGGGACGTCCTGGTGACGCTCCCATTCAAGAATGTACCAGAGATAGGCCAGGCTCATGAAGCTGCTTGCATCTGCTACCCCTTGGAGCACACCCTATCTTACCTTCTGGACAACTTTGGGTACGCGGTGGGCAAATTGGCTGTTGCAGATGCAACAGCTGTCAAGAAGACAAAAATCCTCCTTGCCAACTTTGGGTTGGCCTGGAGTGCCGACAAGACAGGGGTCCCTTCAGCCATGGAGCTGACCTTTGCAAAGACAAAGCATGAAAAGAATATTAGTGCCGTGTATAATGAACTCTGAGTTCACAGAAGCCTTTGCTGGGCAAAGGCTTCATCTGGTAGTTTACCTTGGGTATCTCTTCTACTTCAGAATGGGCGCCAGCGTGGAGGATCTTGACGGGGTCCTTCTAGGAATTGACAAGGCCCAGCTCTCACTTGACGGGAAGAAGGTCCCCCCCAGGTATGACTTGGTGGATCATGTCATCCAGGACGCCCTGGTCCTGGCTGGTATCTACAGGTTTGCAGCCCCACCAGAAAACATGCTCCTCTAATTGCACCTAACCCTACTTCCCTTCACCAGCAGGCGGGTTTTTTAATAAGGGTGTATCCGCTGTCCACAGTGTGGCGGTGGAGGTTATGCGCCACCTCCATTGTGGGGTGGGTACATACATAAGAACTCACTACAGGTGTTCTTAATAAATTCTTTCTTCCAATAAATTTCATTAAAATTCATATTATTTTTATTATAATAAAATTTTCTAATTCTTATTTTAGCAAACGGGATTTGCAGAATATATCTCAGAGAAGATCTTAATAAAAGCATTATAATATATTTCAATAAAATCTACTTCTGATTTGTACACATTACAATTAACTTTTTTGATTATTATATTTATTTGCCAAAAGTGATATTAATGCATTCGCGTAATCCAGTATCAAGTGTTTGGGATACCCTTAGACAACACAATAAAAATGATTATAAATAAATAAATTACTAACCTTCATTGATTGTCCTACTGAATGTGATTGCGGGCTTGGAAACATCTAAATATAAAATGATAATTAATAAATCTTGAATAGTAAATTAGAGAATATAAAAAAAATTGAACACACTAAGCCTTTAATTGATTGGCTGTTTGGCTAGGCACGCAGGGATGAACAAATCAGCGTGGCCATAGAATTTGGCCACGGTCTTAGCTGGGAGGGTGTGGATCCAGGCCTGCAGCAAATTAAAGAGGTCCTTGGTCCCAGTTGGGGTTCCTTGCTTGACGACTTGCTTGAGCCACCCAAAGACTTCCTCAATGGGATTTAGAAATGGCAAATAAGCAGGGAGGAAGAGAAGGTGCAAATTTGCCGTGGCCAATTGCTGGGGGGCCACTGCGCTGTTGGTGTCAATCATTGGGTATTCCTCAAGAATGACAGCCACTTTGTGGAGACCAAAGTTGTCCAACACAATGACATTGGTGAAGCCAGGACTCGTGCGCCTCAGGTGCTCCTGGACCAATCAGAGAAATAATAGGAAGGTACAGCTGTTGTGGGAGCCCAGTATCATTTGGTATAGCTCAACCCCCTTTGGACCAAGGAGAGCCACCATTGAGTAGGCTGTGGTGCAGACTGCAGCACACCGAGCCATCCTGTCATTGGAGCCTTTGGGTATATAGCCATATGTATTGCGCATAGATGAGGCAAATGCCAATTATCAATATAGTAAAATTTGACCGTCCCCTTGGCTTTGAGGGCAGTGTACGCCTCTGCATAGTTTTCCGGGTCTCAATGTTGGTTGGGCTGTTTCTATTATAGGGATATACCCCAAGCTTTTTCCAGGAAAAGCGCATTCCCTTGAGTAGATGGTAGTAAAAGGAAATCAAGGCCTCAACCCCAAAAGTAGATTTGACCATGACCTGTATATTTGCCAGTTCAAGATGACAATCCTGGGTTATCCACTGGCAGATTGCCCATTTGTGCTCCTTGGTGAGCATGGTTGACACGTGCAAGGATTTCTCTGTGGCAAGGACTCAGCCATTATTGATGAACTTGTTGAATGTCTTGGAAGCGTACTTGGGATCCACCCCAACAATGGCCACAGCTGCCTTGTAATTGCCTGATTCATGCATTAGCTTAAGAAGGATGATGCATTTGATGTTGGGGATGCGCTTCTGGGCAGGCTTTTTAGTGGTGGGGATTGACTTGTTGGCATTGGGCACAACACAGGGCATGGGCACTTTGGTGTAAAATGCAGCAACCTTTTTGAGCACCAACTGTCCCTCATTGGTTTGATAGAACTCAGGCTCCTTGTCATCCTCCTGATTGCCATCACTGACGTAGGGCTTGTAGCTAGTATCAAGTACAGGCTTCATCTTCTCCAGCATGGCTGACGGGACTGACTCTTGCTGGTACACAACGTTGAACACATACAAAGTAAGTTCTACCTCCTTGTTTATAACTTTCTTTGTAGTGGTGACCTTGGTGGGCTTCCAGGTCAGCTTTGGGACCCAAGAGTTGATGCTCTGCACCCTAGCAGCTTGTGCTCCTTGAACTGGCTGTGTCAGTGCAGCATCACTATGGAACTCTCCTCTCCCATCTCCTCCTTGAGTAGGCACTTGGGTTGCACTAACTCTATTCTTTGACCTGCGGGGGCAACTGCAACCGCAGTGCACAACAGGTGCATTGGTACTCTGGTGTTATGTTCCTTCCATTTTAAAATTTAATAAAATATTAAATAAATTTCAATTAAGTTACTCCCTAATTTTATTTTTTGCTTTTATCTGAATATGGATATTTAATTAGAGTTTTTCCCACCCAATATCCCAATTATAGATTTTTTATTTCTTAATTAGTTGTTTTTGGTTTTACAATGCCCATTTTAGAATACTCAAAAAAATCCACCCATTTTCTTAGATTTTACTGCCAAATTCAAACACCCAACACAATATTTTTAAAATTTATGTTTCAGATCTTGTGTCTTATTTTAGATACCTTGGTATCATTCATGATTACAATCCATTGCACACATTGCGTGAGTGATTTTGTTTACGTAGTGAGTTGCTATTGTGTTTTGTTTTTGGTTTGAGTTTTGACTCACCTTGCTTGGGTGTATTTTTTCACCAATTCATATAGCAAATATATGTACACTGAAAGTCAACTCACACCATTTTGTTTGTGAATTGATGTATTTTGGATTTTATTTGAATGGTTTTGCTTTGCGCGTGAGCTCTGTGTTGCTGTGTTGACTCATTTTGCCCATTAACGCCAATAAAACCTGTTAGCAGAGTGTATATTTTAACCTGATAGTTGGATTTTGTTTAAATCTGAAATCATTTTGTTTAAATCTGAGGTATTTTTGGTTGTTGCCATAGCTTTTAAAACTACTGTATGATGAAGCAGAAGAAACAAGAGGAAGTTCTCCTGTGGTGGCGCTCATGGTCAGGCTTGGCTGGGCAAGTTGGTGGAGCAGAGAAACACCAGAAAAGGAGAGGCGTGGTGCAGGAGCAGTAATTATTTCTTGGTCCAGCATTCTAGGAGATGGGGTAAAGACCAGCAGTGGTTGGTTGGTTGGAGACAGCAAGAAGTTGCTCTGCTTCCCAGTGCTGACGTTGATACTGGAGATACTCTCTGTTTGAAAGCACCAGCAGTATAAAAATTTTCATAATGTAATAAACCCCTGCAAAGTATAAATGCTCAGTGTGCATTAACCAACAAAAGTTTATTAAATGAAGATGTCAACAAAGAAAGAAAATGTCAGTGTTCCCAGCTATATCCTGCTGGGAAACTGCAATTGGACTTACTGGCAACTCCTTATTGGCTGTCAATGAATTATTCTCAAGTTGGGTTCCATTAGTGACTCCTGATTTGCCAGTTAGATGGATCCTTTCATTATTTTTGCCCTGGGGAAGCTGGCAGGGGAATTTTGGGCCATTTGGCAACCCAAGTCCCCATTCCTGGGTTTCAGAGGGTGTGGGCCAATTAAAATCTTTTTTGTTTGGCTTTGGGACAGTTTCCAATTGCCCCCAGGTTTGGCCTTGACCAGGGTTTGATTCCCCACTTGGAATTAAAGTTTCTTTTTGGTTAATCTGTGTGATCAATGACACAATTGTTCAGTTGTGTGATGTCTCAATTGCAGGCGTTGAACCTATGCAACATAGGGTTTTGTCTGGCCCATTCTGGGCCCTGACAAGAATATGGAGATATTAGCAAGTATTTTTCAATTTACTATGTAAATTACACTCTTTATTATAAAAATATTTTTTATTCTCATACAAATTAAAATTCCAATAAACCAAAAATAAATATAAACACAATATAATAAGTTATACAGTAGTTGTCAAACCTGTTGATATAAATGTATATTATTCAGTTTAGAACACATGAACTCATTCATAAAACGTATTTCAACTGAAACCAGTTGAAGGTTAATTTACTCAATAAAGCTTTCATTTATCTAGGGCTGGAAAACAAAAATAGTCAATCATACAACAAAAATAAAGTCAAATACTGAATTATGAAAATGAGATAGAAATTGCAGGGAACTAAAATTCATAATACACACAATCCAGTCACTTCCTGAAGCATTCTACAGTGGCCCAAAAAAATACCCAGCCAGCAAAATTTTATAGAAAAAAAGGAAATTTCAATAAATGAAATTTGCTATAAAAAGTATGAGCAGATGCACCGCAGATTTTTACACAAGTATAGTATATAAAAACGCAAAAATAAATAAATAGGAAGAAAAAATAAAAATATTTCAAAAATATGAATATTTAATATAAAATAATAATAGATTTCAAAGCTGAATATACTATGAACTTAGTACTTTGTAGGCCAACCTTTGGCTTCAATCACAGCAGCAAGTCTTCTGGGCATAGAATGGACTAGGTTCTTTAAAGTTTCCATAGGAATTTCTTCCCATGCTTTTGCCACTCCAAATTTAAGATCCATAATGGATTGTTTAGAGGTTTTTGGCAAATTGGATTTGACAACATTCCAAAGATGTTCAATGGGATTTAAATCTGGGCTTTGAGGAGGCCAATCCAAACAAACAATCTGTTTATCATCCAAGTATTTTAAGGCTTTCTTGGATTTGTGGATAGGAGCATTATCTTGCATGAAGATATAACTGGTCGGTTCTTGCAGATCCTTCATAAATGAATGGAGATTCCAATCAAGGATTCTTCTGTAAACATCAGCATTTACCTTCTCATTGATCGGCTGGATTGCCCCTCTTGTGTTGGCTGTGAAACAGCCCCAAAACATGACACCCTGGTGTCCATTTTTAACAGTGGGTTTTAAGCACTCAATTTTGTAAGCTTCATCAGCTTTGCAATAGACAGTTTGGTGTCTCTGAGATCCACAGAGCTGAACTTTAGTCTCATCAGACCAAATCACCTTTTCCCAAAAGGATACAGGATAGTTAATATACTTATGAGCAAAGGCCAATCTTTTGGCTTTATTCTTTGGACTTATAAGAGGTTTTTTTCTTGCAACACAACCATAGTACCCCAGTTCATGGAGTCTATTGCAAACAGTGGCCTCAGAGATATCAATTTCCAAGGTATTTTTGATAATCTCCTTAATTTGAGTGGCAGTTATAAATCAATTTTGCTTAACTATTCTGACAATAGACCAATCATCTCGAGCAGTAGCTTTTTTAGGACAACCTGATCTCAGGCAATTTTTCACTGAGTTAGTTTCCTGGAACTTGAGGTAAATTTCTTGGGCAGTTTCTTTGCCAACCTTTAGTTCCTTGGCTATCTTTCTATAGGATAAGCCCATTTCCTTAGCTTGTACAACTTGACCACAAATAAACTCAGGTATTTCTCTTGTTTTAACCATGTTTTCTGTGCAAAAGATTCTCTAACCCCAATTTTATAATCTAGGTAAGTTTGAATAAGAAGTGCTGTCTCATATTCATTTTATGTGCTTGAATCTACTTAAAGGCACAGCTCTTATTATTAAATATTTTTGAATTTCTTTAAAATTTTCTTCCTATTTATTTGTTTTTGCATTTTTATATACCATACTTGTGTAAAAATCTGTGATGCATCTGGTCATGCTCTTTATAGCAAATTTCATTTATTGAAATTTACTTTTTTTCTTTAAAATGTTGCTGGCTGGGTATTTTTTGGGGCCACTGTACATCAAATTTGATTATGAGTGTGTGGCAAATATTATACAAACAGAGAATGCATGAGGTTCAGTCACAAAAGTGATGAACTCAAACATATAACAACTCATTTTTTGAAAAAAAATCAATTTTTTTGGGACTCAATTGAAAATAGTGGATTTCATAGTGAATCCACCAAAATCTATTCAGGGAACTAAAGCATTATTTTCTATGTACATGCTTTTAAATTTGAACATTTATGTCTGAGAGACTGTAATAAATCCAACTGACAAAGTTGGATTCCAAAAACCCTCTATTGGACAACAAATTTTCCCTTTTCTGTTCTTTATCCAATTATCTCCCTCATTCCATATTCATTATGGACTTTTTAAGTATTTCCCTAAATATCTACCATGATAGCTCCCTGAGAGTTATCTTGGTTTTCTAAAAACTAGAATAAAAGAGTAAAAAAGAACAAAAAACCCCAGTTTGGCATAAAAATAAACATTTTGAAATTTGATTTTAAATTTCGAAAAAAATAAATTTTTATGCAGAATTTTTTTCTCTTGTTGTTTGAGAAAATGCTTCAGCTAAGCTTTTTCAAGATTATTTTACTCTTGTTTACAATTCTTCTGACCTTATGCAATATTTACCAGAGTCTGTGGTCATCTCCTGCCTGTAACTGGTTCCTGTTAGCTATGGTCACCGTGGTTTGGGGCCTGACCTGGTCCACCTTTCCAAAAGCATTTGTGGCAAGGTGAAGCACAGGCCTCATTTGTCACAGAGACTGGCTCAAAAAGGAGCACACATTTGTATAAAATTAATTTTCTAGAAATACTTTTTTGCTTTTCTGTTTTAATATAATTTTTATTGCTTTTTATTAGTATGAGTTTTTCAAGTGAAAGTAACACTTAATGAAATAAGCCTGTTGAAAATAGGAGATATCTTTGTTTGCAAATTGACACACTAACTTGTGGTCAATCTAGCACCAGACCACTTGGTTTTCTGGTGCTAGATTGACCACAAGTTGGTGTGCCAATTTGCAAACAATGACATATCCTTTTTTCAATAGGCTTATTTCATTAAGTTAAACTGAGTGCAATAACTGAGGTGTGTCTGGTCTGAGCCAAGCACAAAGACACCACATGTACATCCATTATGATTGGCTCTGTTGTTGGGATGCATCTATTTTGGTATTAAAATAAAATAAAATTAAAACAGTTTATCTATATAATTTATTTATTTTAATTTTTATCTCCCCATATATAGTAGCAAAACCTTGTAGTCACTACCGTTTATTTTGAATTAGATTTTTAGATTAATTATTTTTGGTTGTAAGTGTGCACTGTTGATCATGAGTTTGGATAAATTTGATATTTTTATTGATTTTAATCCCAAAACAGACACTCAGAATATTTATTTCCTTTTTGTATTCTAGATTGTATTCTTAATTAGGACTAGTTGGTAACAGTATTATATATTCATTAATGTGTTTCATATTTGATATTTATGTTGTCTGTTTCAGTTGCTATTAAGGCTTGTTGTTGGATCAAGTTTGTAACTTTTGTGGCTGAGTTTCATATGTTCACCAAAAATATAGTAAACATAGTAGATGTGTTCTGTGACTGAAACTCATGTGTTCTAGTGTTTGGTACACTTGTTGTTGAATTGTTAAGCATCTGTCCCCAGTTTGAATAGGTCCTTGTATGACTGAACATTTTTGCCAAATAGTGCTCATTTTCTGTGAAATTATCCTCTATTTAGATCTATCAAGTTGAAATTTGTTTTGTGACTGAGTTCATGTGTTCTAAACTGACTAATATATGTTTATCTCAACAGGTTTGAAAACTACTGTACTGAATTGCTGCTCCCTGAAATGCCCTTGGATAAATATGAAGGCACATACTTCTGAGTGCTCCACAACAAACAATACTTCATTCTCAACCAGTCTTAACAGACAGTGAGCCTAACCCAGACTGGTTTATGCCCACCTCTCCGCCTACCCTGCCTTCTGGTCTACATGCAGAAAACCCTTACATTCATGAAGGTTACTCCCCTCTGATCTCACCTGGATACTTGAGCTTATGCTACTTGACTTTGATCGGCCTGGTCAACTTCCTCACCCCACACAGGGAAATGAACTCCTCTCGGCCATGCAATCTTCTACATTATGATTTTGGGGCCAGTTCTTCATATGGCCCTACCATTCAATCAACCTCAAGTTGGCCTGCCAACCAACAGAGTGTGGGAATAGTGGGTGGTTTCTGACAGATCCCAAAGCTTACTAGTATCAAGCCACAATAGGCTTAGATTAAAATTCAAATGTATTATTACAATAAAGTTGTTATCTTCTGCCCTACCCTTTCTTTTCGCTTCCATTCAAAGGTTACACTGTTGTCACTTACAAACGACCCAAATCAACCCAGTACAAGTTCTATCATGCTTGTCGCCAGCATCCAGACTCCTTTGATACAGTGGTTGGATAGAATACACCACGAGAGATATATAAAATACATTCATATGTTTCTTTTACTGCTTCGTTCTATAAACTAAGTTCCCCTCTTTTATAAATTACTTGTTTAAACCAAGCTTTAAGTTGCATTCCACTGCCCCATAAGGCACCATGGTGCGGTAATTGGGATAATATTTAAATGTAATACATTGATCAGCTGAGCTTAAGATTATCCGCAATTAATTCTAAATAACTAATGGATTGGCCGTTTAAATATGGCTTACATATAAACTTTAAGCCATTTTATTTTTAAACGCCAATAAGATAGAATCTAGAATCTAGAATCTTATTTAAGTTTACTTATTTATGCTTAGGGATGATGGAGTTGCCATTTAAAGGGGTGGTTTCACTCTGGTTTACGCCTTGCCCTTGACAACTCCGTCAGGGCTAAATTCACGACTTAACCTGGGGCAGGGGCTTTGAATTTAAATTTACATTATGGGGCTGCCAAAAGCTTGGACGGTGGCTTCGATATGTCTGCCCAGGCATAAATGGAAACGATTCGCTGATCTAGCAAGCATATGAATTTATGCCATTGCCAAGGATCTATCCCCTCGAGCGTTATCAATTCGTTGGCTCGACCTAGGGATGCTTCAGCTCAGCCCTGGCTAGTTTCCGTCTTTGGGCCGCTACAGCCAGAGCGAAATTACTCTATATTTAAACATTTTAAAATAAAGCTCTAAACTGAGAGTGACCCAGAGTCAGAAGTCGGCCGAAGCAGCCCTAGCTCAACCCGAAGGATCTTGCGCTCCGTAAATGTTGCACCACCTATTATCTAATCTCCGTCAGAGTACCGCACATCAAAAGGATTTAATGCGGCAGATGCAATGCACCAATACCTTAGGAACTGCATCGTATTTAGGATAGATTATGTAAATGTAATAGGGAGCCAATTGATGAGATTCAAATTTTTATTTTAAAAGTTAAGCTTTGAATGGCGGATGTAGTCAGCTGAAAATGGGGGTTATCGATTGGGAATTACAACGCGGATGAAGCATCATTTCAATCTGGTTTGGCCTGAATTTGTTGTAATAAAAGAGATCTCTGTTTGGAGGAGCAATCGAATCACTTCTTAAGGATGACTTGAAGCTGCACTGGCTAGCTGCAGTCGTTTCACCTCTGCTCAAAATCGATTTAACATTTAAAGAGGGTCTGGTAAGTCGCAGAAATACTCTACGTGGGAGTTGCAAACCAAACCAATCAAAAATTCCATGGTTTAGAATGGAATATATATCAGGCATTCATTCACTCCTAAAATAAATAAAGCGTTTCAACAAGAAACCTGTTTCCAACTGTCAAAAACTTAGAAAAACATAAAACTCACTATATTGTTTTACACAATCCAGCCTCATCTACATATTTGAAGTTTCAATCTTTGTTACTTACCCTAATATCTGCACCAAATTTTAAACGCCATGCAAGGTATTTCCCCAAAAACTATGAATCGCCCTGTAGTCTCATCACCTCTCATGAAAGAGGAAGCTGAGCTTCATCGTTCAATATCTTTAAAATCCATCTCTGGGCCTCCCTCAACCATTTTTAAAATTTCCCAGCGAGCTGCTGTACGCCGCTCCCAGACCATAAGCCAGGTTTTCGATCTCCCTCCCAATGACCTATCGGTTTCGCCAATGGCAACTGCTGTTTTCACCGGCTCCGAGAAGCCCATGCCAACCAAGAACTTTTTAAGTCGTCGGCTAAAATCCAAAAACTCCATTTCCTCTCTATCAAACATATCCCTTCGCGGCCCTTCTATCCCTGCAACACCGCGTACTTCCAACAAGACCCCAGGACTATTAAAGGTGGGGATTTCTTTCCGAGATCTGCATTCCTGCTTGAGCGCGGAGCATTCGTTCAAAAAAACTCAGGTAAACTCTATACACTACATCTTCTTATTTTTTAGCCAATAGCTCTTAACGGTAGGTATCTCATTCAGAAGGGAACGCTGCAACTTGAAGCAGAGAAAGGATATCACACAGTTTTTGTAAGTCTACATATTAAGTAGTTATTAATTGTTTGAACTTAGATCTTTTTGTTCAACGATTGCCTGGTGTATGGAAAGTCTTGTCAAGGCGACTCCAAGGACCTTTACGATCAAAAAATTATCAACTTCACGGACTCAACATTGAAAACTAGTTCAAGTAATATTATGCCTCTTTAAATTTTTCTCATGAGCGATGCTTAGGTGGCAAACTAAAGTTTCAAATCAGCTGCCCCGACGAGTCACATTCTTTCATCGCAAAGGATAAAGAGGACTATGAAAATTGGACTTCAGTCATCAAGAATGTCACCACCTTTTATTGTACGTTAAGTGAAAGAAAAGCAAAGGAGGATGTCAAAACCTTTTCGCATAGCCGTCGCTCCTCGGTAGTCAGTTCTTCTGGTTCAATTAGCGATTCCAAATCTCGCCGGAGTAGTTTCTACAACTCACTCAAAGATCTTGTAGGCGCCTTTATCTAGAGGGTTGCCAGTATCGACTCAACTACAATTCATCTCCGTCCCCTACCTACCATAGAAACTGCGTTTCAGTGTTGAATGTCCTTAATTTAACGGTTGACCTTACCTACCACATCGGCTAGACTATACCTTTCCCTTTGATGAGCATAGAATCATGGCCTAAGTATGGCCAACATCGCTAATTTTGTAAATAATTAAATATCCCCCGCTTATAAACTCTCTATCGCTCAAATTTTGGAAAAGGCAGGACTTTGTTTATTTTGTTCGGAAACGTCATGAATAAGTCTGCGTTTCAGAGCTAAGACCAAACCCTTAAATTTATGCAGTCTCAGGTAAACCTATTCCCAATTTGCCTCGTTTCCAAGAGTATATGTGATTGGCAACATTACAAACTAAACCAAAGGAAGAGTGATGATCGATTCCCCTCGAAAAGAGCAAGTGCAAGTTTCTATACTGACCAGCAAACCCAATATTCCCTGGCCTCCACAACCAGTTCAAGCTAAACTCATACACCTATCAAAGCGAAACAGCTACTGTTTATATAGCCCTTGAACCAGAATAGGAATCACATCCAAAGAAATTAAATAAACTGTTCATGCAGACCTTTCCACAATACCTGCTCGATCCAAGGTATATTGCTATATACAATCGATTAATCACCGAGCATACATTTCATGGCCCAAGTTCTCGCCTTGATGGATTGCCAAAGCTTAAAACTTTTGTCCCCGTAATATCTCATAAAGTATATCTTGATGTGTCGTAACTGTGCTGTATTAGCAGAGTTACAAGGGGGAAATAATTGGAAACTAGGTGATATCTTTATTGGGATGTGTGAGATTATATAGTATTTGTGAATCATTGAGGGGAACAAGAGTAAGACGATCAATCAATTGGACTGAGCAGGGGGTGGATTGATCATGATAATGAGTCAAACGCTAAATTGAGTTGCCCACCAGGTTGAGATTATCACTGACTCTTGCTGCCTTGTTTGGGAATTTGAGTTGACTTCTACATTTGGCTTTGAGTGGTGGGGAAGTGAGTTTGAGTAGCACGAGATCTCTTGTGTGAAACTTTGCCAGGGGTCAACCCTGCTGTTTTGACAGATGTTTCAACTAATATACATTGACCATTATATGTTATTTGAACTAAACTACCAGCATAAAGTTAAAGCTGTTATTGTCTTACTCTAGGGTATCAAGTTAACTTGGTACATCATACTTGACCACCAATCAGTAAAGGCATTGCAGCAATTGGACTTAGGTCTCTCAAGTATATCTAGAGAAGAAAGAATCCAACTGTCAAAGGACAAAGGAAAAGCTACTGGATCATCTCAATGATCAATCTCAAGTCCATTGACAAAAGAAGAGCTGTACATTTTTATATTACTGTCAAGAAGCGGCTAAGGTAAACAAGCTTCAGAAGAGAAAGATAGCTTTATTGAAATACCAAGAAAGTAGTTATAGTTATATTCTATCATTCCTGATGGCAGGGTTCATCTGGATAGCAGTTAAAAGGATATGCATCTCTAAGTGGTCAGGTTCCAATCCAGAATGGATCTCTTTCTAGATAGACAAGAGAGCAACCAACTATGCCAAAATTGTATTATATCTCCATCCAGCTGTATACTGCAACTATGAGTGTGACTCTGTGGGGAAGCGAGAAATAAAGAAGGAAGGATCATTTTATTGAATATCAGTTGGGAGCCTATAAGGCAACTGTAAACTGTAAAGAGGATTAATTTAATTCCAGATGTACACGAGGGTTTCTGGAAGACATTCTGGAAGTAAGGCAAGTTTGGAATGATGGTAATTATGCAATAGTCATATCTGGATTACCAAGATTGCAAATCTTGACAAGTGCTTGTTTATCCAGTTAAGCCAAGGTGCTACCTTGAGTGTTATGAAGCTTGCTGGTTGTTTTGATATCTTTAAGAAGCTAAAATATTCCTATGTTTCTTAGAATTAATGAAATGCTTACCTCTATCAAAAGAAACTTTTTATCAGCTTGATAAGATTACAACCAACAATATTGTGGTAACTGTGACAAAATCAACTACCAGGTATGTAAATTGCTATGTATTTTTGCTTGAGCAATTTAAACTATTTTTATTAGTTATTCAGAGGGTGTGAACCCCAAAAACAAAATTAAAATCACTTGAAGTAGACTCTGTTTAATAATTCTGTTGGTTCAAAGACCAATTCAAGCGGTAACTTATATGAAAATTTACTATTAAAAATCAAGACCACTGGTGATTGACTCTCTAAAAGTAACAGCAGCCAAGTTGACACTTTTTAAGCCAAAAAATAATTTTATTAATAAACACACATATATGATTATATATTTTTTATCATTTACTATCATATACTTCATTATTAGTATTCAAATTTGTAACTTAGGCTCTAAAGAACCACTATACTGGATTTAGTGGTATATACATTAATCAAGTATCCCCTTGTTTTACATTATGATTATTTCGGATTACTAGATCAATTGGTGCCACATAAGTCAAGCCTGACTTATTAAATGATTTCATATGTAATTTATAGAAAACATAAAATTGAATTTGTCTTGTTTGACACTATCCACTTACCACTGTTGAAACAGCAGGCTCGACCTGCCAACAAGGTTTTGAGTAAGCAGGTTTGTGACCCGCAACCCAATTATCCAGTCACTCAAATCCAGACTAGGAAGTTAACTCAGATTTCCAAATCCAACAACATGAACAGATGATGACCCCTACTGTTGGAAATCATGCCATTAATGCTATTTTGATATGGCATTCAAATATTGATAGCTGCAAACTTTTGGCTGGGTTTGCTTTTGATTTTGGAAATTCCTTGCCTTCCGCAAATGGGTCTGGTCCAATATCCACCCATTCCAGATTATCATACCTGTCTGTGAATGATCCTGGTATGACCTCATTCCAATGTGACCCCCTCAGCCACTCTGTTTTTCTAATGAGTGATCACCGTCCCTTGTCTACTATTTAAGTAGAATCTTTTCTCCTAATAAAGACAAGTTTATCCACATTTGTGTTGGCTTTAATAATCTTCAAGCTTTTTCCTGTCCTTTCTGCCAAAAGGACTTTCACATCTTGTTTTTCAGGAAATTAAGGTACATACCCTTAATCTTGCCCTGAAGGCTAACTCAAGGCTAGCTTCAAACCTCAAATTTTTTGTTATAAAGATTTCCTGCTGTATCCTTCTGGATGTCGTCCCCAGGTGCCAAACACAAAAAAATGGTGCTCACTACAGGGGCTTCAAGCCCCTTGGTTACTCTGTTCCTACGCACATTATCTGGTCCTTCTCCCTTTGTTTCTGAAGTACCTGAGCAACCTAAAGTTTCTAGTCCTCCTCTAGAAGAAGACATCACCAATGCCCCCTCAACTCCTATGGTATTGGTTCTGTCCCCCGGGCCCGTGTGGGCCCCCTTCCAGCTTTTTCTCTTGATTACAAGCAAGCTTGTGCTGCCTCCTGCTCCCTTCTCTACTCTGGCACTGTGGCAATGCACACTATCCCTGGTCTCTGTCCTGGGTACGCTTCCAAAGACCTGTACTCCTTCCTTTTGGACTTTGGTCTCCCCCCCGCATTGATGGAGTCCATGGATATGATTGGTGTGTTGGTCAACCAGTTCATTCAATCCGCCTTGGTTCACCATCAACTTGCATTAGGATTCCAGAATCAACTATTAAATGATGTAGCCACCGCTGTCTCAAACAACCATGCTCAGAATATGGCATATCAAGAATGGTCCCACAGTCTCTTTGTGTGTATTTCCAATAACCAGCGCAACTTGCTGGCCTCTCAGAAGTACTTAATCTCCTC
This sequence comes from Entomophthora muscae, assembly GCA_014839935.2. NCBI lineage: Eukaryota > Fungi > Entomophthoromycota > Entomophthoromycetes > Entomophthorales > Entomophthoraceae > Entomophthora > Entomophthora muscae. The sequence goes on along the minus strand of QTSX02002924.1, from coordinate 269,993 downwards.
CCTGAATTCCCTTTGTTCCTTGCTCCCTGGATACATCAAGGACCAACTATGAAAATCAGATGAGCCTCAGGAAGCGTGGTGTGAGCAAATTGAGGCCTTTCTGATAAATCATTGCCAAGATTTTAAGACTCTGGTTAGTGAACTTAACCAATTCAGAGAACATATCAATTTGCAACTTGAATTGGTGGGAGCTCATGTTGATACTTGGGGCCGCCATCTGCAGCATCAATACAGTCTGGATAAGGCTGCACTAGGCAACACTCTATATCAAGTACAAAATTATGTGGATGATAGAGTAGTGTCTATTGAGATGACTCCTCCCGCTCCTCCTGTTGAGGCCTCATCCAACTTTGAAGCCAAGGTATGGGAAGCAATAGCCAAGCTCAAGGCTACCACTTGACGTCAATCTTCTGTTCAGAACCCCCTCCAGTCAAACCTATGCCTGAATGTGACCGTACTACAGTCACTGCTGAGCGTTTAGCCAAATAAATGCTTTAAAACATAAAGATGTTCTGTTTTTGCTGTTTATTACATATAGATAGGTTTGTTTGGAATTCTTGAGGAAAAGGTTCCTAGAAACTGGATATCTATGTTTAATAAAAGAACATAATATGGATGTTTAGTTAGGTTAGGCTAACTAAAAGAATTGAGGCAAGATTGGCCAAATCAATCTTGGAGACTAGGCGTCTCAAAATGGGTTAGTTAATCAGGAAGATTAATTAATAAATACAGGATATAATTAATGAGGATTTAATTATATTGAAATGGCCTTGACTTTGTCAAGAAGTTTGGTTAAGGTTAACCATGGGAACCCCCCCAGAATTTGGGTTAAAAGCGCCGCTATCAAATTTTCTCAGGTGCCACCTGGGAAAATTGCTGGGCGCCGCAGTGGCGCCTGGTTTGAGATTCAAAGCAGTTTAATGGGTTTTAAGGCAAAAAACCATTAAATGCAAAAATAACTAAATATAGGCAAGGATGCCTAGGAATTCAGTTTTGATCAGCTGGTTCCCAGTTGTAACACTGATAGCTGAGTTTAGGATGTGCAATCCACAGGGTTTTGGCGCTGGGAGCTTGGGAAGCTCCATGCCAAATTGGTACATTGGGTTGAATGGAGTCAGGTGACTTCTGCCCATTGTAGGTCAATTCTCATAGGTTGAGAATTGTTGGTGATCTTTCAGGTAAAGATCTATGTTGGATGACTTGAATGTCATAGGCCACGTGACACAAATCATTGTTTGATTCAGGAACCAGAGGGGTTTTCAGCTGTGTATGCCCCAAATGGTATATAAGCAAAAACAGTTAAACATTAATAAAATATATTCATTGTCAGTTTTGACGCTTTCCCCTCACCTATTTTTCAATTGTCATGCCTTCTTTGTTAAAATTTGAGAGAGCCAAGTTTGGGGTCCTTTGTGTAGAAACCACTGCAGCAAGAAAGGAGGTTCCTACAAGTACATTGGAAGAAGCTTGGACCAGCCTGGAGGTCACTAAGACTGTTCCTGCTGAATCTTTAGTAGAAGTAAAGGCTGCATTTGAAGAGCTGTATTCTGATTACTTTGCAAAGAGAGGGACTCCTGCCCAAGGGAACCAAATTTATGCCTTGGATGCTTGGAACTTGTTGGTAGGATGAGATGAAATCTTGCAACAAGTAAAAGAGATGGAAAATTGTGAAATTGAGGTGTTGAGAGCACGAGAGGAAAAAAGCCTTGAAATCATGGCTCGTTGGCGGGATGACAACAAAGTGTTATCCAAGAAAATTGCCTCCCTGGATGCAAAGCTCCTCAAAGCTTTGTCCCAGGAAGTTAACAGCAATAAGAGTCAAGGGCAGGATAATGGCAGGATGGACTGGTTAGGCCTGGATCCGTCACACTGACCCTTGCATTGCCTCGCTCACTGATCAAGTGGCTACTTTGCAAGGTGAAATTGAGTATTTGAGGCAACACCTCTCTAATTCTGAGAACTTGTCATCTGAATCTGAAGATGAAGAGGAAGGTGAAGTTGCTAATAATCCCACTCATGACAATCATGGTTGCTGCCCTGGTTTGGAAGGCCAACCCCAGGTCAACTGCGCATGCACACTAGATCAGCTTGCAGAAGTAACAAATGATGTAGCTGATAGGCAAGACGCATTGGAAAGGGAGGTACAAACCCTCTCCTGATTTACCAAGACACTGAATGGACAAGTTGTCCCCTTGGTTGCTCAGACCACTTCCCTGACCACCTGTCTCAATGGGATTGCTGGCACCTTGGAGGTACAACAAACTAAGATTGACAAATGTGGAACTTCAGCAGCCACTGCTAGGGATATTAGTGGACAGAAAAGCTCTACCTTGGATATCCTAGAGGAAAGCCTTCAACTCCTCTGGGCTAGACAACCTGCTGCTGAATCCAAGTTTGAGGGCAACCCTCATATTAAAGTCCTCAACCCTGGTGAAAACAGTCAGTCCTTGTCCTCATTCATTGACCCAAACTACAAATCAACCTTCAAGCAGATATTCAATCCTAAACCCTCTACTCATTGCTGCCTTTCTAAAAATTTACAATACTGCAATGTGTAGGGCTACTGATGAACTCAAAAAGGAACATATCCTCATCTTTCTCCATCCCACATGCCAAGAAGTAGTGGTCCCCAAGCTCCCCTCCATTGTCACTTGGGAGGACATGAAGCGCCTCCTTATTGAGGAGTTTGGAGGAGATCTCAGCTTGGAGGTCAAGAAGGATGCATTTATGCACATTGCCTTTAAGCCCAAGGAAACCCTGGCTGAGTTTGCGGATTGTTTCTACATTGAAGGCCAGCAGTTAATCACTAGTCAACAGTTAACTCCCCGGGAAGCTTACATGGCTTGTTCAAATGCTTTGAAAGTGAACCAGCTTCTATGCCTACACTTTAAGGCACACAAGGCTTCACTCACTTCCATGAAGAGTATTAAGACACTCTTGAAAGACATGCATTTGACCCATGGGGGTACAGTGGTACGCAAAATTAAAGCCAGTAATGCTGGGACTACCTCTTGTACGCCGCGCATTATGACACTGGGTGCTGGTGGACAGGCTAAGAGGCAAGGTTGTCATAACTGTGGCCAAATAGGGCACCACTTGCGTACTTGCACTAATCCCCAAGTGGAAGGTTGTGACCCCAAGGAACAGGCAGGAAAAAAGAGGTCAGCTTAGAAACGGAGACGCTCTCTGCTGACCAATCTCCCCCGTCTCCCCCTGATCCTCCTTCTGATGAGGAAGCTCCGTCTTCCTCTGGCCCAACTATCCTTCACCTATTCCACAATCTCTCCAGTGATTCAGACCCTGAAGATTCTGATAGTGAAGATTCTGATAGTTATGGCTATTCTGTCTTGGCTGTTCCGGAAACTATCTCTGTCCCATACAAGCTTTGCTCTGGGAAGACCACCACCACTTCCTGAGTACCTGAAAGTGAAGCTAAAGCCATGGTGGCTTGCCCTTACCTAGCTCAAGCCCATTGACCTCCCATCTTGGTTGATTCTTCTGAGGAAGCAGCCAAGCTAGCCAAAGCTCTCTTCCAAAATGTAACTGTATCTCTCCCACTGCAGACTGTGTATAAGGGGATTCCTGTGTTACAGTGCATGTTAGCTAAATGGGAAAAGGAGCTAGAGGCTGCGCAAGATGTGTTGGCAGTCTTGCCCTCCTTTGGAAAAGATACAACCGGTGTGGAAGTATCAATCCAAAAGGTTAAAATCAAAGCCATCTTGGACATGGGTTCTCCAGTCAACGTAGTATCTTCAAAACTAATGAAGGAACTTAAGCTGGCCCCTGACCTCAACTACACTCAGTTGTATGGCACAGCTGGCATGGCACAAACGCGGGCCATTGGTGCCTACTCTGCTCTACCCATGAGGTTTGGGAAACTCCTCATTGCTTCCCCTGCTGTAGTCCTTGAGAAAAAAAGCTATGACCTCTTGGTTGGTACACAATTCCTCCGAGAGTATAACAGGATTGTGAACTTACAAGATGGATACCTTTTGCTCTTAGGATATGAGGTCCCTTTGATTTTTGAGGAACCTCCACGCCTCCCAGGAAAACGTCTTAAAACTTGCATGCTTGAGTACCCTACGGGTATCTTCTCTCTCAAGTATAGGACTCACTCCTCCAACATGTGCACCCCTCCTCCTTCCTGCCCTGCAGAAGAAGGGGTACCTCTTCTTGCCCCAGCGGCTATCACCATTCCCCTGGGCTCTCAAGTGGTGATTGATTCTCAGATTTCTTACAAACTACCTGAAAAATTGTTCTTGGAACTCTACTCACCTGATTCCCTAAGCTGTAAGGAACCCCGCCTGTGTCCTGGGATTCTAGATCAAACCCACAAAGAGCCTGTACAATTACTGCTTGCCAACCTGACAGCCCTGCCCATGCAGGTGACCTGAGGCCAGGTTGTAGGGCATGGTTGTATACTGGGAGCAGAACAAGTGGCCTCCCTCTACCCCTTTGGAACTTTTAGTGATTTCAATCTACCTGAAGACAATCCTCAAGTTCTCTCCTTGTTCACTGCTGCTGATTTCCCCCAATTGTCTCCCATCCAACAAAAAGACGTGTTGGACCTGCTCAATCAGTTTAGCAACATCTTTGCCTCTGGACCTACGGACTATGGCCTGGCTAAAGGAGTCATCCATCAGATTGATACTGGGGATGCACCCCCTTTTTGTGCCAAACCATACCGCTGTAGTAGGGTGGAGGATGCTCAGGTGTCTAAAGAACTCAAGCAACTACTAGATGCTGGGTTACTGGCTCCTTCCCAAAGTCCTTGGGCTTCCCTGTTACTGATCCTCAAGAAGAAGGATGGAGGACATTGCATTGTAATGGACTATTGCCGCCTGAACTCCCTCACTAAGAAAGACTTGTACCCCTTGCCCAGAATTGACAATGCTCTCAGACGGCTGGGTGGTTCCAAGTTTTTCTCAGCCATGGATCTAGCCTCTGGATACTGGCAAGTTGACTTATCTCCTGAAGACAGAGAAAAGGCTGCGCTTATCACCTCAGAAGGCCTTTTTGAACCCACTTGTATGCCCCAAGGACTCTGCAATGCCCCTGCTACATTTCAACAGGCTATGGACTCCATCCTACAAGACCTAAAGCTCTCTTGTGTCCTTGTGTACCTTGATGACATCACCGTATTCAGCGCTACCTTTACTGACCACTTGGAACACCTCAAGGCTGTCTTCATCAAGATCTGCAAAGCTGGCTTGAAACTCAAACCCTCCAAGTGCTCCTTCTTTAAAGAACGCCTTGAGTTCTTAGGCCATGAGGTCACTCAAACTGGAATCTGCCCCATGAATAATAAGGTGGAAGCCATTGACAAGATGCTACCTCCCACAAATCTTTGAGAGGTTCAAGTATTCCTTGGTATGATGGGCTACTACCAACAATTCATACCCAATTTTGCTGAGCTGAGTGAACCCCTTGTCCAACTGCTTTGCAACGTCCCCTTTGAGTGGACTGACAGCCAACAACAAGCATTCAAAGTGTTGAAGGCCAAGCTCAAAGAGGCTCCTATCTTGGTCTATCTGGATTATGATAAAGAGTTCATCTTGTATACTGATGCTAGTGGAGTAGCTGTGGGTGCCATCTTAGCCCAGCTTGACAACAAAGGTGTGGATTGACCTGTAGCCTACTCTTCACGGGTCCTCAATAAGCACAAGAAGAACTACAGTGTCACTGAAAAGGAATGTCTGGCGGTGCTGCATGCTGTAAAACAGTTTAGGCACTACATTTATGGGACCCACTTCACAGTGGTCACAGATCACTCCTCCCTCAAATGGCTGCAACAGCTAAAGGAGCCTGAAGGTCAACTAGCGTGTTGGGCTCTGCGTCTATAAGGGTACAATTTCACTGTGATACACCGTCCTGGGGCCCAACATCAGAACGCTGATGGCTTGTCAAGGATGCCAATTCTAGCTATCCACCCTGCTGACGCTGATTGCCTATACAAATTAATAGGGTATCCTGACTCTTGGACCACTGAGCCAGAAGACATTTGCTTGGCGCTACAGACCCTATCCAAGGACACTGTAATTTGAGATAGGCAGCTCTTCAAAAAGGTTAACAATGCCTACCTACCCTATGTTTGCCCTAGCATGAGGATAGTCATTATCCTCCAAGCTCACATTGACACTGGGCATGGGGGTATAGCCAAAACTCATGACTGGTTATGCAAGAACTTCTACTGGGAGAACATGCGCCTTCTGATCCCTGATGTTCTTGCCTCCTGTCATTTGTGCCAACTCCAACGCCCTTGCCTGTCCCAACACCAATTCAAACTCATCCCTCCTAAGCATGCCTTCCACACTGTGAGTATTGATGCTGTTGGGCCTTTCCCTTGGTCTAGGTTGGGGTGTCAATTTATCTTAGTTGCCATAGACCATTTTAGCAAGTGGGTTGAAGCCAGAGCAACAAAAGATATAACTGCCAAGACCACGGCTACTTTCTTGCTGCAAGACATCTTCTATTGACATGGCTGCCCTCAAGTCCTGCTTTCTGACAATGGTACCAACTTTAACGCTTGCCTCATCACGTCTATTGTTGAGGCTATGGGGACCCACCAATCTTTCTCTGCACCATATAACCCCTCAACTAATGGAACTGTCAAACAAGCTAATTCCTCCCTGGTGTCCATAATGAGGAAGCTCACGCTCTCTGACGCTGCCAATTGGGATATGTTCCTCCCTGCTGCCCTCTTTGCTTACCGGCTCAGTAGACACCAAGTAACTGGTCAGTCCCCTTTTGCCATGCTGTATGGGCGTGAAGCCGCCACCCCCTCAATCTTGGGACCCCCCTTGATTGAAGTTGATGTGTCTGCAAATCCTGAGGCCCATGTTAAAGACTTAACCAATTGTATCATTGACATCCAAGCAACAGCTTACTCCACTGCTTACAAGGTTAAGGCCCTGGAGCTCTCCCCATCTAATGCTGCTAGAGCCCCCCTCCCTGAGTATCAAATAGGCAACTTGGTTCTCTACTACCAGAATTTTACAGGTGGTAGAGCTCATAAGCTGGATTCCCTCTGGGTTGGGCCCTGTGAGGTCACCTTTAAAAAGGGTGTTGAGTATACCGTGAAACTACTGTCTTCTGGACGTCCTTTTGCCTGTGTTCACTCCAAATTTCTCCGCAAATATCAACTCCCTGTGTCCAATCTTGAGGGGGGAGATGTCAGAAATTGTGCCATTAATGCTATTTTGATATGGCCTTCAAATATTGATAGCTGCAAAGATTTGGCTGGGTTTGCTTTTGATTTTGGAAATTCCTTGCCTTCCGCAAATGGGTCTGGTCCAATATCCACCCATTCCAGATTATCATACCTGTCTGTGAATGATCCTGGTATGACCTCATCCCAACGTGACCCCCTCAGCCACTCTGTCTTTCTAATGAGTGATCACTGCCCCTTGTCTACTATTTAAGTAGAATCATTTCTCCTAATAAAGACAAGTTTATCCACATTTGTGTTGGCTTTAATAATCTTCAAGCTTTTTCCTGTCCTTTCTGCCAAAAGGACTTTCACATCTTGTTTTCCAGGAAATTAAGGTACATGCCCTTAATTTTGCCCTGAAGGCTAACCCAAGGCTAGCTTCAAACCTCAAATTTTTTGTTATAAAGATTTCCTGCTGTGTCCTCTTGGATGTTGTCCCCAGGAGCCAAACACAACACCTATAGTGGATACCTTGTTTTAGCCGTGACTCATTACTAGGATCAAGCCACCCCCTTCACCATCCCACTGTGTGATTAACACTATCACATTCATGTTATCCATGAATCACATTGTTGTGAATGCCGCCATTCACCATTTTTTGATTTTGCCTTTGATGGGTTATTTTGAGGGTGAATCCCTCTCTTTTGCTTTTGCCCTTCAAAATGAGGCTGGCATCAAATTGGGAAATTCAATTGTTTGGTTTCCTGACTCTGCACAACTCACTTGCTCCACTCAGGCTTGTGGCAAGTGATCCTACCGTCATGGTAGTGTTTTGTGGTATCACTAATCAATATATATTCTTTTCCCTATTCACCAATAAAATCAAGTTCTATTCACATTTTTGTATTTGTGTCTTGCAGTATTTTGGCGCCTCTCTAGTCATTTCTAGAAGATATTATTCAATCAGGACCACAAGGTAATTACATAAAATCCCTGATATTCTAACCAAGACTTAGTATGAATCCAATCCTAAGGTTAGGATTTCCTGTTGTGACTCTGTGCCGCGCCTCAGATCATAACAAAAATGATGCTCACTACAGGGGCTGTAAGCCCCTTGGTTACCCCTTTTGCAACTATGTTTTCAGGACCTTTGCCTCTGCCCATACAAGAGCCAACTTTTCCTGAAATTACCAGTCCTCCTATTGAGGAAGACATTGCTGACCTGCTTATTGTTCCTACTGTGCTGAACCTTGGGAGTGGTCCCTGCCTAGTGACCTACCCTCTGGGTACCCCTGACTTGGAACAAGTCATGGTGGTAGCCCTTGGGTTAGCCTGTGATGGGCCATCCCTTGCCTCCAGCTTCAGTTCAGCTGAGCAAAATACTACAAATTGATTGTAGCTCCACAATTTCCACAGCATCTCCTCTCAGAGGCTGGCTCTGCTGAACACTTATTGCCATCCTTCATACAACCCGCCTTAGCCCATCATCAAATGGTGCTAGAGCTCCATGTTCAGTAGATTTCATCTCTACAAGCCGCTGTCACTCATCACTGGGATCAGTTTGCGGCCTACTAGCAGTGGATCCACTCCCTGTTTTCCTTAGTATCAGACAATCAGTGCAACTCTGTCACCTCCCAATCCCTCTTGATTGATTCCATCAAGAAAATGCGCCAGTACATCCCTGATTATGTCAGAGAGCATCTGAATGAGTTTCATCAGTTGGAACAGCCTTGGCGCACCCAAGTAGATTCCACTCTAAACGCCTATCTCACCAATTTTGAACAACTTGTGAAGCAACTCAACAAGTTCAGTGCTTACTCCTTTAACCAATTACAGCAAGTAGCAGTCCATGCTGCAAAGGGCCTCTGCAAACTTGGCAAGTAATTCAATCATGAAACAGCTGCTACCGCCACTACCATTGCCAAACTCCAGACTCAAGTAAATTAACTGTCTATCGCCAAAGCAGATGCCCTGCCTTCTCCTCCATCTGATGGGTTAGCAGATAGGGAACAGAGACTATGGGATGCCATTTGAGAGTTAAGAGCGTCCACCTGCAGTCAGGATTGCCCTACTGAAGCCCCTCAGCCTGATCCTCAAGTGCTTGCTCTGATAACTCAGGTTGCCAACTTACAACAAGAGGTTGCTACCTTGCATGAGGTAATGGTGTCTGTTGTTAGTCCAACTGGGGTTGCTGGTGAAGATGGCTGTTGCCCTGGCTTGTCAGGAGCTCCTGCATTTGCTGTGCTAGAGAGTTGATAGCTCTAGCTAATGAGGTGGACCATTTGAAACAAGGCCACTCTGAGCTTGATAAAGACGTACAAGAACTGAGTGAGTTAATTGATTCAGTGAATGACAGGTTTGCCTCTTGCCTTTCAGTGGGTCTGTCTCTTACATCCCGGCTGACTGAACTATCCTTGGTAGTAACTGCACAGGGTCAGCGCCTTATGTTACTGAGCAGCAAACTAACCTAGCTAATAATACAGGCACCTGCACTGCTGAAACCTTGACTACCCTTGAGGAAAGTGTTTTCCAGCTGTGGGCCGGACAGCCCCCCACCAAATCCAAAGCAGAATTCTCCTCATGCATAAATGTACTTGATAGTAACAATGGTGGCCCAACCCCAGAAGCACATTTCTAGTCTACCTTTAAGCAAGTCTTCAACCCCAAAACCTCAACCATTGCACCTTTCTTAACTATCTATGAAACTGCCATGAGAAGAGCCTCAGATGAGGTCAAGAAGGAACACATTCTAACCTGTCTGCACCCAACCTGTCAAGAGGTAGTAGTGCCAGAGCTGCCCATCATTGAGACCTGGGAAGATATGAAGCAACTTCTGATTGAAAAATTTGGTGGTGACCTTAGTTTGAAAGTGAAGAAGGACGCCTTCATGCACATTGCCTTCAGACCAAAAGAGACTATAGCTGAATTTGCAGATAGATTCTACATGGAAGGACAACAACTGATCACAAGCTGCTAGTTGACCGCACGTGAAGCATACATTTCTTACGCTCAAGCCCTTAAGGGTAACCAACTCCTATGTCTTCACTTCAAAGCTCATAAAGCCATGCTTTCTTCCATGAAGAGCATAAAGACACTGTTGCAGGATATGCACCTTACCCATTCTGGGGCAGTTGTGCGGGAGAATTGTGCTGCCTATACCTCTGTTTTGTCTTCTTGTGGCCCACGCATCCTCACCATAAACTTGCATAATTCTCCTCAACACCAGGGTTGCCATAACTGTGGACAGATAGGTCACCCTTCCCGAGTCTGCACCAACCCTTGAGTTGAAGGAGCTGATCCCAAAGAGCAGGTGTCACAAGTGACAAACTCCTATTGACCATGCCTACTGGGAAACCTCAACTAGAAGATTCAAACCCTGACACCCTGCAGGCCGCCAGCCTTCAGATTTTTGGGCAGGAACCAGAACAGGATTTAACTTTGGAAAATCTTTTAAAGCTTGACAAGTCAAAATCACCTACATCAACACTCCCCACATTAAATGTTCCTGTTAACTCAACCAATCACCGGGCGGGTCAAGTCATAGAACCCAAAATAACTCAGGCCAGCATGGAAGGGGAAACAAAGAAACTTCCTATAGAACGCGGGCTGCCCAGAGATGACCAACCCCACAACCTAACAAGGGAATTTGAGTATTCTCAGTTCAAACCAGCCAATGGAATAACCCCTGCAATTGATGCCACCAAGGACTGGAAAACCCGGGTAGACAGTAACACCTGGACCAAAGAAATTTGTAAAATTTTACCCATGACAGATGGGCATACTTATACCCTGGACTGCCAGGAAGTTGCCCATTGCCATTCTTGCAATAAAGTGACATGAACCTTTGGTTCAACCAGGTTATTCCATATTTAATATTATTTCTATTTCATTTACAGTCTACCTCCTGCAGTTCCGCACCTCACACCCATTAATCCCAAGAAACTGCAGACCAACTGCCTGACCTTTATTGTCCACCAGGAGCTCCCTATAGCCCAGTACATTTCACCAAGTACTCCCCCCCAACCCTGTGTATTTGGAGTTTACCCTAGAGGAAATCCTAATCTACAACCCTGAGGCAAGAACTAGAGAGACCGAGACTGTTTACAGGAAGGCCACAAAATCACTATACCTCCCCTGTTATTCTGCAACAAGTACAACCACCTGCCCGCATATTTGGTCCCAATGACTCTGCCTTCCACCCTGCGGCCCAACTGCTCACAAGAATCTGTTGCTGCCAATGAATCCACTTCCACTCAGATAATTGAGTGGTGTACATCACTCTTACCAGCTCAATAGATTCTATGGTACCTGCCAGCAGACCTTGGGCTCTCCTGGGCAAATTGTTATCTTATATTGTAAAGTTGGCCCCAATCTTATGGTGGGCCCTACCTTCCAGGCCTGTGGGCTGTCTGCCCGCAAGTTCCCAGGAACCCCCCACAGGCTGGATCCCTGACAGCAGGCGTGTAACAGTCCACATGTTTGGTGGTTTGCAGGTGGGGCTTATGTTGATCAATTGGAAGTTTAGTGACTTCTGTTGAAGAAGTAGCTGTAGGACTGGTCTGAGCTTTTGGAGACTGAAATGAGCTGGCTGAAGGATCATAAGATGATGAAGAACTGGTGGTCCGGAGAAATGAGCCAAGATTTTGCTGAATTGATTTGCCAAGGTGGTAAAATGTGGAATGTTTTGCCTTGGTTTAGTAGTAAAATCAAGAATGAATGTGGATATAAGTGTGGGTAAGATATTTATTTATTTTTTAAGTTCCTAGGATAGATGAAGGATTGTTGCTATGAGAGCTGGATACAAAGTTATTTTAGTGAGACAATTTCCTTGGATTTTACAAGATTTGTAAATATATGGGGGAAACGTTGAAGAGGTCCAGAAAAAACAGTTTATATTGTATTCTACTATTTAAATGGGTTTAGGTTGAATGCAGGGAAGACTGGTGCCAGAATAATGGACCAGTTAATGCTTTGGTGCGCAAAGAGTTGTTGATTCAAGCGGTTTGAGCTGTAGAAATTATTTTCCTATTTGGATCCCAGTGGAACTTCAGAAATGGTCTATTTCTGCGCTCTTCATTTATTGGTTCAGTTCTGGCAGGTTTCCTGATGAAAATGATTGGTTGGAAGTCAAAAGCTTAAAGTATAAGCGAGGAAATAGTGAATTAATACTTTAAGCTTTTGAGAAAGTAAGTATGTAAGCTTAAGTTATTATAGGAAAAAGTGAGTGGCAATGGTTTAAGCTTCTGAAGAAAGCCATTTTAAAGGCGGAACCGTTGGGAAAAGGACACTATAAAAAGGTGGCTGGCTGGAAAGTTACAGGGTCTTTTGGAGGTCTTTTCAGGTCTTTTTGGAGGTCTTTCCTGGGCCTTTTGAGTATCTGCTGAGAGGTTTTTGGAAGCCTTTTGATCACCAGCAGGAGCTTTATTGGACTGACAAGTGGAATAACAAGGCCACTGGAGCTATAAAGAGAGCTGAAGCCCACAATAATGAAGCAGGAGCCCAAGAATAAGGAGCTGGATCCTAAGCGCAGCACTGGAGTCCAAGTTTAAGGAGCAGGAGTCCAAGTCTAAGGAGCAGATGTCCAAGACTAAGGTGCAAGAGTCCAAGACCAAGTAAAAGGAGTCCAAGATATTGTTGGAGGACTCCAATTATTGGCAAATCCATATTGTTTCCTTGACCCCCTGGACCATATACCATAAGGTTTCTAAGGGGATCTTCCTTCTGAGAGTGAATAAAAGGCCATTTTGACCCTTATACATATTTCTGAGATACATTTTTCCTTACTAGAGAATGACAATCCCTTTCAGCCGGTCCCTGGCTACAATCCAGGAACACTTTGAGGACTGGTGAACAGGAACCCCACAATGCAGGAAAAGAAAAGTCAACCTAGAGGCAGAGACACTCTTGTTTGACAATTCTTCCCAGGTTCCTTCAATTCCCCCCTACATTGCTGACTCTGAGCCTGCTGACACTGAGGCTCCTCCCATTCTGCTGCTATTCCACAACATTTCTGATGACTCTGACATGGACAATTCTGATATTGAGGATCCTGATGCCTATGAGTATTCTGTCCTGGCTGTCTCCAAAACTATTGCAGTCCCTTATAAGCTATGCTCTGGGAAAACTACAACAACAGCCAAGCCTCTGCCTGAAGCCAAAGAGGTTGTCTCTTGCCCATACTTCACTCAAGCCAAGAGATCTCATGTGCTTGCTGAATCTTCTGAGGAAGCTGCCAAGATTGCTGATGCTGTGTTCAAAAGTGTCTCAGTCTTGCTCCCTCTCCAGATGGTCTATAAGGAATTCCTGGGCCTAAGATTTATGATCAAAAAGTGGGACAAAGAACTGCCAGAAGCCCAAGACATTCTGGCTGTCCTCTCTCCCTTTGGTTGTACTACCACTTGTGTGGAAATATCCATCCAAAAGGTGAAAATTAAGGCCTTCTTGGACACTGGATCTCCTGTTAATGTTGTCTCCTCAAAGCTTGTCAAGAAGCTCAAGCTTGCCCCTAACCTCAACTATCACCAGTTGTATGGCACAGCTAGGCTATCCATGACTTGAGCTAAAAGAGCTTATTCTGCTCTTCCCATGCGGTTTGGCAAACTACTCTTGGCTGCGCCTGCCGTTGTCTTGGAGAATGAGAGCTACAACCTCCTAGTTGGTACTCAATTTCTTAGGGAGTACAATGGGATCATCAACTTAAAGGACGGCTACCTCTCTATCTTAGGGTATGAGGTCCCTCTGATTTTTGAAGAGCCAGTTAAATTTCCCAGGAAGCGCCTCAAGACATGTGCCTTAGAATATCCCACTGGTGTTTTCACTTTAAAATACTGTACCCATTCCTCCAACATGAAGTGCCCTCCTATGGCTTGTTGTGCGTCTGAAGAGATTCCTCTCTTGGTCACTTCTGCTGTAACCATTCCCCCTGGATCTCAGGCTATCCTAGACTCTCAAATATTGTATGAGCTACCCAAGTGTATATTCCTAGAGTTATACTCTCTTCTCTCTCTAGGACGCAACAAACCCTATCTCTGTCCAGGAATCTTGGATGTCTCTCATAATGACCCTGTTTGATTGCTGATTGCCAACTTAAATGCTCTCCCCATACATGTGTCTAGAGGGCAGGTTGTTGGCTATGGGAAGTTGTTGAATGCCCCTGACGTCCTATCAAACATCCCTTTGGTATGTTACAGGACTTTAATTTACCAGAGGACAAGCCCCAAGTCCTATCCCTGTTTACTGCTCAAGACTTCCTGAAGTTATCTCTGGTTCAACATAAAGAGGTGCTTGACCTACTGGATCAGTTTTTGTATATCTTTGCTAAGGACAGCACTGATTATGGTCTAGCTAAAGGCGTCATTCATCAGATTGATACTTGTGACGCTCCCCCCTTCCATGCTAAACCATATCACTGAAGTTGTTTAGAGGACACTCAGGTGTCTAAAGAGCTCAAACAACTTCTAGACGCTGGACTGCTTGCTCCTTCCCAAAGTCCATGGGCTTCTCCCTTGCTCATACTGAAAAAAAGTATGGAGGACATTGTATTGTGATGGACTACCGACAACTGAATTCCTTAATCAAAAAGGATTCCTACCCCTTACCACACATTGATGATGCTCTTTGCCGCCTTGGGGGCTCCAAGTTCTTCTCTGCCATGGACCTAGCCTTTGGGTACTGGCAAGTTGATTTCTCCCCCAAGGATAGACAGAAGGCTGCCCTCATCACTTCTGAGGGGTTTTTTGAGCCTACGTGAATGCTGCAAGGACTCTGCAACACTCCAGCTACTTTCCAGCAAGCCATGGACTCCATTCTCCATGATTTGAAGCTCTCATGTGTCCTAGTGTACTTATATTATATAACTGTCTTTAGTGCTACCTTTATTGACCACCTGGCCCATCTCTAAGAAGTTTTCATAAAGATTTGAGAAGCTGGTCTTAATTTAAAAACATCTAAGTGTGCCTTCTTCAAGGAACGCCTTGAATTCTTGGGACATGAGGTGACTCAGACAGGAATTTGCCCCATGACTAAGAAAGTTGAGGCCATTGAAAAAATTCTTCCGCCCACCAACCTGCAAGAAGTTCAAGTCTTTCTGGGCATGATGGGATACTACAGACAATCTATCCCTGATTTTGCTGACACTAGCAAACCCTTGGTCCAGCTGCTGCGTAATTTCCCTTTCAAATGGACCGCTAGCCAGCAGCAAGCCTTTGAGACTCTCAAAAAAAGCTCAAAGAGGCTCCTACCCTAGTATATCTTGATTACAATAAATAATTCATCCTATATAGCAATGCTAGCAACCTGGCCATTGGAGCTATCTTGGCTCAACTGGATGATGAAGGGGTGGATCACCCTGTAGCTTATACCTCTCATGTTATGAATAAGCATGAGAAGAACTACAGTGTAACAGAGAAAGAGTGCCTTGCTGTGCTGCATGCTGTCAAGCAGTTTGCCATTACGTGTATGGCATCTATTTCACTGTGGTTACTGACCACACTTTGTTCAAATGGCTACAACAGCTTAAGGAACCCAAAGGATGACTAGCTCAATGGGCTCTCTGCCTGCAAGGGTAAGACTTCACTGTGCTGCATTGCCCCAGAATTCAACATCAAAATGCTGATGGATTATCCAGAATGCCCATCCTTGCTCTCCATCCTTCTGAGGCTGACAGTTTGTACAAACTAATTGTATATCCTTCTTCATGAGAGAACAAGACAGAAGAAGTTTGAGTTGCCCTTTCTAAATTATCCAAGGACACACTCATTTGTGACAATCAGCTTTTCAAGAAAGTACAAGACCACTATTTGCCCAATGTAAGGCCTAGTCTTTGCCTTTCAGTGGTGCTCCAAGCTCATAAAGAGACAGGACATGGAGGTTTTTCCAATACTTATGCCTAGCTCCAGAAGTACTACTTCTGGGAAAATCTTTGTCTGCTGATCCCAGATGTCACTGCTAGTTGCCATTATTGCCAACTTCAGCAACCACAATCTACCTCAAATGAGTTCAAGCTATTCCCCCCTCAACACGCCTTTCATACTGTCAGTATTGGCACTGTAGGGCCTCTCCCTTGCTCCCACTCTGGCTGCTGCTTTATTATATTGCTGTTGATCATTTCAGTAAGTGGGTGGAAGCTTTCCCTACTAAGGACATCCCTGCCAAAACAACTTCTGCTGTTCTGCTGCAAGATGTATTCTTTTGTCACAGTTGCACTCAAGTGTTGTTGTCTGACAATGGGACTAACTTCAATGCCAAGTTGATAACCTCTGTTGTTGAAGCCTTGGGGTTGCACCAGTCTTTCTCTGCTCCCTATAATCCTTCCATCAATGGGGCAGTTGAGCGTGCAAATTCAAGGCTGGTTTCTATCATGAGGAAACTCACCTATTTGACGCTTACAACTGGGATCTATACTTACCTGCTGCTCTCTTTGCCTATTACCTTAGCAGACATTGTGTCACCAGGTACTCCACTTTTGCTATGCTGTATGATTGTGAAGCTACCACTCTGTTGCTCTTGGGGCCCCCTACTCTCCTCTGATAAGACCCTGAACCCTGATGTCCATATCAAATATCTAGTCAACCAAATCATTGATATCCAGGCCTCTGCCTACACGCCCATCTATAAGACAAGATGCTTGAGCTCTCTCCCAATAATTCTGGTCAATCTCCCCTGCCTGAGTTCAATATTGGGGACCAAGTTCTTTACTATCAGCATAGAGTAGGAGGGCACACTCATAAACTAGACTCATTGTAGATTGGGCCCTTGGAAGTGACCTTCAAAAAAGGATCATAGTATACTTTAAAACTCCTCTCTAGTGGTTGACTGTTTTCTTGTGTGCATGCCAAGTTCCTCTGCAAGTACCACCCCCTAAGGAAAATCTAGAGGGGGGCAATGTTGTGAATGCTGCCATTTGTTGCAACTGAACCAATGAAGATTCAGTATTTGGAATTGGGGAAGACAACAGTCCAATAGAAAGGACAGAATAATAAGAATAAGGTGTTGTTTATTGTAGAATATTGTGATTAATATACCATATGGGGAAAGTCACAAGGCCACACAGGGGTGGCATGGTGGGAAGTTCCATGTAAGGTTTGAGGCCAAGGAATTACTTGTGCGGGGATCAGCAAGTCAAATTGGTAGTGCTCCTAATTAGGATGAAGTACCAGCCATTTAATATTTCCATCAGATTAGTTCATGTTGTTAGATACATCAAGGGGCGGCTCATCAAGCGCCCCCTGTGTATTGTAAGATACGTTAGCAGGCGAGTCTGGAAGCTTGGTTGCAACACCCCCCTTGCCCCCTGCTTGTTGTCAGACACCAAGACCGGAGTCTGCAGAAGGTCTGGGAAGGTCAGCACAAACAGCCTTTGTGTGGGGATGGCGCGGCAGGGGTGCAAGCAATCATGGTGAAGCTTATTGGTATTTCCTTGGGCGTCTTTGAGTTGATAGGTATGATTGTCATAGACAGTGGCTATTTTGAAGGGCCCTAAGTGGGTGGGCTCCAACTTGACAGAATTGGGATTGAGGGTGTAGACGGGGTCACCTACAGTGTATCTAGCTTTGAGGTGCTTTATCCCTCCTGCAATTTGCTTGTGTCTGATTTCCCTGGATTTGGCACGCCATTGATCTAGAGATGGAGTTGTTACTAGGGGAGACTTGTTGGGAACCTTGGACTGTAGCTTTCCCTGTTCAACTCCTGTCAGACTGTTAGGCGTCCCAAAGGCCAGGGTGCTGGGGCTGAACCCTGTGCCCCTGTTGATTCTTGCTTGCAGGATAAGTAGAGCAGTGGGCAGGTGTTCAGTCCATGTGGTGTTAGAGTGCTCTTGTGAGAGCTTGGAAATTAATTGAACCAATGAGCCATTTAACTGTTCTATGTGTCCATTGGCTTGAGGATGGTAGGGGGCTGTAACTATACGTTAGAGCACGTTCTTGGCGCAGTATGCCTTCATGACATGCCCAACAAGTTTAGGGCCGCCATCTGTGATGAGATGTTTGGCTTGCCCAAAGAAGGCCACAATTTCCTTGCCAATAAAGTGGATGATAGTGGTGGCGGTGTGATTGGTTGTTGCCCAGGCCACTGTCCAGCAAGTGAAGTAGTTGATGGAGGTGATAATGTACTTCTTTCCCAGTCTGTCTTTGGGAAGTGGCCCCACAATGTCAAGGGCCCACTGCTTGAAGGGTTCCATGGCCTTGATGGGCAGGACAGACTTGGGGGGTGCAGGTTTGGACGTGTTCTTTTGGCACAACACGCACGTTTTGAAGAGGTCCAAGATATCTTGATGCATGTGCAGCCACCAAATCTTCTGTTTCATGAACTCAAAGAGGTTACGCCCTCTGATGTGACCCAGGGTTCAGTGGTAGTGCAATATTGTGTCACCTTGTTGTGTGGTGGGAATGTAAGGCGTCTTTTCACCTGTCTCTGTCCAACAGCAGACGTTACCAGCATTGGTGTTGAACTGACTTTTGTTGTCCTTCAATTTGGAGATGGTTACCAAGTTAAGGCCTTTGTAGCAGGTTGCCTCAGGGTAGAGATAACGCATGGGCCAATCTGGATCCAAACCATTGTCCCCAGTGATGGACGCTACGTAGAGTCGTGAAAGAGCGTCAGCTGTACAAGTTCTTTCCCAGGCTTGTACTTAATGCGCAACTGGTCAGAGGATAGGCGCTCAACCCATCCTGCTTGGTGGCGTCTCAAGTGGGACTGCGTGTTGAAGTACTGGAGTGACTTGTGGTCTGTCATAACGCAGGGTGGGAAGGTAGCACCTTCCAGGTAGCAGTGCCACTTCTTAACACAGTGCACAATTGCCGCCAACTCCTTGTCATGGATGGGGTAATGTTGTTCCAAGTTGGTAAGCTTCCTGGACTCATATGCCATGGGGAGAAAGACGCCATTGTCAGTTTCTACCCTTAGCACACCCTCTATGGCCCTGTCAGAGGTGTTGGTCTCAAGTTTTTACTGACAGCTTTGGTTGGGAAACTGCAGCACTGGTGCTGTTGTGAGTCTTTGCTTCAACATCTAAAAGACTCAATCTCTGGCAGGGGTCCAGTAGAAGCGCTGTTTGGCGTTGAGGAGCTCAGTGAGAGGCGCAATCAGTTCCCCACAATTGGGAATGAACTTGTGCATATAGGCAACCATGCCTAAGAATGTCTGCACCTGGCCCACATCAGTGAGGGCGGCATGCTGGTGATTGCCTTAATTTTGGCAGGGTCAGGCTTTATCCCTTGGGCAGAGATGGTGTGCCCAAGGAATAGCAGCTCCGACTTGAGGGACTCACATTTAGAGGTTTTAGCTTTTAGCTGGTTTTTCCAAAGGGTGTCAAGGACAGCACGGAGGTGTTGGAGGTACGTGTTTTGATCTTGACTGAAGACAATAATGTCATCAAGGTACACAACCACACACTTTCCAATCAGGTCCACAAATTCTTTGTTCATCAACATGGCAAAGGTGGAGGGAGTGTTGGCCATTCCAAAGTTCATGACACAACACTCAAACAACCCGTAGCGCGTGAAGAAGGCAGTTTTTGCCTTATCCCCAGGTGCAATGCAGACCTGATTGTACCCTGCGGTGAGATCAATCTTGCTAAAGATCTTTGCACCTGCAAGTGTATCAAACAGGTTGTCAATCAGTGGCAGGGGGTACTTATTCTTAACTGTTATCTCATTTAGGGCGCGGTAGTCTGTGATCAGGCAAAGGGACCCATCCTTCTTAGCTACAAAGAAGACAGCCACCCTGTATGGAGAGAGCAAGGGGAAAATGAAACCCTTATCAAGCGTGTTCACAAGGTGCTGGTGGAGAGTCTCATCTTCCTTTGGTATAAGACAGTATAATGGTTGTGCTTTAGGTAACAATCCTTGAAGTTGCACAGCGTGCTGAATCTCCCAGGGAGGAGGTAGTTGTTCAAGTGTCTCACTGAATACATCCTTGTACTCCTTGAGAAGTGCAGCAAGCGCTGGTGATGGTGAGGAGGTCAAGGGAGGAACTGCAGATGGTTCAGCGCGGATAACTTTGACTGAGCATTGATTAAAGTCTAGTTTCCCCCCCTTTAAATTGTACAAGCCTGTCTCTGTTATTCTGGAAAACACGGTATCATGGAGTAACTTGCTCATTTCCACAGGGTAGATCTGGAACCCCACCCCATTTCTGTTGAGGGTGATGACAGAGGTATCCCAATTAATGTAGGGGTGGTTGTGTCAAAGCCAGTCAAGACCAGCAATCACGTTGTGGCTGAGCCCTGCCATGATTGGCCCAGAGAGCTTAACCTGGATGTTCCCCATTCTCACATGGAAGGGTACCGTCTTGTGGGTGATTGCAACGCTGCGGGAGTCAGCTACTTGTACTGCCTTGAACCTGCTGGGCACCCAGTCTAGTTGTTGAGAGTTGGCAAACGCCTGGTCCACTATAGTGTGGTTGTCCCCGGTATCTACCAGTAATTTGTGGGTGTTCCCACGGAAACAGAAGGGGTAGGACAAGTGTATTACTTTATTTGAGGAGTGACTTGCTTGCAATACAGGGTCGTCACTGTGGAGTTGAAAGACATCCAGGGTTTTGACTTCATGAATGTTGTAGCCGCAGGGATTTTTTGCAAGTAGGGATTGAGAGGATGAGTCAGGTGGGGTTGCAAGGCCTCTTGTTGCTACAACCCCCAGGCTTTTCCCTGATCATCAATCCGCGCTAGCTGGATCTCCCCCTTGTGGGGGAGTTTAGTCCCATTATCCTGCTGACAGGGATAGCAGCAGCCTACTTGATTGTGGCCATTGCCAGGTGTGGTACGTAGTTGGGATGGGGCATCACTGGTACAGCTGAAGCCCATTGAGGCCTGATTGTTAGCCTCCACAATGGCCTTGTAGCAGTCATCAATGGAGGTACAGCAACCTATGGGGACCCACTTGCAGATATAGGGTTTTAACCTATTGATGATGAGAGTGACTAGCATTGCATTTCTGTTGTTCACAGCATCAGGGGGTGGTAGCAAGGGCTTGTTGCCAGGCGTCAAGGTACTCAGGAACGGAACCAGTTTGTTTGATTGCTAGAAGAGGAGTTCCCACAACAATGGGGGAGAAGGTTTTGCTGTAGCAGGACTTGGCAGTGTCTCAGAATGCCGCCCAGGTAACTTCAAGTTTTTGACTGGCCCAGTTGATGAACCACACAGCGGCGGGCTCTGTGAAGCAACAAGACACAGTAGTAACCCACATGGGCTCAGGAACCTGACAGATACAGAGGCGGGTTTCAGTAGATTGGAGCCAAATGACAATGTCAGCCCCTTTGATGCCACCAGCAAAAGATTCTAGCTGAAGGTTGAGCATGCGTTGGGACAGGTCTGACTGGGGCAGGGTGACGCTGGCGTCACACTGCCCAAGGCAGAGCCAATTGTACACGCTGGTGAGAACTAGCTGGTCTTGATAGATGATGTACCCATTGGGGATATCCCCCTTGGGGATTGGCAGGAAGGTCTCTTGTTGGGGAGTAGTCATACGGCCCGTACCCTGTTCTTTCTTGGGGGATTTTGATTTAGATAGGTCATAAACCTACTTCTGCTACCACTGTTGCAACTGAAGCAATGAGAATTCAGTATTTGGAATTGGGGAAGACAACAGTCCAATAGAAAGGACAGAATAATAAGAATAAGGTGATGTTTATTATAGAATATTGTGATTAATATATCATATGGGGAAAGCCACAAGGCCACACGGGGGTGGCATGGTGGGAAGTTCCATGTAAGGTTTGAGGCCAAGGAATAACTTGTGTGGGGATCAGCAAGTCAAATTGGTAGCGCTCCTAATTAGGATAAAGTACCCGTCATTTGATATTGCCATCAGATTAGTTCATGTTGTTAGATACGTCAAGGGGCGGCTCATCAAGCACCCCTTGTGTATTGTAATATATGTTAGCAGGCGAGTCTGGAAGCTTGGTTGTAACACATTCACCATTTTTTTATTTTGCCTCTGATGGGTTATTTTGAGGATGAATCCCTCTCTTTTGCTTTTGCCTTTTGAAATGAGGCTGGTTCAAAATTGGGAAATTCAATTGTTCAGTTTCCTGATTCTGCGCAACTCACTTGCCCCACTCATGCTATGGCAAGTGATCCTACCATCCATGTACTGTTTTGTGGTAAAGCTACACAGTATATATTCCATTAAATTTCTACCAATAAAGTTTAAGTTCTATTCACATTTTTGTCTTTGTGTCTCCACATACTTTGGCGCCTCTCTAGTCATTTCTAGCAGATATTATTCAATCAGGACCACAAGTTAATTGCATAACATCCCTGATATTCTAATCAAGACTTAGTATGAATCCAATCCTAAGGTTAGGAATTCCTGTTGTGACTCTGTGCCGTGCCTCAGATCACACACACATTAGCTATATAATCATAATCTCTCAATAAAGAATATTATCTAATTTCTAAATATTTTCCCCTTGTAACTCTGCTAAAACAGCACAGTTACAACACCACATATGTGGTTTAACATTTAAAAATCAAATAATTGATTTAAGCTTAAATTAATAAGTGTTGCACTATGGGTGCTGGTCAACTCCCACCAAATTAACACCTTATCAGGCTGACTAATGAAGATAGCTTCTTAATGTTCTAACCTTCATTATGATAAAAAATCCTCTCCCAGCTCCCCCTGTATATTCTTACAACTAATAAACATATTCCCACTCATTTCTTTTTTTAACTTATGTTTTATTTTTTAAAATTTTTAAGCATATGAAACTGCCTTGCTTTTGGGTTAACTTTCAAACCTGTTTTTGAATTAAGCAAGGTTTATATGTAACAAACATAGTATTTTTGAATTCTGGTTGACTTCTGAAAAGTTGGCAGTAAGAATTCAGCTTTTTTTCACTCAGCAGTAAAAATCTGGGTTTTACAAGCTGGCCAACAGTGCCAAATACAACATTTTCTAATATTTGGGTGGCTAACTCCTAATAAAAAATTCACTCAAAAATGTATATTTTTATTTTACTATGTTTTACTGGCTCCCTAACACTCCTAATTTCTTTATTATGCTTTGTCTTTTACTTTTAAGTATCTTCTACCTCTGGTTTAGCCCTAAGATATTATTCTGAACCTAACATCTTTGAGACCTCATCAAACAACACCTACAGTAGTTTTAAAAACTATGGCAACAAGCAAAATGAACTCAGATTTAAACAAAATCCAAGTTGCGTGAGATTCAGGACTCAATTAATTTAAATATTTTTGGTTAATAAATGAACTGTCAAACCAAAAATGAAGTTTCACTAGCCCATCATACAAAATTATATCAAACATCAAGTGGTGAAGTTCAAACCACAAATAAAATAAACTGACACAACAACTGAAATGGATGGATGCTATTCCGGAGTATATTATAATCCAAGCGGAATTCATATGAGACACCAACAGAAGGACCAAAATGAAACAAAATCTGAGTACTCTAGAAGCAAGATTAAACAAACACAAAACAAAATGAACTCACACAGGATGTGTAGTATGAGCAGCCTAAAATAGAAAAATAACAGTTTAACAGCTAATCAACAGCTATCCAATTTAGGAACAGAGGTATTTTATTCATTTTCATGGCTCCAGATTTATATGGAATGGTTTTGAGAACCTTCCAAATATAGAATGGTGATTACAATAAAAATAAATCTTTAAATTTTAAAATTTCTACTTTTAGTGATTTTATCCTAGGTTTTGTTTCAATATGGTTTTCAATAGCAACATCTTCAACTGCGCCAGCAGCCAAGCCAGCTTCAATGGAGGCAAGGCTCAGAACGTGGAGGCACCTGTTTATACCCAAGCCTTTGAGGCGGGTAACAAGGAAGCTGATCTGTTACTGTCCCCCGACCCATATGGCTTTGACTTGTTTGAGAGTCACTTTACGTCTAATGCTGCCCCTGCTCCCACACCCACCCCTGCACAAGCTGCCCATCAACCAACCAATCAGGATGGCAACCTCAATTTGGAACAACTTCCTGCCATTGCCCAACCTGCCCCTCCCTCAGCCAATCAGGCTTCAGCTCCCCCCCTCCCAGCGCCCCAAGCAACGAATCATCACCGCCCAAATTCTTCAGGAAATTGTGGCACTCAACCTGCAGGGTCTGTCCTGGGATCAGATTGCTGACCAATTGCAATTTACCTGAGCTACTGTCATGCGGGAATTCAACAGCATGATGAACAGGGGGAATTGGATTGGGGCGGCCAAGAAGCCCAAGAAGGCCCAAGAGTCCCAGATAACTGAGGCATACCCAATAATGCTTGACCTCCTCCAGCGGGACCCCAAGCTTCCCTTGACCCAGGTCCGGAAGCAACTTTCTCACCATGGCATTTGGATGTCTGAGCGCATGGTGCAGCTCTGGATGTACGGGAAGGTGGCTTCTGTACAGGTTCTTACCAATTTTGCTGGCAACCAATGAGATGGCGCTGAGGATTCCCTGTATGATCCCGCCATTGAATCCACCCTGGTCTGTTGCTTGACTAGTCTGTCAGATGATGTCATTTTCATCTCCTACTACAAGCTATTGTTAGTTTTGATGACTTTGGTGAGCAAGGAAGAGCCGCCACTTAAAAGGAAGGAAAAAGGTCAAGAAGGGGACATTTATTGGTGCATTTCTGGCTGTGTTGACCAAGGGTTTTGTCTATTATTGGACAAACCCTGATTTCGTCAATGGGTACTCTTACAGCCACATCCTTGGTGGATTGCTTGACTCCTGGGATGGCTCAAATTCCAAATACCAGGTTTTCTTGAGCCACCAGATGGAGGGAAGCTCCACTGCTCTCAGGCCATCCAGGGACGCAGGCACCAGGCCTCAGTCTACCCTGCCGGCCATGCCAACGTCCATCTAGGAGATGTTGTCTTCTTTAACATGGGGTCCACACTACGGGAGCGCCGCCCTCAGGCTTTCAACGACCTCTATCTTGGGGTCCTTGATCACAATTTTCTCTTTGGTTGCCAAATGATGGCTGACTTGTTTGCGCAAATGGTTTTCCATGTGAACATGGGCAGCCAATCACGTAAGGATAAGCGCCTTCCACCTTGGGCCACTACCACTTACCAGCCCATCCAGCCAATGACCAATAAGGAGTACAACAAGCGGTATATGGCGGCCATCACGTGAAATCCTCCTGCCTCCACCACCAACACCCCTAACCCGCAAGCCCAACCCACCCAATCCCAGACCCCCCAGGCCAGCACTGCCTCTACGTCTTCCTTCCTGCGTTATTCTGCCTCCTAGGCATCACTCCCCCTGCCTCAATAAACCCCCTGTCACCAAACATTTTATATTTATATTATCTTTATTTTGAATTTCAATTGTTCATGTTCTCTTTGTTAATAGTTGGTTTTATTCTTTATGTTCAGCTTATTTCTATAAAATCATATATTTACTATGGTGTGAATCTAGATCCTGAACACAGTTATTTTTAGCACCAAACCACAGCCCCTTGTGAAAACATTAACAACAATTTGGTGATCAGCTAAATTTGAATTAGAAAATCATAGTTTTAACTGTTTTTAGATAAAGTTGTTACTGATCCAAATTCAAAACCTTAATGATAAACTTTAAGCCAATCAGGAGCCAAGTGATAAAGTGATTATTGTGACATAAAGGGTCATTCAATAATTCTTTGATGCATGTGCGCTAATTAATATGATTGGCTGGATGTTTTGCCATTGTACGCCATTGTTGCTGTGGCAAGTTGTTGATGGACTAGTGCCCAATCAGCCCCTGAGTTAACACTAGTCCATCAACAACTTGCCACAGCGGCAATGGCTTACAATGGCAAAACATTCAGCCAATCATATTAATTAGCACACATGCATCAAAGAATTATTGAATGACCCTTTATGTTACAACAATCACTTTATCACTTGGCTCCTGATTGGCTTAAAGTTTATCATTAAGGTTTTGAATTTGGATCAGTAACAACTTTATCTAAAAACAGTTAACACTATAATTTTCTAATTCAAATTTAGCTGATCATCAAGTTGTTGTTAATATTTCACAAGGGGCTGTGTCAAGCGCCAAAAATAATATGGTAACCAGGGACACAATGCCACACAAAGCAAACAACACATATTGAGATGTATGTAAAACATATATGAAATGGGTAAAAAGATGGGATAATGTAGTAAATGGGAAAACAAAAGGGAATAAACAAAGAGGCAATTGTATCAAAATAATACAGAATTTATTGGGGCAAGAGCTATAAAAACATATGAAAAGGTTAGTAAAAAATCAATGAGCGAATTGGAAAAACTTCTAAGAGACCTTGACTTGGCAATTGCCAAAATCAAAGAAATTGACTGCAAGGTCAAGGAAAAGGTGAAGTCTGCTGTCCTTGAAGAGGACAAAATCAAAAAGGTGTCTGCCAAGTCACTCATGACCAAAATACCAGACACACCTGAGAAGACAATAGAGCGCCTACTCAACATTCAGAAGACAGTGGTTGAAGGCTTGCAATTCAAGTCCTTTGCCCTCTCTGCGCTGTCTGTCTGGACAGACAACCCTGAGATGTATGCACATCTCAAACCCGCTAAGAGGGCCTGCAAGGAGGACACTGAGACGCCTGCACAGCTGCTTGTGCCAAGGATGGCAAAGCCTGCCAAAGCCACCGGCAAAGAAGAAACCCAAGAAGGTAACCTAAGAAAATAAATTTAATAAAAATTCATAAATACTTACCTTTTTTTAGAAGATGTTGATGGCAAACTCCGCCAGGTCCTGGTTCCTTTTGTTCCCCCCCACGTTCTACTCAAATTTTGCCACTCACATGGCAAAGCAGCTTTTCTTGTCCCCCCTGTCTTGCAGGAGCTCAAAGATAGGATTCACGGTGCATTCCCAATGTCCAGGAAGGCATTGGCTGGGCTAACGCTTGAGGAGGGGGCATCTGAGTGGGCAGTTACTGCCTACAAGGATGCTCAACTGGTCCGCCTGGACCCGGTTAATCTCAGTGGAGTTTACTGTGTAAACTCCATTGAGCTTGTTTGGGACGTCCTGGCAACTCTCCCATTCAAGAATATACCGGAGATGGGCCAGGCCCATGCGGCTGCTTGCTTCTGCTTCCCGGTGGAGCACACCCTGTCCTACTTGCTGGAGAACTTCAGGCGCGCGGTAGAAAAACTGGCTGTTGTGGATGCAACAGCCGTGAAGAAGACTAAAATCCTCCTGGTTGACTTCAGGCTGGCCTGGAGTGCAGACAAGACGGGGGTCCCAGAAGCTATGGATCTTACCTTTGGCAAAACAAAACACAAGAAAAAAGAAAGCGCAGTAAACAATAAATTATGCGAGTTTACGGAAGCCTTTTCTGGGCAAAGGCTTCACTTGGTGGTTTACCTGGGGTTCTTGTTTTACTTCGGAATGAGCGCCAGCGTGGAGGACCTGGACAGGGTCCTTCTGGGGATTGACAAGGCCCAACTTGCTCTTGACAGGAAAAAAGTCCCCCCAGGTTACAACTCAGTTGACCATGTTATCCAGGACGCCCTGGTCCTGGAAGGAATCTATGGGTTTGCAGCCCCGCCTGAGAAGCTGCTGCTTCACTCCCACCTCACCATCCTCCCTTTTACCAGCAGACAAGAATATTTTAACCAGGGTGTATCCACTGTCCAAGGTGTGGCAGTGTAGGTTGTGTGCCACCTCCATTGTGGGGTGGGTACATACCGCTGAACCCATTATAGGCGCTCCTAATTTATTCTCTATACCAATAAATATATTTACCCTCTAGATTATTTTTATTATAATTAATAATTTTATAAAATAATATTTTAGCAAACATTACTTATAAAATAAATTCCAGGGAAGGTTTTAATAAAAGCATATAATATATGTCAATAAAATCTACTTCTAATTTGTATGATTTACATTTATTTTTTTTAGTTTGCTTTTTATATTTATTTGCCAAAAATGATATTGATGTGTTTGTGTAATCCATTATCAAGCGTTTGGGATACCCTTGGATGCAATAATAAAAATGATTATGAATAAATAAATTACTAACCTTCATTGATGGTGCTGCTGAATGTGATTGCGGGCTTGGAAACATCTAAATATAGAATGTTAGTTAATGAATCTTGATTAGTAAATTAGAGGATATATAAAAAAAGTGGGATAAGCTAAGCCTTTAATTGATTGGCTGATTTGCAAGGCACGCAGGGGTAAACAAATCAGTGTGGCCATAGAATTTGGCCACAGTCTCAGCTGGGAGGGTATGGATCCTGGCCTGCAGCAAATCAAAAAGGTCCTCTGTCCCAGTTGGGGTTCCTTGCTTGACAACTTGCTTGAGTCACCCAAAGACTTCCTCAATGGGATTTAGGAAGGGCAAATAGGCGGGGAGGAAGAGAAGGCGCATATTTGCTGTGGCTAATTGCTGGGGGCCCACTGCAATGCTCGTGTCAATTGATGAGAATTCTTCAAGAATATCTGCCACCTTGTGGAGACCAACGTTGTCCAGCACAATTACATTGGTGAAGCCTGGGCTCGTGCGCCTCAGGTGCTCCTGGACCAATCAGAGAAATGACAGGAAGGTACAGCTGTTGTGGGAGCCCAGTATCATTTGGTATAGCTCAACCCCCTTTGGACCAAGGAGAGCCACCATTGAGTAGGCTGTGGTGCAGACTGCAGCACACTAAGCCATCCTGTCATTGGAGCCTTTGGGGACATAGCCATATGTATTGCACATAGACAAGGCAAATGCTGATTTGTTGATGTAGTAAAATTTGACTGTCTCCTTGGCTTTTAGGGCAGTATACACCTCTGCGTATTTTCTCTGGGTCTCAATATTGGCTGGGCTGTTCTGATTGTATGGGGATACCCCAAGTTTTTTCCAGGAAAATTGCATTCCCTTGACCAAATGATAGTAGAAGGAAATTGAGGCCTCAACCCCAAAAAGCATACTTGACCATGGCCTGTATATTTGCCAGTTTAAGATGGCAATCTTGGGTTATCCACTGACAGATTGCCCATTTGTGCTCCTTTGTGAGCATGGTTGACATGTGCAATGATTTCTCTGCGGCAAGGACTCAACCTGTGTTGAGGAACTTGTTGAAGGTCTTTGAGGCGTACTTGGGATCCACCCCGACAATGGCTGTGGCTGCCTTGTAATTGCCTGATTCACGCATTAGATTAGGCAGGATGATGTGTTTGATGTTGGGGATGCGCTTCTGAGTGGGCTTTTTAGCGGTGGAGATTGACTCATCAGCATTGGGCAAGGCACAGGGCATAGGCACCTTGTTGTAGAAGGCTGCAACTTTCTTGCACACCAGTTGTCCCTCATCAGTTTGAAAGAACTTGGGCTCCTTGTTGTCCTCCTGATTGCCATTGCTTATATATGGCTCATAGCTAGTATCAAGTACAGGCTTCACCTTCTCCAGCATGGCTGACGGGACTGACTCTTGCTGGTACACAACGTTGAACACATACAAAGTAAGTTCTACCTCCTTGTTTCTAACTATTTTGGTAGTGGTGACATTGGTTTGCTTCTGGGTCAGCTTTGGGACCTGAGGGTTTATGCTCTGCACCCTAGCAGCTTGTGCTCCTTGAACTGGCTGTGTCAGTGCAGCGTCACTATGGAACTCTCCTCTTCCGCCTACCTCCTGAGTAGGCACTTGTGTTGTACTAAGTCTATTCTTTGACCTGCGGGGCAACTGCAACCACGGCACATAACGGGTGCAATGGTAGTCTGTTTTTGTGTTCCTTCCATTTTAAAATTTAATAAAATACTAAATAAATTTTAATTAAGTTACTCCCTAATTTTAATTTTTGCTTTTATCTGTTTATGGATATTCAATTATTATTTTTTTCCCACCCAATATCCCAATTATAGATTTTTTATTTCTTACTTAGTTGTTCTTGGTTTTACAAAGCCCATTTTAGAATACTCAAAAAAATCCACCCTTTTTCCCAGATTTTACTACCAAATTCAAACACCCAACACAATATTTTTAAAATTTATGTTTCAGATCTCATGTCTTATTTTAGATGCCTTGGTATCATTCTTGATTACAATCCATTGCACAAACTGCGTGAGTGATTTTGTTTGTGGTTTGAGTTCCTATTGTGTTTTGTTTTTGGATTGAGTTTTGACGCACCATGTGTGGGTGTATTTTGTCACCAATTCACATAGTAAACATATGTACACCAAAAGCCAACTCACACCATTTTGTTTGTGAATCCATGTATTTTGGATTGCATTTTGAATGATTTTGCTTTGCGCGTGAGTACTTTGTTGCTGTGTTAACCCATTTTGCCTATTGGCGCCAAAAATTCCTGTTAACAGAGTGTATATTTTAACCTGCTAGTTGAATTTCATTTAAATCTGAAATGATTTTGTTTAAATCTGAGTTCATTTTGCTTGTCGCCATAGCTTTTAAAACTACTGTATCTTATTTTATTAAACTTTATATTACTGTAACTGTTCTATATTAACAGAGTTACAAGGAGGAAAATAATTGGAGACTAGATAATATCTTTATTGGTATTTGTGAGATTATATAGTATTTGTCAGAAACCAACCTTGGGTAGTTGTCCTATTGTTTTCTGGGATTGGGCAGTCTGCAGGCCAGGCAGTCAAAGCCCACCATATGATTGATGCTAACTTAAATAGGTACAACATAGATTTTCTCTCCCAAGGCCACAGGCCAGAAGTCAGAATTATAGTGTCAATCATCCTCAAAAAAGTGATGTAAACTATACTAAACATCTTATTAGAATTTTTTAGGACAAGCTCAGAGACAGATACAGGCATTGATTTGGGGGTGAACGGCAGCTTCATGTCTAGTTGGTAGGCAAGAAAAAAGTTGTATTTGTCTTTAAACAGGCAGGGCTCAGTAATAAACCAAGGTCCACTTCTATTATACTGGGTCAACTCTTTAGTAAGTGCCAAGGGGTTGTGTGCAAGTATATTATTGGTGGTGTATTATTGATATTTAGGCTTCAAAGAGTACTCTGTAAAGTAAATGGGACCAGAGGGGGCACCTATAGGACAAAAACTTGTGGGTAGTAGGGCAGGCAGGCCAGAAGAATTAGACTTGAACTGACAGATTACTAAGATAAAATATGGCAATAGTTGGGGAAACCAATATCTCAAAATCTTTATTCAAAAATGGCAATAAAGTCTGGTGCAGGATTTAGGAGTTCATATAGTACCCAGCTATCATATTTTAGCTCTAATGGACAGGATTCAGTTAGTCAGGAAATGTGATTTAAACAGGCAGATTGCCCAGGTTTTGGGGTGGCAAAATGGCACTGGCGCAGGAAAGATGTTCATTGGCTGAATCTTTAAGAAGGGTAGTACAACCCTTCTGTTATTGAGCAATCTTCCTGGGGCAGCTTGTTAGTCAGTGCCTTTCTTGAGTGATGAATCCTGATTGGCTACTAAGGTAAGCATCAGACTCATCAAGCCAATGGCAGGAGCTTCTTTGCCTTTGTTAGGCAGCACATTGTGCTCTTTTCTAGGTGCCATCATTGGCAAGTCTATGCTTCTGTTCTCATTTTCAATGGTGTTTGGGGTTCAAATCAGAGAGGATTTGATCCAAAAAACATGGGTGGGCAGCTCTCTGGCCGTCATGGCTGGCAGCTCGTGAGCAGGCTTGACCAGGGTTCAAAATATGTTCCAAATCTTGGGTTTGAGAGGAGAGAAATAACATTTCTGATAACTGTTTAAAGCTGTGACTTGTTTATTTTTGTTTTGAGTATGGGTTAATTTTATCTGCTGTCTTGATTTTGGGATTCTGTTTTTATTTTTTTATGTGATTGGCTATTCTGTAATCCAGACCTAGATAAATGGAACTTTTATTAATTAAATTGACCTTCAACTAACCAGTTGAAATTTGTTATGTGACTGAACCAAAAAAATTGAACTAGACTATTTTGGTTATCTCAACAGATTTAAAAACTACTGTTATAAAAAATTGGATATATGTGAGTTGATTTGTTGAAATCTTGAGATCCTGATCTTACTGTGTATTTTTGGTATGTTGTGTGCTTGATATACATGTTGTGAATTAAAGATGATTTATCTATTAAAGCCTAAATTATGTTGATATGTATAAAATCATGTATTTAATGTTATTTTTTATTTTATGCACAACTATATTTTTCTCTAATCAAACTTTGGCTTGTTTATCTCGAAATCTCTGAAAAGTATAGATTGTATAAGCAATAGTTATATTATAACTAAAAAAAACTTGTAAAATTAGATAATTTTTTAATTTATAAGCATTGTAATAAAAAGGTTTAAAAGGCTTGAAGAACATCAAAAGATATAAATACTTGGGTCAATATATTTAAAAAACAGTCCCGCTCATTTAGTTTAGATTAATAATAATGTGTCCTAAAGATTAATCAGTATGTACTTTCCAAAATTAAATTAAATTATTATATCATCTCGGTGGTATAAAAAGTTTCGTTTATTTCACTTTACACTGGTTGGTTATAGTTTGCAATTGTACTTTAAATATAAGCTCACATGGTATATATTTGTATGATAAAAAATAGTATATCTAAAGGCGTACTTTCATAAAGTCCTATCGCATTGTTGGTTTAGTGGTATAATGGCCGCCTGCCACGCGGCCGACCCGGGTTCGATTCCCGGACAATGCATTTTTTGATTTTATTTTACCTAGTGAACTGATTAATTGTGGTGCTCTTTTTTAACAAATATATTTTTTATTGAACCTTGTTTATAGCCCTCGGGCTTTTCGAATATTCCTTGTAAAAAAATTATAAATTAACTTTAATGATTCAGTATTAGAGGCAGGATGATGAAGATAACAGCTTTAGTGGGGTTGATATATATTATAGGGCTGCTTTATCTATTAATTCATTTTATTTATTAAAATAAAAAATAGGCATAATAAAAGTAGATGTGGTAAATTTCTTAAAAAAATATTGAAGATGATTATCTCAAAGCATAATAAAATTTCAAATGTCTGGTTTGAGTTGGTATTTTGAACCACTGACATAATATTTTAACTCATTTCATGTGCTGTGATACACAAGTAAAGTTTCAACTCCCTATTTACAGACCAAACTGTATGTTTGATTGATTATAGTATATTAGACTAGCTGATACGGGTTATATAAGACCCTTTTATTTGTTGCAACTAGATTAGAGGCAGTTCAGTACTTGGTGAAACTAGGGAAATACAATATCCTAAAAGGGGAAAAAAGTATAATAATGTGTACTTTATTTGAGAAGATATAGAGTAAAGCAGTTTTAAAATCTATGGCACCAAGCAAAAAAATTAGATTTAAACAAAATGAACTCAGATTTAAGTGAACTCCAAGTCAGGCAAGGCTCAAGAATCAAAATATTTAAGTTTTTTGATGAACTAGCAAAATGTCAAACAATAAAAAATATCACTAACACATAATACAAGATTATATCAAACATTGAACGGTGTAGTTCAAAATACAAAAGAAATGACCTGGCACATCAAGTGAAAAAGATTGATGCTGTTATGGAATATATTATAATCCTATCATGATTCAGGTGAGTCACTGACAGAAAGACTAAAATGAAACAAATATAGCACAACCTAGAAATAGATTTCACAAACACAAAACAAAATGAAGTCACACAAGATGTGTATTATGTGCAGCCTAAAATAGAAAATTAACAGTTTATCAGTGTCAAGTTTATACTTCTGGGAAGTATAATAAACAAAATAAAGGGGAAGATTAAGAAGAGAATGATAATTTATTTAATATGAATATAGAATATTATATAGTATCATGACAAGCCACATGTTGTTGATGTACATCATGAAGGTCATGGGGGTTATCTGAGTAATGTTCCTCTTGAGTCACAAGGCTTAATAAAGTTGTGTTCTTTTAGGACCTGAATTGAGTGATTTCTGTCATAGATGGTTAACTGATAATGGTACCACCAGTTTATTGACTGGATGGTGAACCATTCAGTGAGCTTCTTGGTGATTTACTTGGGGCGTTAATTCCCCAAGAGGAAGTAATTGAAGATGTTGCAACATCTCCCCCTGAGGTGCTGGAAGGCGGAGCCTTGGGAATTTTCTTGAGAGTATCTGGTATGCAGACTTGGTATTAATCCAGTTTGGTGTTGGGTACAGGGAGCCTTGAATTATGTTGGGCTGCTCTTGCCTTAAACAAACGGAGCCGGTTGTGATACATATGTTTCAGTTCAATTTTTTAGCTCCAATTCCTTTGATAAGGTAAGTGTTATTGGGCTTGACTTCCATGACAATTCCTGGTCTGCATAACCCTGGGTCTAGTTTGTGTTGGTTGTGATTGACAACCCAGATATAATCTCTGACTTGAAATCTTTCTTGTTGCAATGGGATTGCTTCCCGCTGGACTCTTTGGTGTTCCATCACTTCTAGGTCCTTTCTGGCTTGTAGTACTTTTGGGTCATTACTGTATGGTATCTTCTTTGGAAGTGGCAGTTGTGGTCTTGTGATTGTACTGACAAGTGAGGGTTTCTGACCATAGACAAGCTCATAAGGGCTTTTGCCTGTATTGCGGTTGACTCGTGTTCTGCAGACCATAAGGGCGGTTGGTAGCATGTCAACTCTAGCTTTTGGATTGTTGGCAGATAACTTACTGAGGGCTTTCACTAGAGAGCCGTTTAGTTGTTCTACACGTCCATTTTCTTGTGGGTGATATGGGCTGGCTGTGATGTGTTTTATTCCATTTTTGGCAAGATAGATGTTGGTGTCAATAGCTTTGAGTTTAGTGCCTCCATCTGTGATTAAGAGGTCAGGCTTTCCAAACTTTGCTA
Organism: Entomophthora muscae; assembly: GCA_014839935.2. Lineage (NCBI taxonomy): Eukaryota > Fungi > Entomophthoromycota > Entomophthoromycetes > Entomophthorales > Entomophthoraceae > Entomophthora > Entomophthora muscae. Next base: position 235,119 of record QTSX02002924.1, on the reverse strand, counting down.
TGATCTCCTTGCTAATGAATTGTCTCACGTTGTTGCCTTTGTGCTCTTTTGTGGCTTGTGCTACAGGCCATCTGGTTGCATAGTTGATGGCTGTGATGATGTACTTCTTGCCTTTGCATTCACCAGGCATAGGTCCCACAATATCCAACAACCATACCTTGAAGGGCTGTGTGATGGATACAGGCACTAATGACCTGGGTGGAGATTTGGTTTGGGCGTACTTATCACAGACCTTGCATTGTTCCAGTACCTCTCTGATATCATCTAGCATGTTGGGCCACCAGTAGCATGTCTTGAGGTATTCATGCAAGTTTCTGCTACAGGTGTGTCCCAAGTCTCTGTGATATAGGAGGATTGTGTCAATCTTTTGTGTTGACGGGACGTAGGGTACAGTATCACCATTTGGAAGTATTTGATGAAGGGTATCATATATGTTTTTGAACAGATGTTTGTTCTTGAGGACTTTCTCTTGGATGTCTATTGGTGTGCCAGGTGGGAACCCTTCCTGGAGATTCCCCATAATTAACATGGGCCAGTTGGGGTTGCCATCATTGCAAAGGATGTGTTTATTGTATAGCCTTGATAGGGCGTCTGCAGTAAGCATCTCCTTGCCTGACTTGTATTCAATTTGCATGGGGTATCTCTGTATGAGACTCATCCATTTGGCTTGTCTTCTTGACAGGTGCTGTTGTGTCTTGAAGAATATCAACAACTTGTGGTTGGTGAGTACTTTGAACGTCTGGGCTCTTTCCAGATAGCATCACCATTTCATGAGGCAATGTATGATGACAACCAATTTCTTATTGTGTATGGGGTATCTTTGTTTGCTGTCTGATAGCTTCCTTGATTCATATGCCACGGGAAGGAAGTCCTTTTGGGCTGTTTGGATACAAAGTACTCCTCCTATGGCATAATCAGAAACATTGATTTCTAGCTCATAGATGACCTCACAATTAGGGTATTAGAGGATAGGGGCAGCGACCATGTGTTCCTTAAGTTGGAAGAAATGTTGGTCTTGTAAGGGTGTCCAGACAAATTTGGTTGTTTTCCCAGTGATGGCTGACAAGGGGGCTGTTAGGGCGCACCAGCCAGGGATGAACCTGTGTACATATGCTACCATTCCAAGGAAAGTGCGGAGTTCATTTTTATTTCTTGGGGCTGGCATCTCTGTTATTGTCAAAACCGCAGGCTCAACCCGCCAGCAAGGTTCCAACCAAGCAGGTTTGTGACCCGCAATCCGATTACCTGGTCACTCAAAGCCAGACTAGGAAGTCAACTCAAATTACCAAATCTATCAACATGAACAGATGATGATCCTTCACAGTGGATACCTCAATTTGGCGCTTGAATCATTATAAGGATCAAGCCACCCCCTCTTCCATCCAGCCGTGTGATCACCAATCATGTTCCTACTATCCATTAATTCACAATAGCTATATAATCACTATCTCACAATAAAGATTATTATCTATCTTCTAAATATTTTTCCCCGTGTAACTCTGCTAAAACAGCACAGTTACAACATTGGTAGCACAGGTAGGTTCTCCATCCTACCTTATCTTGAAAAATTCCACTTGTTGCCCACACACGCCACAGCCAACAAATCCTTGACAGAATCATGTCTGGCCTCCTGCCCAACTGGACTCCGTATACCCCTGGTACCAAGATACCTGATGGTTTTGTTCTCTACCAAAACACGGTGATCCTGCTACTTGCCTTCAACGCCCTGTCCGCCCAAGGGTTCTTTCAGGCACCTTCCTTGATGCCACAACCAGCTGACAAAACCACCATGCCCGCCTATGTTGCACAAAGACTTCACAGCGCCGCCTTGGAGCCCTTTGCAGGGGCCAACAACAACAATGCTGCCGCATGGATCCAGTCCGCCCAAAGCAAGCTGGCTCAGATGGAATGCCCACAGCAATTTTGGATTGCAGAGATCTTCATTTGTCTTACCCATGACACTGGCACCTGGTGTGACAAGTGGTACAAAGAGCACACCAATAAGAACTGGGACACCTTCAAACAGGACTTCTTGGCGAGGTTTGTGCTTAAGGATACGGCACTCATGATCATACACCAAGTAAAGAACCTGACCCAGACAGGCACTGTTAAAGAACTCACCTGCACCTACAAGGAACTCCGTCTCCGCGCCCCATCCGGCATGGCCTTTAATACCCCAGCAACACACCTCATGTACTACAACAATCTCAAGTTGCACGTGATGAGACATGTGAACCTGGACCAAGTCACCAACCTGCAAAGCCTGTGCTGTGAAGCAGAAAAAGCGGAACAAACATCCAACACTCTACACAAGGCACAGACTGGGAAACAAGAAAGGCCCAAGGACTCCCATCCAAGTGGGCGCTCCTCTCAACCACCTCCCAGAGGCAACAGCAATAATAATAACCACAAGCCCACAGGTTCAAATGGGAATGGAAATAACAGCCAGTCAAATTGTACCCATTTCCGCGTCACTGCCACCCAAGGCAACCAAGATGGGAGAAAAGCCCAGGGAGAGCACTAAGCGAGCCAAGCTCTTCCCACGCAACTCCTGACTTGCCCAACAATGAATACCAACCTGAGGACATGGACCAATGTCCAATGATCCTAATGCCCTTGGAAGACCTGGTACTATACACCATCATCAGACATCCCAATAAATTGATGTCTTACCCTTTCTGTTTTTGCAGTTACACAGGCTCAGCACTCTTGGACTTGGGCGCAGACCAAACTTTAGTCAACAGCAGCTTTGTGGATAAATTCAAGCTGACCACTAATCCTTTGCGGATTAAAAACGTGGTCCTGGCTGATGAACACCACATTGCCGTGACAAAGGAAACTGCCCCCTTCTCTGTCATGATTGAGAGCCTCCACTCCACCATCCAAGGTCCCATCATTGACTTCCCTAAGTTTGACATTGTACTGGGGCTGTACTGGTTACAGAAAAACAACCCCCATGTGGACTGGGCAGCCTCAGTGTTGACCATCAAGCGCAAAGGTGTCAACCACCAAATCTACCTAGACTCTGTAGACCAACTCCTACAAGACCATGTCTTTGTACACATCACAGAGACCTTGGACAAGAAGGAAAACCCAAAAGTTATTGACTGGGACTCCTGCCAGTATGAAATCATACACTTCAAGGACCACCAGGACACCTCCACGCCGCAAGATTGCAACATTGTGGCCCGACACCCAGAAATCTTTAAGGAGGCATTACCTGGGCTACCCCCTGAGAAACACATCCAACACTCTATACAACTCAAGGGGGCTGTACCCAAGGAACACCCCATTTACAGGCTGACCCCAAACAAGGCTGGCACCCTGCGTGCCTATCTCAAGGAGGCATTGGAAAAAGGACTTATCCGCCCCTCACAGTCTCCCTTTGGGGCCACCGTATTCTTTGTGGCTAAAAAGGACAGTACCTTACGCCTGGTCACAGACTAACACGCCTTGAACAAAGTCACCATTAAGAATTGTTATCCATTGCCATTAATTGACAATCTCTTTGACGCCTTGGGAGGTGCCTCTGTCTTCTCCAAGATTGATCTAACTGCAGGCTACAACTAGATTTGTATCAAGGAGAAAGACATCCCCAAGACAGCCTTCCACACCAAGTACGGTTCCTACAAATGTGTGGTACTCAACTTTGGCATGACCAACACCCCATCCACCTTTTTAACCTTCATGAACAAAGTATTTGCACCACACATAGGCAAACACGCCCTAGTGTACCTGGACAATATTATTGTCTACAGCCCCTTGGTGGAACAGCACCACAAAGACCTGGAGGAAATCTTTGCGACCTTGGCACGGCACAAACTGCTGGCCAAGCCCTCCAAATGCCAGTTCTTCCAAGAGAAACTACCCTTCTTGGGACACATAGTCTCAAAAGACAGCATCAAACCCGACAGTCAGAAGATACAAGCCATCTGCAAAATTCCACCTCCCAAAGACAAATCAGAACTCCACACCTTCTTGGGAATGGTGGCCTATGTACAACGCTTCATACCCAACTGTGGCGTCTTGACTGCCCCCTTGTCTGCCATAACAGGAGCCAAGTCCAAGTTTGTATGGACCTCCCAACATGACCTCTGTTTTAGACGTCTCAAAGAAAAGCTCACAACAGATCCCATCTTACAATATCCCAAACAAGACAGAGAGTACCAGATGGAAACCAACACTTCAGATGCATCTATTGGGGTAGTACTATGAATTAAGAATAGTGATGGTGACTTCCTGCCTGTAGCCTACAAGTTGCGCAAACTGACAGATGGCAAGTGTTGATACCCAATCCACAACAAAGAACTGCTGGCCATTGTACACTGCCTAGTCAAATAGCGCTGTTACCTGGAACAGCAGGAAGAATTCACAGCACTAACCAATCATAAGTTGCTCATCTAATTCAAGACACAAGCAAACCTGTCACGCCATCAAGGGCGGTGGATGGAAATCTTAGAAAGATTTAACATGCTCAACCAGTATAAGCCCAGAGCCAAGCTTGCCATGGCAGACGCCCTGTCCTGTCTGTATGTCCGCGCGTCTAGGGGAGAAAATGGGCTTGACCCAGACTGGCCTCTCCTTGTGCTACATACAAAAGACAAAGGGTTCCCCGCAGGCACAACCAATATCACCAAAGAAACAGTCATCAAGAATGAGCACCTCTTTGCTGACGTATACGGAACTCTTCACAGAAAAATGTCGGATGGCACGACCATTCCCTACATTCCCACACATCAACGAGTCAATACCATTCTTTGCTACTACAGAGATCTTGGACATACCAAGAGCCGGAATCTATACAAATTCCTAAAGCATAAAGCCTGGTGGCCAACCTTATACTGCAATGTCCAAGAAGTGTTAGAACAGTGAGAGGTCTGCAAAAAGTTTGCCAAAAGCAAAACCCTGCCTAAGTCTGTACTCCCCATTCAAACCCAACTACTGTTCAAGGTATGGGCTCTTGACATTGTGGGCCCCATTCCAGGAAAGCACAACAACAAAAAGTACATCATCACAGCCATCAATTTTGCAACAAGGTGGCCAGTAGCCCAAGCGGTGAAAATGCACACCAGTAACAACGTCTGACAATTCATTGACAAGGAAATAATCAGCATGTTTGGAAAGCCAGAACTCCTGATAACCAATGGGGGCAAAGAATTGACCTCCAAAGACACCAATGTGTACCTCACCAAGAATGGGGTCAAACACACTATCACAACACCATACCATCCACAGGCCAATGGACGCGTAGAGCGGCTTAATGGTAGCCTTGTGCAAGCCCTAGCCAAACTCACCGCTGGGAGACCTGAAGACTGGTATAAGCAGCTACCAACTGCCTTACTTGTGTGCCAAACCCAAGTGAACAGATCCACCGGGAAAAGCCCGTTTGAACTGGTATATGGCACACAGCCAAATATCATTCAAGCACTGACAGGATCCAAACAGGAAATTCCAAGTCAAGTCCCCCCTTGCTCAGATCCTCAAGTAATAGAGGCCAACAGCAAACAAGCAGCCAAAGAAAAGGAACACTTACAAAAGACTTTTGTTCCCATCTGCAATAGGCATGAGGTTGAGGACAAATTCTGGGTCATGAATGTTGACAAAAGCAAACTACAACCTGAGAAAGTAGGGCCAGCAATCATTCTAAAGGTAAACAACAATAATACTTACCTTGTGCAAGGACTTGGGAAACACAAGCAAGACAAGACCTTGCACCACAATTGCCTACAACCCTGCAAAGCAAGACATAAACAACAAGAAACCACCCTGCCTGCCACCAAACAACAACTGATTCAGTATGGCGCCTGGGCTCCTGATGACTTCCCTGACAACCTGCCCCCAGAGGAGGCCGACCTTCAGCTGGGGGTGTGTGTGTGTCAAAACCGCAGGCTTGACCCGCCAGCAAGGTTCCAACCAAGCAGGTTTGTGACCTGCAATCCAATTACCTGGTCACCCAAAGCCAGACTAGGAAGTCAATTCAAATTACCAAATCTATCAACATGAACAGATGATGATCCTTCACAGTGGATACCTTGATTTGGCGCTTGACTCATTATAAGGATCAAGCCACCCCCTCTTCCATCCAGCCGTGTGATCACCAATCATGTTCCTACTATCCATTGATTCACAATAGCTATATAATCACTATCTCACAATAAAGATTATTATCTATCTTCTAAATATTTTTTCCCCGTGTAACTCTGCTAAAACAGCACAGTTACAATATTATAGTGTCTATTTTGTCTGGATCTGGTTTGATACCATCCTTGCTGATGATATGGCCAAGGAAAGGAAGTTCAGTTGAGAAGAACTCACATTAGGACAGTTTGGCAATCAATTGGTTTTCTTCCAGGGTACAGAGGACTGCACGGACAACTTCCCAGTGTTGTTGCAGGTTGAGACTGTAAATGATGATGTTGTCCAGGTAGATGGTTGCTCTTTTCCCAATGTGTTCCTTGAATACTTCATTCATGAAGGTTAAAAAGGTACTGGGAGCGTTTTTCATGTCAAAATTGAGGACAACACATTCAAAGGATCCATATTTAGTTTGATGCCCTGGGGGGTCCCAAATCTTCACAAAAATTAATTTAACAGCAGGATACCACCAAATTTGCGTGAAACCTGAAGACATTCCAAAGACCACATTTCAAAAAGGTCATCAATTAGGGGCAGGGGATACCTGTTCTTTATTGTGACCTTGTTGAGGGCCCTGTAGTTGGTGACCAGGCAGAGGCCTCCATCTTTCTTTGCCACAAAGAAGACAGCGGCACCAAAGGGTGATTTTGAGGGTCTGATGAGGCCTTTATTGAGTGCTTTGTCAAGGTAAGCTTTTAGGGTGTTGTCTTCTTGTGGTGTGAGGCAGTAGATGGGTTTTTCTTTAGGCACACTACCTTTTAGGTCAATCTTGTGTTGTATACCTGTGACAGTCCACATGTTTGGTGGTTTGCAGGTGGGGCTAATGTTGGCCAAGCAAAAAGTTTGGTTGTTTGTTGCAGGTAGAGGCCTAGTAGGTAACATAGGACTACTAGGGGTAAGTAAGGTGAGCCTAGTAGGTAACATAGGACTACTAGGGTAAGTAAGGCCTGGTTGGTAGGTAACAAAGGACTACCAGAGGCAGATGTTGCCTCCACCCAGCAGAAGATATTGATTGCTTTGGGCTATAGTTCTTCACCTAGCAGGGAACTGTGGCTGCGGAAGGGTGAAGACTGAGATAGCAAGCAGGGAACTTTGTCTGTCTGGGGGGAGAAGGTTTTGGACCCCTGACGGGTAACATGGGCTACCAGGGAGGGGAAGAGCTCCAAGGGCTCTACGTACCCTGATACACTTACAGGAGGTCTGTGAGCAAGCATCCTACCTAACAGACTGGTAGAGTGTCCTCGTTTATGCCCCTATGGGAGCTTTGGGGGGAACCCAAAGTGAGCATTGGAGGGCATAGATTTTCTCAGAGGTGTCATCAAGGTGGTTTGCTTGGGGAAGCAAGCTGCAGAACTTGGTGTGATCAGGCCTCTGGGAAGTAGAGCTGATTACTCTGCAACTAAAAGCCCAGAATTAATCACCTGGGTGAGTAAAGACAACACATAGACATTGATCTATGGTTGAATGGCCTAAGTGGAGTGCCGCTTGCAAGGGCCCAGTCAAACGCCAGTTCAATGTAGACTCATGCCTGGGTCTACAAGTTCTGGTAACGGGGACTGAGATAAAGAACCAAGGTGGTTCACAGAATCAGCAGAGAAGACTAGTAAGAAGGACTGTTTGATCACAGTGAAGACTAGTTGAGAGACTGTTGGTTCATATTGAAGTTTGGAACTAAAATGGTTCATTGTGCAGGTGGAACCAAGATGGCTCCTAGTGAGGATAAGTGGAAGGGCTCTAAGATCATGATGAAGGAGTAGTTGGTCATGATAAAGGAGTAGCCAGATGACTGATAAGCTGTTAAAAGACTGGAATGAGCTGTTTGTTGTCTAAGATGGACTGATTGCTGGTTAAGCTGAAAATCTGGAAGATGCGGTTGAAGATAATGATACAGGATTAGCTGATCATGATACAGGAGCTGGCTGAAGGATCAGAAGATGATGATGAAGAACTAGTGGTCCAGAGAAATGAGCCAAGATTTTGCCAAATTGATTTGCCAAAGTGGGAATATGTGGAATGATTTCCTTGGTTTAGTATTAAAATCAAGAAGGAATGTGGATAGAAGTGTGGGTAAGATATTAATTTATTTATTAAGTTCCTAGGATAGATGAAGGTATGTTGCTATGAGAGCTGGATACAAAGTTGTTTTGGTGGGGACGTTTTCCTTGGATTTTACAAGATTTTTAAATATATGGGGAAAACGTTGAATAGGTCCAGAAAAAACAGTTTAAATGGTATTCTACTATTTAAATTGATTCAGGTTGAATGCAGGGAAGACTGTTGCCAGAATAATGAACCAGTTAACGCTTTGGTGCACAAAGAGTTGTTGATTTGAGTGTTTGAGCTGTAGAAATTATTTTCCTAGTTGGATCCCAGTGGAACTTCAGAAATGGTCTATTTCTGCGCTCTTCATTTATTGGTTGAGTTCTGGCAGGTTTCCTGATGAAAATGATTGGTTGGAAGCCAAAAGCTTAAAGTATAAGCAAGGAAATAGTGAATTAATACTTTAAGCTTTTGAGAAAGTAAGTATGTAAGATTAAGTTATTATAGAAAAAAGTGAGCGGCAATGGTTTAAGCTTCTGAAGAAAGCCATTTTAAAGGCGGAACTGTTGAGAAAAGGACACTATAAAAAGGTGGCTGGCTAGAAAGCTACAGGGTCTTTTGAAGGTCTTTCTGGGTTTTTGACGGGATCTTTCTGAAGTCTTTTGAGTTTCTGCCAAGAGGTTTTGGGAAGCCTTTTGATCACCAGCAGAAGCTTTATTGGACTGACAAGTGGAATAACAAGGCCACTGGAGCTATAAAGAGAGCTGAAGCCCACAATAATGAAGCAGGAGCCCAAGAATAAGGAGCTGGATCCTAAGCGCAGCGCCGGAGTCCAAGTTTAAGGAGCAGGAGTCCAAGTCTAAGGAGCAGATGTCCAAGACTAAGGTGCAGGAGTCCAAGACCAAGTAAAAGGAGTCCAAGATATTGTTGGAGGACTCCAATTATTGGCAAATCCATATTGTTTCCTTGACCCCCTGGACCATATACCATAAGGTTTCTAAGGGGATCTTCCTTCTGAGAGTGAATAAAAGGCCATTTTGACCCTTATACATATTTCTGAGATACATTTCCCTTTACTAGAGAATGACAACCTCTTCCAGACGGTCCCTGACTACAATTAAGGACACACTTTGGGGACTGGTGGACAGAAACACCACAATACCTCAATCAGGGGGAAATCCAGGTAGTGTTTCATGGAATACAGAGGGAAATTCATTGACTAGCTTGTTTCTAATTGGGTTCTGTTTGTGTTGAGTTTCTGTGTTTTTAAAGTGGATGACCTCATACGTACATGTGCTCCAACTGATTTTGCTGATGTCAGTTTCTTTCTCTGTTTCCATGATTTTTACAAGTATGTGGTCCCTCATGAGGGTGTCAAGATGTGTTGGGTACACGTGGTGGTGGACTTCTCCTCATTGAATGGTGAGGGTGGCACTGTCCCAGTTGATGTGAGGCTTTGTCTTCCTCATCCAATCCAATCCATGTATGACATTGTATTTGGGGATTGGTATGATGGGGCCACTAATTGTTGTTTGTACATCTCCAATTTGGGTGCAGAAAGGTTTTGTCTTGTGGGTAACTGGTGTGCTACAGTTGTCCACCATGATGACTTTCTTGATGCTACATCAAGTGGTAGGTAACTTCATGAGGTCTGCAAAACTCTTGTTGATGAGCAATTGATTGTCTCCAGTGTCAAATAGTGCTGTGCCCTGGTATCTGCAAAAACAGAAAGGATAGGTAAGGAGTTTATTTCCAGTTTGGACGGCAAAAAGTAGAGGATTGCTGGAGGGAACTTGGATCATGGTGATTGAGTCTACGTCCTGTTCTCTATACAAGTCTTGTGAAGTGGGGGAGGGCGGCTTGCCTAAGCACTCCCCTGAGCTTTTACCTCCTTGTTGGTATCTTTGGTTCTGGCCTGGTTGGCTTGTGCAGTGCAATTCTCATTTCAAGGCTGGGTACTGTGGGCTCGGTTGTTTTGCTTATTGGGGCAAGGCTCTCTTATAGCTGCAGGGGTTTCCTTATGCTTGTTGGTGGTGTGTAGGCCATCAGACTTCTGAGCTGCGCGTTTTACTTTTAGGAATACATCCTTGAGATTCTTGCAGCAGTTCATGTCAAACTGACGTCTAATGTGTGTGGGAAGACCATTATAGAAGTCCAGACGTGGCCCAGGTTCATCAAAGTTGATGGTGTTGGGTGCACAATCACGTAGTCCTTCATATGCGGCAATGTATTCTTCAATGGTTCCTGTCATTTTGAAGGTTTGAAGCTTGGTCATGATCACCACGTTCAAGTCCTTCATGGAGAACTTTTCAAGGAATGCGGCCTTGAACACTTCCCAGTTTTCCTTTTGGTCAGGGTGTTGGGCTAGCCATTTAGTTAAAAAATATGAAGCAGTCCCTGTGACGCAGAGGGAAATCTTGCTGACCCAGAGTCTTTGGGGGTACTCCACTTGTTCAAACTTGCTCTTGGTGCTGTTGATCCAAAGAGAGGCATTTTCATGGCGTAGTCTTGCAAAGGCGCCAATTTCAGCAGTACATAAGTGTTGAAACACAATATTGGGTATCTCAGGTTGTGTAGGCGCTGTTGTGGTTGGCGTGGTAGGGAACAGTTTGCGGGCTTTGAGAGTGTTGTACTGGTCAATGGGTACAAGGACGTTATTGTAGATGACAAGGCCTGGGGGAACATATTGTCCTACTTTGTAATCTCTCCAGCCGTTAGGGAATGACATTGTTTGGGTTCTTTTCTTGGGAGGAATTTTTCCTTTGAGTTGGGTAGGTATAGATAACCTACCTGTGCTATCACTGTCAAGTTTATACTTCTGGGAAGTATAATAAACAAAATAAAGGGGAAGATTAAGAAGAGAATGATACTTTATTGAATATGAATATAGAATATTATATAGTATCATAACAAGCCACATGTCATCCATGTACGTCATGGAGGTCATAGGGCTTATCTGAGTAATATTCCTCTTGAGTCACAAGACTTAATCAAGTTGTGTTCCATTTAGGACCTGGGTTGAGTGATCCCTGTCATACAGTAGTTTTAAAAGCTATGGCAACAAGCAAAAATTCTTCAGATTTAAACAAAATGATTTCAGATTTAAACAAGATCCAAGTTGCGCAAGATTCAGGATTCAATTAATTTAAATATTTTTGGTTAATAAATGAACTGTCAAACTAAAAATGAAGTTTTACTAGCCCATCATACAAAATTATATCAAACATCAAGTGGTGAAGTTCAAACCACAAACAAAATAAACTGAAACAACTGCTGAAATGGATGGATGCTATTCCGGAGTATATTATAATCCAAGCGGAATTCATATGAGACACCAACAGAAGGACCAAAATGAAACAAAATCTGAGTACTCTAGAAGCAAGATTAAACAAACACAAAACAAAATGAACTCACACAGGATGTGTAGTATGAGCAGCCTAAAATAGAAAAATAACAGTTTAACAGCCAATCAACAGCTATCCAATTTAGGAACAGAGGCATTTTATTCATTTTCATGGCTCCAGATTTATATGGAATGGTTTTGAGAACCTTCCAAATATAGAATGGTGATTACAATAAAAATAAATCTTTAAATTTTAAAATTTCTACTTTTAGTGATTTTATCCTAGGATTTTTACAATATGGTTTTCAACAGCAACATCTTCAACCGCGCCAGCAGCCAAGCCAGCTTCAATGGAGGCAAGGCTCAGAACGTAGAGGCACCTGTTTACACCCAAGCCTTTGAGGCGGGTAACAAGGAAGCTGACCTGTACCTTATCACCAACCTGCTCCCCCCTCAGCCAATCAGGCTTCAGCTCCCCTGGCCTAACGCCTCAAGCAACAAATAATCACCACCCAAATTCTTCAGGAAATTGTGGCACTCAACCTACAGGGTCTGTCCTGGGATCAGATAGCCAGCCAATTACAATTCACCCGGGCTACTGTCATGCAGGAATTTAACAGCCTGATGAATAAGGGAAATCTGATTGGGACAGCCAAGAAGCCAAAGAAGGCCACAGAGTCCCAGATCAATGAGGCATACCCAATAATGCTTGACCTCCTCCAGAAGGACCCCAAGCTTCCCTTGACCCAGGTCTAGAAGCAGCTTGCACACCATGGCATTTGGGTGTCTGAGCGCATGGTGCAGCTCTGGATGTACGGGAAGGTGGCTTCCGTACAGGTTCTTACCAATTTTGCCGGTAACCAATGGAATGGCACTGAGGATTCCCCGTATGATCCTGCCATTGAATCCACCCTGGTCTGATGCCTGACTAGTCTGTTGGATGATGTCATGTTCATCTCTTACTATAAGCTATCCATAGCTTTTGATGATTTTGGCACCCAAGGAAAAGATGCCACCAAGAATGGAAGGAATAAGGTCAAGAAGGGGACTTTCATTGGTGCATTTCTGGCTGTTTCAGCCAAGGGTTTTGTCTACTATCAGACAAACCCTGATTTCATCAATGGCTACTCATACAGCCACATCCTCAGTGGATTGCTTGACTCCTGGGATGGCTTGAATTAAAAATACTGGGTTTTCTTGAGCCACCAGATGGAGGGAAGCTCCACTGCCCTCGAGGCATCCAGGGACGCGGGCACCAGGCCTCAGTCTACCCTGCCAACCATGCCAACGTCCATCTGGCTGATGTTGTCTTCTTCAACATTGGAGATACACTACGGGAGCGCCGCCCTCAGGCTGTCAACAACCTCTATCTTGGGGTCCTTGATCACAATTTTCTCTTTGGTCACCAAATGGTGGCTGACTTGTTTGCGCAAATGGTTTTCCATGTGAACATGGGCAGCCAATCACGCAAGGATAAGCGCCTCCCACCCTGTGCCACAGCCACCTACCAGCCCATCCAGCCAATGATTGATGAGGAGTACAATGTGCGGTATATGGCAGCCATCATGCGCAATCCTCCTGCCTCCACCCCCGCCACCAACACCCCCCACCCCCCCACCCGCAAACCCAACCCATCCAATCCCAGACTCCCCAGGCCAGCACCGCCTCTACATCCTCCTTCCTGTGCCATTCTGCCTACTAGGCATCACTCTTCCCTGCCCTAATAAACCTCTGTCACCAAACATTTTCTATTTATATTATCTTTTTTTTGAATTTCAATTGTTCATGTTCTCTTTGTTTATAGTTGGTTTTATTCTTTATGTTCAGCTTATTTCTATAAAATCATATATTTACTAAGGTGTGTATCTAGATCCTGAACACAGTTATTTTTAGCACCAAACCACAGCCCCTTGTGAAAACATTAACAACAATTTGGTGATCAGCTAAATTTGAATTAGAAAATCATAGTTTTAACTGTTTTTAGATAAAGTTGTTACTGATCCAAATTCAAAACCTTAATGATAAACTTTAAGCCAATCAGGAGCCAAGTGATAAAGTGATTATTGTGACATAAAGGGTCATTCAATAATTCTTTGATGCATGTGCGCTAATTAATATGATTGGCTGGATGTTTTGCCATTGTACGCCATTGCTGCTGTGGCAAGTTGTTGATGGACTAGTGCCCAATCAGCTGCTGGGTTAGCACTAGTCCATCAACAACTTGCCACAGCGGCAATGGCGTACAATGGCAAAACATCCAGCCAATCATATTAATTAGCGCACATGCATCAAAGAATTATTGAATGACCCTTTATGTCACAACAATCACTTTATCACTTGGCTCCTGATTGGCTTAAAGTTTATCACTAAGGGTTTGAATTTGGATCAGTAACAACTTTATCTAAAAAAAGTTAACCTATAATTTTCTAATTCAAATTTAGCTGATCACCAAATTGTTAATGTTTTCACAAGGGGCTATGTCAAGCGCTAAAAATAATATGGTAACCAAGGAAACAATGCCAACACAAAGCAAATGACACATATTGAGATGAGCGTAAAACATATACACAATGGGTAAAAAGATGGGATAATGTGATAAACGGGAAAACAAAAAGGAATAAACAAAGAGGCAACAGTATCAAAATAATACAGAATTTATTGGGGCAAAAGCTATAAAAACATATGGAAAGGTTAGTAAAAAAATAAAATGATAGAATTGGAGAAGCTGCTAAAAGACCTTGACTTGACAATTGCCAAAATTAAAGAGATTGACCGCAAGGTCAAAGAAAGAATTAAGTCTGCCGCCCTTGAAGGGGACAAAATCAAAAAGGTGTCTGCCAAAGTACTCATGGCCAAGATTCCAGACACCCCCAAAACAACAATTGAGCGACTTTCAAATGTCCAGAAGCACGTTGTGGAAGGCCTTCAATTCAAGTCCTTTGCCCTCTCTGCGCCGTCTGTCTGGACAGATGAACCAGAAATGTATGCCCACTTAAGACCTGCAAAACGTACCCAAAGAGATGACACTGAGCAGCCAGCACAACTGGTTACACCAAGAATAGCAAAGCCTGTCAAGGCTGTGGGCAAGGAGGAGACTGCAGAAGGTAACCTAAAATAATAATTAATAAAATTTTCCAAATACTTACCTTTTTTTTAGAAGAAGTCAATTATGAACTCCGCCAGGTCCTGGTCCCTTTTGTCCCCGCCACATTCTACGCCAACTACGCCACTCATGTGGCCAAGCAGCTTTTCCTGTCCCCTCCTGTCTTTCAGGAGCTTGAAGACTGTATCCACGGGTCTTTTCTGATGTTGCAGGAGGTATTTGCTGGGCTTACACATGGAGAGGGGGCATCCAAGTGGGCAGTTACTGCCTACAAGGATGCCCAACTGGTCTGCCTGGACCCGGTATCACTCAGTGGAGTTTACTGTGTAAACTCCATTGAGCTTGTTTGGGACGTTGTGGTGACGCTCCCATTCAAGAATGTACCAGAGATGGGCAGGGCTCATGCGGCTGCTTGCTTCTGCTTCCTGGTGGAGCACACCCTGTCCTACTTGCTGGAGAACTTCAGGCGCACGGTAGAAAAACTGGCTGTTGCAGATGCAACACCGTGAAGAAGACCAAAATCCTCCTGGCGGACTTTGGGCTGGCCTGGAGTGCCAATGAGACAGGGGTCCCAGAAGCTATGGATCTTACCTTTGGCAAAACTAAACATGAGAAAAAAATAAGCGCAGTATACAACAAACTGTGCGAGTTTACAGAAGCCTTTGCTGGGCAAAGGCTTTATCTCATTGTTTACCTGGGGTTCCTCTTTTACTTTGGGATGGGCATGTTGGTTGAAGACCTAGACAGGGTCTTTCTGGGGATTGACAAGGCCAGGCTCTCCCTGGATGGGAAGAAGGTCCCCCGGGGTACAACTCAGTGGATCACGTCATCCAAGACGCCTTGGTCCTGGCTGGCATCTTTGGGTTTGCAGCCCTGCAAGAAAAGCTGCTCCTCCATTCCCACCTCACCATCCTCCCTTTTACCAGCAGGCAAGAATATTTTAACCAGGGTGTATCCACTGTCCAAGGTGTGGCGGTGGAGGTTGTGCGCCACCTCCATCATGGGGTGGGTACATACCGCCAAACTCACTATAGGCAATCTTAATAAATTCTCTCTTCCAAATAACTCCATTGCAATTTTTAATATTTTTATTATAATAAATTTTTCTAATTCTTATTTTAGCAAACAAGATCTGCAGAATATATCCCAGAGAAGGTCTTAATAAAAGCATAATAATATATTTCAATAAAATCTACTTCTGATTTGGACACATTACATTAACTTTTTTTGATTATTATATTTATTTTCCAAATGTGATATTAATGCGTTCACGTAATCCAGTATCAAGCGTTTGGGATACTCTTAGATGGCATAATAAAATAATATACAATAAAATAAATAAATTACTTACATCTATTGATGGATCTTCTGAATGCAATTGTGGGCGTAGAAACATCTAAATATAAAATGATAATTAATAAATGTTGAATAACAAATTAGAGAATATAAAAAAAGTTGGACACACTAAGCCTTTAATTGATTGGCTGTTTGGCTAGGCACACGGGGATGAACAAATCAGCGTGGCCATAGAATTTGGCCACAGTCTCAGCTGGGAGGGTATGGATCCCAGCCTGTAGCAAATCAAACAGGTCCTCAGTCCCAGTTAAGGTTCCTTGCTTGACAACTTGCTTGAGCCACCCAAAGACTTCCTCAATGGGATTTAGGAAGGGCAAATAGGCAGAAAGGAAGAGAAGGCACATATTTGCCGTGGCCAATTGCTGGGGGCCCACTGTAATGCTCATGTCAATCATCGGGAATTCCTCAAGAATATCAGCCACCTTGTGTTGACCAACGTTGTCCAACACAATTACGTTAGTGAAGCCCAGGCTTGTGCGCCTCAGGTGCTCCTGGACCAATCAGAGAAATGACAGGAAGGTCCGGCTATTGTGGGAGCCCGGTATCATTTGGTATAGCTCAACCCCCTTTGGACCAAGGAGAGCCACCATTGAATAGGCTGTGGCGCAGACTGCAGCACACCAAGCCATCCCGTCATTGGAGCCTCTGGGGACATAGCCATATGTATTGCGCATTGACGAGGCAAATGCTGATTTGTCAATATAGTAAAATTTGACTGTCCCCTTGGCTTTGAGGGCAGTATATGCCTCTGCGTAGTTTTTCTGGGTCTCAATATTGGCTGGGCTGTTCTGATTGTATGGGGATACCCCGAGTTTTTCCCAGGAAAATCACATTCCCTTGACCAGATGGTAGTAAAAGAAAATCAAGGCCTCAATCCCAAAAGCAGACTTGACCATAGCCTGTATATTTTTCAGTTCAAGATGGCAGTCCTGGGTGATCCACTGGCGGATTGCCCATTTGTGCTCCTTGGTGAGCATAGTGGAAACACACAAGGATTTCTCCGCGGTAAGGACTCAACCCGTGTTGAGGAACTTGTTGAAGGTCTTTGAGGCGTACTTGGGATCCACCCCAACAATGGCTGTGGCTGCCTTGTAATTGCCTGATTCATGCATTAGCTTAAGCAGGATGATGCATTTGATGTTGGGGATGCGCTTCTGGGCGGGATTTTTAGCGGTGGGGATTGACTCGTTGGCATTGGGCATAACACAGGGCATGAGCACTTTGGTGTAAAATGCAGCAACCTTTTTGAGCACCAACTGTCCCTCATTGGTTTGATAGAACTCAGGCTCCTTGTTGTCCTCCTGATTGCCATTGCTTATATATGGCTCATAGCTAGTATCAAGTACAGGCTTCACCTTCTCCAGCATGGCTGACGGGACTGACTCTTGCTGGTACACAACGTTGAACACATACAAAGTAAGTTCTACCTCCTTGTTTATAACTTTCTTTGTAGTGGTGACCTTGGTGGGCTTCCAGGTCAGCTTTGAGACCCAAGGGTTGATGCTCCGCACCCTAGCAGCTTATGCTCCTTGAACTGGCTGTGTCAGTGCAGTGTCACTATGGAACTCTCCTCTCCCGCCTCCCTCCTGAGTAGGCACTTGTGTTGTACTAAGTCTATTCTTTGACATGAGGGGCAACCGCAACCACAGCACACAACGGGTGCAATGGTAGTCTGTTGTTGTGTTCCTTCCATTTTAGAATTTAATAAAATAGTAAATAAAACTTAATTAAGTTACTCTCTAATTTTAATTTTTGCTTTTATCTGTTTATGGATATTCAATTATTATTTTTTCCCACCCAATATCCCAATTATAGATTTTTTATTTCTTATTTAGTTGTTCTTGGTTTTACAACGCCCATTTTAGAATACTCAAAAAAAATCCACCCTTTTTCCCAGATTTTACTACCAAATTCAAACACCCAACACAATATTTTTAAAATTTATATTTCAGATCTTGTGTCTTATTTTAGATACCTTGATATAATTCATGATTAAAATCCATTGCACACATTGCGTGAGTGATTTTGTTTACATTGTGAGTTGCTATTGTGTTTTGTTTTTGGATTGAGTTTTGGCACACCTTGCTTGGGTGTATTTTGTCACCAATTCACATAGTAAACATATGTACACCAAAAGTCAACTCACACCATTTTGTTTGTGAATTGATGTATTTTGGATTATATTTTGAATGGTTTTGCTTTGCGTGTGAGCTTTTTGTATTTGTGTTGACCCATTTTGCCCATTAACGCCATTAAACCCTGTTAACAGAGTATATATTTTAACCTGAGACTTGGATTTTGTTTAAGTCTGTAATCATTTTGTTTAAATCTGAAGGATTTTTGCTTGTTGCCATAGCTTTTAAAACTACTGTAGATGGTTAACTGATAATGGTGCCACCAGTTTATTGACTGGACGTTGAACCATTTGGTGAGCTGCTTGGTGATTTACTCGGGGCATTAATTCCCCAAGAGGGAGTAATCAAAGATGTTGCAACATCAGCCAACCAACAGCTATCTAATTTAGGAACAGAGGAATTTTATTAATTTTCATGGCTTCTTATTTGTGTATAATAGCTTCATAATATTTTCAAATCTGGACTCATGATTACAATAAAAATAAATTCATAAAATACCAAACATCTACTTTTAGTAATTTTTACTAGAATTTATTTTACAATGATTTTTTCTAACAATTTTTAACGGCACCAGCAAACAAGCCAGCAGCCAAGAAAGCTTTCTTAAGATGAGGCTCAGAATGTGGAGGCCCCTGTTTACACTCAGATCTTTGATGTGGGTAACAAGGAAGCTGACCTGTACCTGACCCCAACCCTATGAGTTTGAATTGTTTATTAGTCACCTAGTGTCCAGATCTATCCCTTTCCTGACCCTGTAAAAGGTGCCAACTGTCAGGACTGTGAATTTAAGTCTTAACTGATATTTTCTATTTTGTTGATATTTATGCCAATGTTATAACTGTGCTGTTTTAGCAGAGTTACACGGGGAAAAATATTTAGAAGATAGATAGATAATCTTTATTGTGAGATAGTAATTATATAGCTATTATGAATCAATGGATAGTAGGAACATGATTGGTGATCACACAACTGGATGAAAGAGGGGGTGGCTTGATCCTGCTAATGAGTCAAGCGCCAAATTGAGGTATTCACTGTGAAGGATCATCATCTGTTCATGTTGATGGATTTGGTAATCTGAGTTGACTTCCTAGTCTGGCTTCAGGTGACTGGGTAATTGGATTGCAGGTCACAAAATTGCTTGGTTGGAACCTTGCTGACGGGTTGAGCCTGCGGTTTTGACACCAAGACTTCTGTTTGATTGTTTGTTTCTCCTTTACCATATTTGGTTGCCTATATTTCTGCAAGTACTGAGCCATTTCAGGCCAAACTGATGTCAGCCAAAAGACCTTAATTCCAGATTTCAGAATCTTACTACTGACAATATATTTTGAATTCAAAAATATGACTTAATCCTGCTTAAACATAATTCTTTTATCATTTTCTTTTTGTAGAACTGGGTACAAAAACCCTCACAGTTCTATTATTCCAAGCAATTTAATCTCCTCCTGCTTAGGCTTATCAATGGAATCATTGTCATTAATCCTAGCTGTATTTCTTGTATCTTTGGAAAATAGTAATTTGTTGGTGATGGTTGAGCACAGGCTTTGATACAACTGCAGCTGTTGTTGAAAATTCTGAAGGCTTAAACCAATCAACCAGCCAATCAGAATGACAGCCCTGGTTTAGAACAACTGCCTGCTAAAAGCTAACCTGCTTTCCCTTTATCCAATCAGGCTACAGCGCCTGTGACCCAGTGCACTAAGCACCAAATTATTACTGCCCAAATCCTCCAGAAAATTGTGGCACTCAACAACAACAGTCAGCATTTAAACTGTCTGCATGTCAACACTTTGTCAACATGCAGTCAGTTGACTTTAATTTGGCACTTAGGCCAAAGCCCACTAGCCAATTGCTAATTAAACTAATTTTTATATTGTATCTCATAGTCAGAATTGATAATCAATGAGAAAACAAAGCTAATGTTGACATCAACTAAGAATAGGCTTAATTTTTATTACAAAATAATAAGGAAATTACTATTAAAAATGCAAATTATTATAATAATAATTTAAGACCAACTTCAATAATGAATCTACACAATATTGACATAAATTGACAGTTTATTATATTTTTTAATAAAAATACATGTAAACTGAAATATATTCACTTATAATAAGTTATTTATATTCAGCCTTTTGTTTCATAGTTGTTTGACATATAATGGGTGAAAATTTCAAGCTTTGTTTTATTATATATTAGTGGTTTATTATATCTTTGAAACCATTGGATGTGTTCTGGTTAACCCCTGAATATTGGATTAAGCTAGATTGTATAGGTTAAAGCTAGGATTTATATAGTGTCAGTTTAAGTTGACACAAAGGAAACCCAACACAAAAGCAAAAGCGAGACAAGGGGAATAAGTTAAGCAACCACAATGATATAATCTAAGTAAGATTTAATAGTAGCTCCACTATAAAAGAAGGCAGACTCTGGCTAAGTTGTCACCTTCACTGGTTTAATAAGCAAAAGTTGCGGCTTAACAATTTAAAATTACAGAAAGGTAAGCTTAGAACCCCAAAACTTCACATATTAGTAATAAAACTACTTATTACAATATGCAGTACTTAGTATTTAAAAGTTATATGAATATAACTTTATTATAGCCCAAACTCCAAATATCCTAATTCCAGACTAGATTTCAAACCCAATATTAATTTAACTAAGATTTATATGATTTTAAATAGTGATTTACCCCAATAATGCTGACTGTCTACAAGTCAACTGTCAGGATTAAGATAATATTTTAGGCCAACTGTCTAGAATAAAAAATTTAGTGCATTTCAACACTTAAAATGTCAACACTAAACATTTAAACCTAGTTTTGTCCAGCTTTTTCTAAATAAAAAGCCTCAGTACTGCATATCTTAATACTATTGAAGGTTTTTTTGTATAGTCTATATAATAATTCTCCACAGCTTGATATATTTTCAGATTTAAATTTCATTTTTATATACTTTACTCACAGAGTTTTCTCTAACCCCTTTTTCTTTATAGAATAATTCAAAGAAACCCCAGCCTATTAAAAAACCCAATAAAAAACTGCTAAGGACACTGTTAAGCCTAAGGTTTCTTCTTCTACAAAAAAAGTGCTTAAGAAACAGCCTAAAAAGGATGAACAAAAAATAAAACCCCCACAACTTTAGCTTCTGAGAAGGACTCTAATGATGGTTTAGCTTCCCATAGCTGGTATGAGTATGAGGGAGATGAAGATACTATCAGCAAGAAGAAAAGAAAGGCAAACTTCAAGCCCTCCCCTGAACCCTCCCTGGTGAACATGAAGCTGGTGGGCAACATGAGTAATTTCCTGGTTTTCAACACACACCTCCCGGGCCATGGGATGCAATAAAAGCTCACAATATTTGCAATGTTAAGGGCTCCTTCAGAATCCCAAAGAGATTCCCAAAATTATTTCCATTAATATCAGTCAAAGGTGGCCCAAGCATGGTCAGTGATGGCTATGTGTTTAACTGTAATAATAAGAAGCAAGGAAGCAAGAGAAAACATTACACATGTGAAGACAGAAGCTGCCCAGCATACCTAAATACCCAAGGT
The DNA here is from genome assembly GCA_014839935.2 of Entomophthora muscae. NCBI lineage: Eukaryota > Fungi > Entomophthoromycota > Entomophthoromycetes > Entomophthorales > Entomophthoraceae > Entomophthora > Entomophthora muscae. The sequence continues at coordinate 213,455 of QTSX02002924.1, read as the reverse complement.
TGGGACAAAGTTACCTTGGAAAAGGGGAAATATACCTGCATACCTCCCACCACTTTGATTTAGAAGCTTCTCAAATGATACCTATTACAAATGGTCCCATTATCAAAAGACATCAAAGCAAATCACCTGGCAGTAAAGGCCACCAAGCACTTGAGCAAAGAGAGCCTTAAAATTATGCTGACTGTGAACAACTTGTTAAGTATATCTGTGATAGACGTCAAGAGCTAAACTCAATTGTAAAAAGTGTCCCAACTAAAAGACCTGGTCCTTACTCCTGAGTTGCAGATGACCCAAGACAATTAACAGTCCCTTCTTCACAATGATGGACCTGGTGAAAAAGAAAGGATTATATGTTATGCCACCTATAAGAATCTAGAGCAACTGTATGCCACTGAGGCTTGGCTCTGTGATGGAACATTTGCCACATGTACTAAGTTATTCTATCAGCTGTGGGTAGTGCATGCTCATCTTGATATTTAAGTCCTCCACTTTGCCTATTTTCTTCTTCCTGGAGCCTCAGAGAAGGTATAACTAAAAGCATTTAAGATTCTATAGGAGGGGCTTAAAGCTATTCCCACTGAGGCAGGAAAGAATCCTGGTCTGTTAATAAGAGCCAATCCTGATGAAGCTGATAATGATGAGATCACCCTAGCTGCTGAAGAGAAGGAACAAAATAGAGCCCTTGGCCCCAAAATAATTATCATGGATTATGAGACAGCCCAGTACAATGCCTTTGTAAAAACCTCAATGGCGAGGTACAAAGGTGTTTATTTCATTACCAACAGGCTATTAATAGATGCTTTAAGGGCAAGACCCTCCTCAGCTCTCTCACACAACAAGATACAACTGGTAAATGAAAATTTCTCATCCAAAAGTTTGTTGCTATTGCATTTATTAATCCTGAGAATGTTGGCCAAGGATTTGAGCTTCTCTGTAATGAACCTTATGCCTTGAGCCATGAAGCTGAGTTCTAATCCCTCATTGACTAATATGAGCCACAGTGGGTGGGGCACAAGGTGGTCAGCTGCAGGGGCAAGGCAGCAGTAAAGGCAAGCTGAAATTGCTATCAGGCTGTTCTCAAGGATAAAACAAAGACAACATTGGTCCTGAAAAACTAGCATAAACACCTAAAGTCCTTCTTTAGTGTGAATCCCAGATACAACACCTTATTTGAGCACCTTAAGGTTGAACAGGGGAAGACTATCTCCTCCCTTCAGGGTATGGAGGTAAGGGCTCCAAAGAAGAGAAAACAGTGCAAGGCTAGCATTTAAAAAGAGCAGATAAAGACAGCTTCCAAGAATAAGTACAAGCTATCTGAGCTTGGGGAGCAGATAGGAAAGATTGCCACTGTACTCTCTTGCAACAAACCTTTGACTTAGTTTATAAAAAACATTTTTGGCTTTTTCTGATATTTTATTATATAAATCTAACATCAAAACTAATTATCTTATTTAACTAGATAATTTAAATTAAAATTTTAGAAATAATTGATAGTTTTTATAAAGGATTTTTACGCTAGAGCCTGGGTTATCTAGCTTAAATAGGCGTTTTAGTACTAAAGTATATGTAATTTTGGGTTGCTATTATATCAACTATTCTTAAAATAAGTATTTATCTTTAGTTTTTTTATTTGATATAATTAAGTTTCATTAAGCTTTTTTTTTGAAAAATAATTTAGGAACTTTTTATATGGTAAATAAAATAGTTTTATAGTGAAAACAGTTAACTTATAGTAAATTATTTTTGAAGCATATTTTTTATATTTTAAAATAATTTTGCATTATTTTTTATTTTATTTCTGGATGCTACATGATCATATTACCCTAAAAATCTATTTGGAGCTTAATTTTTACTAGGTAAAATGTTCAGCATTTGACTTTTTGCCTGTTAAAAAAGTGTCAACTTCCAGTAGGCTACATGATAATAAACTCTATCTAGACTTTTATAATGTGTCAAACTGGGTATAAAATTAATTTTGACAATTGACATGCAGACAGTCAACATTCAGACAGTTTAAATGCCAACTGTTGCTCACTCAACCAGTGTGGCCTGACCTGTGACCAAATTGCCACCCAATTAAAATTCACCTGAGCAACTGTCATATGGGAATTCAATAACCTGATGAATAAAGAGAATTTAATCAAGAAGGCCAAGAGATAGAAGAAGGCCTCAAAGTCCCAGATCAATAATGTATATCCTAATATGCTTGATCTCCTGCAGTGGGACCCCAAACTTCTCCTGACCCAGGTCCAGAAACAACTTTTACACCATGGCATATGGGTTTCTGAGTGTATGATGCAGATCTGGATGTACAAAAAAGTGGTCTTGGTCTTAGTGTTGACCATTTTTGGCAGCAATTAATGGGATGTCAGCAAGGATTTCCCATATGATCCTGCCATCAAATCCACTCTCACTAGATTATTGACAAGTTTGTCTAATGACGTCATGTTCATCTCCTATTACAAATTGTCCATTGCTTTTGACAATTTTGAGGAGCAAGAAAAAGCCACTAAGACCAATGAAAGGAAGAAAATCAAGAAGGGGAGTTTCATTAGTTCATTTATGGCTATTTTGGCTAAGAGTTTTGTCTATTATTAGACAAACCCTAATTACATCAATGGCTATGAGTATAGCCAGATTCTCAGTGGATTTCTGGACTCTTGGGAGAGCTCAAATTCATCATATTAGGGTTTCTTGAACCATCAGATGAAGGGTAGCTCTGCTGCCTTCAAGATCATTCAAGGACATGGGCACCAAGCCTCAGTCTACCCAGATAGCCATACAGACATCTATCTGGCCAATATTGTGTTCTTTAATATTAGAGACACAGTCTGGGAGTGCTGCTGTGAGAAAAGGGGGAAACTAACTAAGTTTGGCTCCCATCCGGGGGAAAAGATCCACCAGCATGCCAACCAGTGCAACACTGGGATGTCTGCTCTAACAGGGGTTCATAAGGACGAGATAGGAGATAAAGGAGAAGATAAGCATTAACTTCCATTAGGAGCAGCCCAGACATCAGCCAAGGTGTACAACTAGGGGCAGACTGGAGCAGTGAAGGGAACAGTTCTTCTGGAGGAGGCTCACAAAAAAGCTCAGGGAGGGGGATCTCCACCACAGACTTGGGAGGGATGTGGGGCACCTCTTGAGTCAAGGGGAATTCCTCCTTATTGAGGGCAAGGTTACAGAGAAGGATGGTACCAGAGGCCAGAGTCTTACGTACGCGCCCGGGGAGGTCATAAAAGACATAGAGTAGTTAGGAAAAATCCCCTCTAATAGAGGCAGCCAAAATGGTCAGGAAATACCACACATTCAGGGACATCACACACAAAACAAAAAAGACAGGGAGTACTAAAAAGACCACAAGTTTCACCAGAGAGAATATAATTTCTGTGTTTACCAGAAAATTTGAGAAACTTTGGGAGGTTTTCATGGCCCTTCAACTTTAAATTGAGAGTCTGGAGGCTACCAAGGTGTTCTTTGATTCTTGGGAAGTTTAAAAATCAGGATTTAAGGCTAATAAGACTGTATAGTTGTCTTTAACAGCTTTAAAGACAACTTAAAAATTGCTATTTGCTTTAGAATCAAGGAAATTGTCAGGAATGTCAATTTGGTTGCTCCTGAATCCCAAAATACGGAACCAGAGTCAAACCCTGGACAAAACCCTTTGCAGACCGCCAGACCCATGAGCTGGGAACCCAATAACCCACTACTGATTGATAAAGTTGTTGCCAGCCCACCAGGACCCAAACCTTTAACTGTCACACAGGATTCTACAAGCAAACCGCCAGTGCAAGACACCAGTAATTTCCCTGAGGTGCTAATGTCTGACACCAGTGGTTTTCCTGGTGAAATTCACAAGTTTCTCAATGAGAGTTATTCCAAACTCCCCTGAAGCCCAGGAAGAGGCACTGAGCCTGAAGAGACACCCAATACCTGAATCAATAAACAGAAGGATTCAAAGACTTCTCATCTTGAAGCAGCCAGTGGCAAACCTCCAGTGCCAAGCGCCACACTGCCATCTAAGACCCCTGATGCCAAACCACCCAATCCCAGAAAACCTGATCAGAAAATGAAGCCTGGCAGTGTGGTATAAATACCTGCCAGGCCAAGATCAATCCCCATTGTCATTTTCAAATAAAGTTTATGAGATAGTGGTTTCCCCAATTATTGCCATATTTTATTCTTGTCATCTGCCAGTTAACTTAAAGATCATCTGACCCTCCTGCCAGCCTGCAAGCTACGTACCACCTGCCAGGTGCCCCTTTGGTATTGTACATTTAATAGAGTGCCCCTTAAAGCCTGAGTACAAGGACTACACCACCAACAACATACTAGCCCAGATCCCTTGGCCAGAACTACAGAGTTAACCAGATACAACTGAAAGGGCCCTTGGTACTTTAACAAACCCCACCTGTTCAGAGATAAATACAACTTCCTTCCTTCCTACTAATTAGACATGGAACCACCTGTCACCTCCAAACCAATGCCTGCCTCTGCCACCAAGCTCCCACTGGACCATACCAATAAGCTTTTTAGAATTGTATATATTACTCTCATGGGAGTAATAGATACTATTGTCCCTGCTGCCAGTTTGTGGTTGTGGGTGGGCAAGTCAATATCTTACCTCATTAAGTTAGCACCAATCCTTTGGTTGGCCCTGCCTACCCAGTCTGCAACCCCCAGTTCCCAAACGCTAGCAAGCCGGCAGATCAGGGTTGGTTCCCTGAAAGAAATTGAATTTAAAGCAAGTATATATATAATTTACTAACTAAATCAGAGTTCAAACTAAAGTTAAAACCAATAAAGGTAAAACTAATTTTTTTTACTAATGTGAAGCTCTAGAGTAGACACTTTAAAGCCAGAGGACCAAAATGAGAAGTGACAGATAAGAAAATTAAAGATTTTACTAATAATTCTAAAAGCTGAAGTCAATCACATAAACTAAAGTAAGGATTTGACCAAGTTAAATTTATTTTCAATTCAAAATAGACAAGCAAGGATTCCTTGGGACTTGCTGAAAATTTAAGGAGTGGAGTTGCTAATCTTGGAGCCACCAGGAGCAGGGGAACCGCCTAGTTGGTTGGGATAGAAAATTTTCACCTCAGAATCAAGGGGACTGGAGCATTTGGGATTAATTTCCTTAACCAAATCTGATTGGCTAGAATTTTTGAATTGATCAGAGAAAATAAAATCCAAAGATTCAGGGCAAGGAATACCATCTGGTTTGGCAGATTCTGATTGACTAATCCCCAATTGATTGCAGTGAGAGTGGTACAATAACAGAAGGAAATCTAAATTAATTAAAGATTCTTTCAGTGTTGGGACAGGGAGTTGTGACCAGGTGGGAAGCATCTGGGAAGAATAATCCAGCACAAATCTCTTGTCAATTGTGTGCACCAAATCCATCTATAAAGTTAAGCCTCCCCCTTAGGCCTCTGCTTTAATTCCCGCAAAATGCTTGGGGCCTCCACCAAATTACGTTTGAACAATTATCAAAAAGTTACTGAAAAAGCCCAAGAAAAGTCCTTAAATCAACACTTGTGGAATTATTTCAAAGATTCCCCACCTAACCCACCCAAGACACACCCCTGGTTAAATATCATGTGCAAGAGCAGCTGGGAGCAGTGATTTTTGCATCCAAAGCAGGTTCCTCAATTTTTAGTTGAGTCAGTTTTTCTTTTTGATTATGTCCATTTAAAGGTTTTCAAGCTTTCCCCACCTTGAGAAATGCACTCATATTTGCTCATATCATTGGTCAATCAGTTTGGCTATATTTGATCTCACACCCCAATTCCCTCCCCCTTTTAAATGAACTTAAGAGTTGTAAAAAACCTTGCTTCATCATTCTCTACTCTAATAAAGTCCAAAATTTGTTACTGTAAATTCAGAACCTGAACATAAAAATGCAGGATTGTCAAATCCTTGGTCCAAATTTTGAATCATTTTTGTGGGAAACTCAACTGAGGGAAAAATAAAATGTTTAATAAAATTAAACATTTAATTCAAATTTTTTTGATTTATTTAAATTGGCAAATTTCAAATCCCTTGAGCAGATAACTCAACTAACAAAAGACAAAACTCAGCAAACAAATGCGGGATACCTGAATCAGAAATGCGGGATTCTTATGTACAATTTAATATTTCCTGTATGTCAAACAAATCATAGACATCATGTAAAAATTAACAAATCTGAAATTGCAGGATTGTCAAATCCAAGAACCAAATTTCAAATCATAATTGCAAGGAAATTGAAATAAATATAATTTATGGGTGTCTCAAAAAGGATGTTAAATGATCTAGAGTGGATTTGTGCTGATTCTTTTAGGAAGCACAGGCATTCTCAAAAATCACCCTATTCCATTTTAGGTTGGCTAAAATTTAGATTGTAATATTCACAAAATTGACATATATAACAATAAAATTGACTAAAATATACATTCCTCTTCTCAAGTTTAAAATTATAATAAAAATTTATTATGTCTTCATCCAACACTAACCAAGTCAACAAGCTGTTCCCTGGCCTTGACAAAATCATGCAGGGATACACTGGGTCTTCTAATAGTGAAGCCTCCCTCTATGGCCACTCCCAATCCACAGGCCCTTCTGCAAGCACCACCCAGGAGTGTGTTCTTTCTCCTGCGTCCTCAAGCATGGCCCTGTTTGCCCATCACGCACAGGCAGCTGCTAACCCAAATAATACAGCAACACTAGCATCTGGAATCAACTAAGTGAGCCATGGGGCCACCAATGGAAGCCAGAATCAAGAAACAGCCAATCAGATGGCACTATCTGGTTCTCAAGGCAGACATACCCCGCCTCCAGCCAATCAGCCTGCAAGATGCAGAAGAAAATTAATCACTCCAGAGATTGTTCTTAAATGGTTGAAAAGCAAGGGATGCTTATGTCCCTTGGAGAAATTGCGGCTGCAATGGGTTTTGCAAAGTTCACTGTGGATGCAACCCTGCGAGCCCACGCCAACTGTGGCCCCCTACCAAGAAGACCCCAACTGGTGCCTGAACTTTGACCAAAGGTGACACAGCTCATCCCCTTATGATGGCCATTATGGAATGTGACCCGCAGATGCCCCTGGTCCAGGTACATCTGTGAGAGAGGGGGGCTAAACTAACCAAGTTTGGCTCCCATCCCGGCAAAACAAACCACCAGGATGCCGCCCAGTGGAGGAATGGGACAGCTGCTCAAAGGGGGGACCACAAGGAGGACACAGAGGACAACTGAGGGAAATAGGCATTCAAGCCCATCAACATCAGGCCAGTGAGCAACCAAGGGGAGCGGGAGGGGACACCTTAGGGGACACAAGTGGTACTGGATTGCTCTCAGCTGCGCTGGGGAGGGGAGGCATGGAAGGCACATCCCCTTTGGAGGCAGGTGAGGTGTGATCCACGGTGTCCAAATCCAAGTCATCACATGTCAGGCTCTTGACCACAGCCTCTCCAGAAAAGAGGAGACCGCTGGGGATATCCCAGAGACTAGAAGGCTCTTTACCCACAAGCCGGGCAGATGAGGAAATTTTCCCTCACAAATCTGGGGAGGTAGACCACAGAAGCAGCAGAAACAAATCCAGGGAAAACACAACAAATTTAATAGCTGGGAGTATCATAGGATTAATCTCTATGAAATTTGGGGTAGGTTGGTAGAATTTTCAAGAAAAATAGCACTAAAAAATGCCTAGGCAGGGTAACCTTAAACAAGAAGGCAGAAAGGGGCAAAAGAGCAGGTCTGGGCAGCTTTACAGTGATCTTGAACACCTTGGTATTTACAAAAAGCAAAAACAGGTTCAAAAATAATAGTTTTAAATGAATATTCAAAATAACAACAGAGTTTATAATGAAAATTGATTGAAAAATTTGGTTTCAAACTCTGTTCTGAAAGCAAAAGCAGAGTAGACAACAACTTAGCGCAAAAGGTCTAGTATAAGGACCCAGAGAAGAAGCCAGGTTCAAAACTGGTTGACACAAGGTAAGCTTTAGGACAGCAACTAACACTTCAATCTTTAGGGTGTAGAAACTCCAAACCGGGTTTCCAACTACAATAAACTAAAATTAAAGTGCAATAGCTCCAAGACTTTTAATGTTTTTAGAAAATAGACAAGCAGGGGACTGAAGGTCCCCTTGCTGTGTTAAAAGGGGGGTCATATCACATGATTTTTGCAACTGAATCCAATTGGCTGGAAGATAATTTTTGTAGGACAGAACCAGGGGGACTGGAATGTTTCAACCCAATTTCCGCGGGCCCATTTGATTGGCTAGAAGAGGTCCTATATATTTGAAGTTCACTTGAAATGTTGGTTATTGATGTGGCAACATTCAATTGGTTGGTTCTAATAGTTTTTAAATGTGGGCAACACTAAGCCAACAGGAAGTCCAAATTGACCAGCGTTTCTTCCCAGGAGGGGGCAGCCAAAGGCAACAAATTTGCAGGGTAGGCCAACACAAACCTCTTGTCAACTGTATGCGCCAAATCCTCTAAAGAATTAAGGGGTTTGGCTGGGGTTTTGGACCTTTCTTAGTGCAGCAGGGGAAGATTTTACAATCCAATGCCAGGGGTGGCAGTGAATTTACATTATCCTTTCCTTTTTCCTGAGGCCAGATCCCTCCCTGGGGGAGCATAGCCACCTAGAAGTTCTTGTGCGCTTTGGGAATCTTGAGTGCCAGGAGAGACTTAGGGGGGCCAAGTGCCGTGGGGTTGTTCTTGTGTATTTCTTGTACCAGGTCCCAACAGTTTCTGCAGTCTGAAGAGCTTACCCAGCTGTTGTCATAAGAGGGATATCCTTTCCAGGACACACAATATTGGAGGGACTTGAAAATCCTACACGAGGCTACTATGGCTTCTACCTCATACTTGGGAGAGACATCTACCAAAGCAGGGTCAGGGGTACTAGGTATATCCCCTTCAAAAGGGGACAGGCAACAGGCATTGAAGGTACTGTGAATCCGATAGGAGGGGGGAGATCTAACACAAAAGCACCATTACCCTTATCCTCCAAGACCTTGAAGGGACCCAGTCTCTTTGGAGAAAACTTCCTTGAGGGCACCTTCATTTGGATATTGGTGTCATCCAACATCACAAGCAAACCCACTGGGTACTGGGGAGCAGGCCGCCTATTCTTGTCTGCCGCTTTCTTGTACGCCTCAATGGACTTGGTTAGGGTGCTTTGGACTTTGAGGTGGATGGCCTTGAGGTGAACTGCCATGTCTGCAGCAGCTGGTACGCTTGCCTGGAGCAAGGGACCTATCACAAACGCTGGGGAAAACCCCAGAGTAGCCTTGAATAGAGACACCCCTGTGGAGGCATGCACAGTGTTGTTGTAAGCAAACTGGGCCAATGGGAGATTGTCAGACCAGGAGTTCATGGAGGCGTTAGCGTAACAACGCAGATGCTGCTCCATGGTTTGGTTGACTCTTTCCGTTTACCCATCTGACTGGGGATGAAAGGAGGTGCTAAGAGAAAGGTGGACACCTAGCTGAGTCATAAACTCCTTCCAGAACTGGGAAAGAACTTGTGGTCTACAGTCAGAAACAATATCTCTTGGAGTACCATGATGTATGAAGACGTATTTTACAAAGAGGGAAGCAGTCTGCTTTGCAGTAATGTTAGAATTAGAGGGAGCAAAAATAGCCTGCTTTGAGAATCTGTCTACAATGACCAGTATGGCATCAAAACCTTCAGACTGAGAAAGCTGGACAATATAATCCAAAGAGACAGACTGCCAAGGACCTTCAGGGACTGGAAGGGGACATAGAAGACCCACAGGTTTCTGGGTGGAGTGCTTGCTTCTCTGGAAACTAGGCAACTAATGAAATATGACTTGACAAAGGTGGACTTTTTTGACCACCAGAAGTGATTGCGGAGTTTAGAAAGTGTTTTCTTGTATCCAGGGTGGCCTGCAGCAAGGATGTCATATAATGTAATGGTTAGAAGCTGTCAAAGGTCTGGAGAAGGAACTAACAAAAGGTTTTTGAAGTATAACACACCATATAGAAGGGAGAAGGAAGGATTTGTGACTGTCTTATTGTTTGTAAGAGCGTCAATGGTCTGAGACAAGGCTTTATTGGAAAGCTGGGATTTGTGGATTTGCTTCAGTATATCAGGGGTTGTAGTACTGATAAAATTAAGTTTCAGAAAACTCTCAGGTGGAAGGACCATCTTAGTGTTAAGGAGTTTGTAGTCTTTGTCAACATCAGATAATGAAGAATGACAACTAAGCGCGTCAGGTAGGGGATTGAGTATACCTTTCTTGTACACAAGCTTGAAGCAAAAATTTGATAGCTCCTTTACCCATCTAGCGTATCTTTAGGAAATGCAGTGTGACTTGGTGAAGTAAAGCAAGATCTTATGGTCTGTGTAAATGAGGAAGGACTCATCAAGTCCCTCAAGGTAGCAACGCCAATGCTTGAGTGCTTTGATGATGGCAAGAAGTTCCTTGTCATGTACAGGGTAGTTTTGTTCAGCTGGAAGGTGTTTTTGAGAGAATTATGCAACAGGGTGTTGCATCCCATCCCCCTCAAGCTGAAGGAGAACGCCACTAACAGCATAGTTGCTGGCATCAGTCTCAACCAAGAATGGTTTGGAAGGATTGGGCATCAGGAGGACAGGAGTGGAGACAAAGACTGCTTTGGTAGCATTAAACACAAGCTGGGCCTCAGGGGTCCAGACAAAAGGAACAGAAGGAGAGGTAAGGGTAGTGAGAGGCAAAACTAAAAAAGAAAATTTTTCCACAAACTTACGGCAATAGTTTGCCAATCCAAGGAAGCCACAAAGTTGTGAGCAGGTTTTGGGAACATGCCAGCTTTGGATAGCATCCACCTTGCTAGGAGAGACAGAAAAAACCGTTTTAGGTGACAACGTAGCCAAGGAAATTGACCTTGGTGCAAAAGAATGAGCACTTAGAAGATTTTTCAAACAGGTTGTAGTCCCAAAGTCTCTGGAGTACCTGACAGATGTGGGTGACATGGTTATCAATGGAAGAGGAGTATATAAGAATATTTTCAAGGTAGACAACAACAAACTTGTTAAGGAAGGGCAGAAGTGCCTCATTCATTAAAGCCTGAAAGGTTGACAGAGTGTTACATAACCCAAAGGGCATTAAATTGTACTCATATAACCAAAATGGGGTATGGAATGCGGTCTTCCATTTGTGGCCAGGGGAGACTCTGATCTGGTTGAAAGCGCTTTGGAGGTCAATCTTAGTGTATACAGAACTACCCACAAGGCAATTGGTCAAAGCCTCAGCAGAAGGAATATGGCATCTATCCTTGATTGTGATATAGTTGAGGGCTCTATAGTCTACACAAGAGCGCTTATAGCAATATGATTTACCAACAAAGAAGATGAGAGAGGAGCATGGGGACGTGTATTGAGAGATGAAACCCTTGGATAGTTCTTCATTGATGTAGTTCTTTAGTAAAGTGTTGTCTGCATTGGAGAGAGGAATAAAACTTCCCCAGGGAGAAGTGGTGCCTGGCTTAAGGTTTATCTGAATATTGTAGGGCCTATGAGGAGGTAGCAGATTACATTCTTCTTTGTTAAAGCAATCCTTGAAGTCAGAGTAATAATAAGGTAATCCATCCTCGTCCTTAGAGGAAAGAGTATATGAGATTGTACTAGAGATGGTAGTCAGGTTCAGCTTGGAGGGAATTGGAAAAAGAGTGCCAGATACAAGGGGGAGCAATTTGACAATATCATTGCATGTGAATGAAATTTTGTTGTTAGGGTGATAAAAGTTAAGCAAGGACTCTCTCAACCATGGGAATCCAAGGATGCACGGGAAGAATAAGTTGGGAGAGGAGTTACATGTGACGCAGAATGGAGAGCCCTCCAAGTTGATGGCAACAGATTAGAGGATAGATGTGGTGCTAATGATAGTGCTTTTTCCCACCTTAACTTCAAAGGAACTGGAAGTGGAGAGTCCAATTAGTTTAGCAAGTTTCTCCTCAATAAAGTTGGCATCAGCACCAGTATCAAGAAGAGCAAGGACCTTGATCTTTCCCAAAGGTCCATGAATAGTTACCAATATGGTAGTTGACTTGGAAGTGTCAATAAGAGAAAGCAAAGTGAGAGTGGAGCTCTTGTTGACAAAGGAGGAAAACTTGGAGAGAGGGCAGGCTGGTAGGAGATGGTCCTTTGATCCACAGTAGGAGCAAATGTTATTGTTCCTTCTTCTAAGGACTTCCTTGGCAGTAAGGCGGAAACCTTCCCCAGACTTTGGCTCAGTGCCAGGCGGAGGGTTTGAAGGAATTGGTATCTTGTCTGGTACAAACAACTGAGCTGCAGGGGATAGGTTAGAAGAAGGAGGTGTTTTTGAGGAAAGGTATTTTTGGTTCCACTTAACCACCTCTCTGATAAGAGGTTCTAGTTTGTCAGGAAGGTTGTGATGGACCAAAAATTCCTGAAGTAATTTGTTGAGGCCTAACTTGTAGAAGCCACAAGCCTCAGCGTCAGAGGCTTGAAGTCTTGACTGAAGAGAGCAAAACTTCTGGTTGTATTTGCCAAGTGGGAGCAAACCTTGGGTGAGACCTGAAAAACAAGAAGCAGAGGAAGTGGATGACTCTTTGTCCTCTCCAGAGAAGGATAGTAGTGAACTGACAAAGAGTTTGTAGTTCTGGAGAATATCTGGGTTGTGTATTGAGTGAGAGCTAAACCAATCTCTGTAGTGACCAGTGAGCTTCTCCGCAAGATAGAGGACCTTCTGGGAGTTGGTGGAGAATTCAGATCCATAGGCAGTAAAGTGGGCCTGTGCATAAGCTAAAGTGTTAAAAATACTAGGGGGTGGCAAACTATGAGCTAAGGTATTAAGAACTACTGTTTGGTTGGTGTAGGAAGTAGGAGTATGCCCCTCCTTTTTACAAAAAACTTTATCATATAACCCACCAAGTAAAAAAACTACTAGAGATAACAATGTTACAATAATAATAGAGAGAAACAGGGCTATAAAGATGATATAAAAGATGGAGAAGGTATTGTCAGGGTCAATCCCATGAGAAGCCAAAATAATGTAAGGTCTTGCCCATAATGGTTCAAGGTTATAGACTAAAGTGTGCAAGGCATTAGGATTCAAATTTAAAAGATATAAAAACGTAGGAACTGTCTGTAAGATAATCTTACAGAAACCTGCTAAAAACCTATATTATGTCACAAATGGAGTAATAGAGTGTAAAAACCCTAAGCAAAGAAGATAAAATAAAGTGTTCAATAATGAACAATTTGTAACTAAGAGAATATCAATATTAGGATATTCTCCATCAGCAAATTGATACATATAACTATTAAAAGATTCCTTAAGGGAAAAATGGATACAACAAGACTAAGGCTTGTTGTTTTACAAGTTCCATTGAATTTAAGGAAAGAAAAGGCTAAACTTAAAAATGAATTTAATAAAAATGTATAAATTTCTAGAAATTAAGATCTCAAAGTTTAAAAATTGTAAAAGATTGGAGGGAAGAAATCACTTAGAATTTTGGCTTAAAGCCTAATCTTCAAAAGCTCTTTATTTATAGAAGAAAAGGCCTTTCCAGTTGGGTTTGATCATCAGGGAGAGCAGCTAAGAAGAGGAGCAACTGGAGAAAGTTGGAAAAAAACCTGGAGGAAAAGGAGACAAGAAAACCCAGCAGAAGTTGCAGATCAGCAACGTGGAAACTGGGGAGAGCGGCAACCACGTAAGTGGGAGTTTGAAAGTAAGTGAAGTGAAAAGTATTCTAACTTTAAAGTAGAATTATATATAAAGAAATATTAAACAACAGAGCAAACAACAACAACAATGATTTCAACGCAAATTGCAAAAGGAAAACAAGGCAATTAACTTAGAATACTTATATATTAACTTTTGATTCAAAAACTTCAATAAAAAATACTGAAGCTTTAAATCAATCAAAAATCAACAAATATACTAAAATTAAATAGCCTGCCCTTTGGGGCAGGGCATGACACTTTCAAATAAGAAATGAATAACTAAAAACTGAAATTTTAATGAATTATTAAAAGCATTATCAAATAAAGTTGGGGATGCAGTCCTTGTGAATAATTTTAAACCTTTATTTATTTTGTTTGCCAAGGCATGGGGGGCAGATACAAGTTGGGCGCCCTCTGGAACCATCTTCAAATTCAGCAATACATAATATATAAGCAGATTAGCTCAACTATATAAAAAATTATCCATGTTCTCCAAAAAATATACCTTGCAAAGAATTCACGCCGCGGTATACCTGGAAATCCTCCTTCACTGCACATTAAAAACCAACATCAAAAAGTTGGAAGATGTACCTATACAAATTGATATATGCCAATTAGCACTAGAATGCCAGAAGACACCACAGGGGTATAGGACAGTTGAGCACGTCCTGTATGACTCCTTTGCAACAGCATTGTTGTATGAGTACTACATGCCTCCCAAAAAGAATCTACTAATTGATTTGCTCACCCGCCTCCCTTTTATCAAGCGTTTGGCAACCACCAGGGTGCAGGGCGCCACCCCTCTAGCAATTGCATCCAGAGTTGTCCACCATGTACAGAAGAGTACATGGATCCAGTTAGACACTTTAGCCAAAAATTTGATTTCAGGGTATAATTCCCTGGAATAATTGCATTCCATTTGCAAGTGTCAGGAAACCAGGCATAGGTAGAGGCATTGGGCGGCTTGGGATGGGGTTGGACCAAGCCGGCAGGTAAAGCCCACCATAGAATGGGTGCTAACTTGATAATGTAAGACATGGATTGCCCAAGTAAGGACCAGGGTCCAGAGGTAGGGACCATGGAATCCACCATTCCTGTCAAAGTGATATAGAGTACTCCAAACAGTTGGGTGGACATAGTCTCTGCAGCGGAGGGGGTCTCCATTGGGCGGTTGGGTTGTGGGGTTAAGGGCGGAGTCATGGGAACAAATTAGGCAGGCAGATAATTGTACTTGTCTTTGAAAACCTTGGTGGCTTTTTGTACCACTTTCCTTCACGTCCTATATATTCAGTTTCTCTAGTCCTGGCCAAGGGGTCAGCAATGAGGATGGTCTCCGAGTTGTACTCCACGTAGGCTGGGTTGGGCAGGTATTTGGTAAAATTTTCAGGTTCAAAGGGGGCTCCTGGGGGACAGTATAGTGCTTGGGCAGGATTGGCAGGTTGGTCTCCAGAGGGACAGTTGCCTGATGGTCTACTTGAACGGAGTTAAGATGGAAGATCACTAAGACTAGGTAAGATTTGTTTGAACCAAAGGTTCATAAAACTTTATTATCAAAAATAACAATGTGATCATCACCATACTGCTGGGGTTTTTATACCATGGGACTTTGCTTCTTTGATTTTTTCAGGGGTCAGGTTTGCAGACAAGGCACTGGCGGGGCATGGATCTTGGCTTAGAGTCTTGAGGGCGGCAGATCCAGGTTGTGCCTGCTCTGGCAAAAAAAAGTGGCAATGCTTTGCTCTGCCGCCACTGTTACTATGTCACCTGAGTAGTTCAATTGTACTACTCATTCTGGATGGAAGGCTGGAAGTTGCTGGTGATCATTGGCAGAGTTAATAATAGGTTTTGTTTTAACCTCCTTAAGGCAAGCTTCAACCTCTGCATAGGTCCGGATCTTTGGTGGCTCAAGGTTGGCATCAATCTGGTGACTATTTGGGGAATTGTCCTTGGGAGACTGGCAGGCCTTGGAGTAACTTGTCAACTTGGGTTTGCAATTTAGCAAGTGGGCAGTTTCCTGTCCACTTTGTGTGACTCAAGTAGTCTTTGGAGGGTCAGGGTTTGGTTCCAGGGTTTCCAATGTTGATTTCAAAACTCCAGTATTGGCGCTTGGAAAGTTGGCAGGTATAGTAGTAGGTCCTTCCCCAACCTCTGTTAGCCAGGCTACATCTCCTTTGTAGGTGTGGGTCTTCATTGGAACCAGTTTGGCGGCAGTCTGGCAACCATTCAGGGAATCCTCTGTAGTAGGCCAGCAGGTTGCAGAGTAATTTAACAATTTGAGCCTGCAACTTAATGAATTGGCGGGTCCTGGACTGTCCTGGAGGGTTCAATCTGCCTTCAGGGAACTGGGGTTCAACTCTTGGGTTTTCAATACAAGTATTGAAATGTCATTAATGACAGCAAGTTGCATATCCCTAATGAATTTTATTCCCTTGCAAATTAACTTTTTTTAAATATTCAAATTTAAATATTGACAGTTTAATATTAAAATTTAATGTTAAAATTTAAATGTTAAAATTTAAATAATAAAATTTAAGTATTTAAATTTTAATATTAATAATGATTTTTTAATATTTAAAATTTAATAGTTCAATTATAATAGTAATATATATAAATATATTATAAGACTTTAGTTATAGTTGTGAACACGTCAAATAATAAAAAAGAATTAAAAATGTTTTATTTGCTGGGTCGTTGAGTACAGGTTCCTTTATTACATAGTTAAATATCAGGAACTGATTTTATCTGCAACAGACAGCCTGCTCCACTTATGTTCTAAACAAGTGATTGTTTAGAACTCAACTTCTTTCCCTTGTAATATGATTTGATAAATATATTTGATATGCTTGACCCACGTCATAAGTACTAATTAGTAAGAGATACATGAAAATCATTGGTTTTTGTGTGTGTGGCTATTGTGGCACTGAAATATTAAGGATCAGATGATGACTTGCGAGGTCCAATTTGTGGCTTAAAAAAAGCCAAAGTATCAACAAGGATTCAAAATTGTTTAAATAAAATTAATCTAATTCTATTGTTGCAACTGAACCAATGAGAGCTCAGTACTTGGAATTGGGGAAGACAACAGTCCAATAGGAAAGGACCAAATAATAAGAATAAGGTGTCGTTTATTGTAGAATATTGTGATTAATATACTATATGGGAAAGCCACAAGGCCACAAGGGGGTGGCATAGTGGGGAGTTCCATGTAGGGTTTGGAGCCAAGGAATAACTTGTGCAAAGATAAGCAGGTCAAATTGGCTCCACTCCTAATTAGGATGAAGTACCCGCCATTTGATGCTGCCATCAGATTAATTCATAAAGTTAGATACGTCAAGGGGCGGCTCATTGAGCGCCCTCTGTGTATTGTAAGATACGTTAGCAGGCAAGTCTAGAGGCTTGGTTGCAACACCCCCCTTGCCCCCTGCTTGTTGTCAGACACCAGGACTGGAGTCTGTGGAAGGTCTGGGAAGGTCCGCACAAACAACCTTTGTGTGGGGATGGCACAGCAGGGGCACAAGCAATTGTGGTGAAGTTTCTTGGTGTTCCCCTGGGCATCCTCAAGTTGGTAGGTGTGGTTGTCATAGACGGCAGCTACCTTGAAGGGCCCTAGGTGATTGGGGTCTAATTTGGCAGAATTGTGATTGAGGGTGTAGACGGGGTCACCTATGGCGTATCTAGCTTTGAGGTGTTTTGTCCCTCCTACAATCCGTTTGTGTTTGATCTCTCAGGCTTTGGCACACCATTAGTCTAGGGAGTTGGCACTAAGGGGGGCTTGTTGGGAACCTTGGACCGTAGTTTCCCCTGTTCAACCCCTGTCAGACTGTCAGGTGTTCCAAAGGCCAGGGTGTTAGGGCTGAACCCAGTGCCCCTGTTGATTCTTGTTCACAAGATCATTAGGGTGGTGGGAAGATGTTCAGTCCACACAGTGTTAGGGTGCTCTTTTGAGAGCTTGGCAATCAGTTGAACCAGGGAGCTATTTAGTTGTTCCACGCGTCTGTTGGCTTGCGGATGGTAGGGGGTCGTGACTATATGCTGGAGTGCATTCTTGACACATTATGCCTTTACAACGTGTCCAACAAGTTTGGGCCCGCCATCTGTGATGAGACGCTTGGGTTGCCCAAAGCAAGCCACAATCTCTTTGCCAATAAAGCGGGTAACAGTGGTGGCGGTGTGGTTGGCTGTTTCCCAGGCCACTGGCCAACGTGTGAAGTAGTCAATAGCGGTGATAATATACTTCTTACCCAGTCTGTCTTTGGGAAGCGGTCCCACAATGTCAAGGGCCCACTGTTTGAAGGGTTCCATAGCCTTGATGGGTAGGACAGACTTGCAAGGTGCAGGTTTGGACGTATTCTTATCACACAACACACACGTCTCAAGGAGGTCCAAGATGTCTTGACGCATGCGTGGCCACCAAACCTTTTTTTTCAGAATCTCAAAGAGGTTACGCCCTCTGATGTGACCCAAGGTTCAGTGGTAGTGCAAGATGGTGTCCCCTTGTTGTGTGGTGGTGTTGAAACCACAGGCTTAACCCACCAGCAAGGTTCCAATCAAGCGGGTTTGTGACCTGCAATTCAATTACCCAGTCACTCAAAGCCAGACTAGGAAGTCAACTTGGATTACCAAATCAATCAACATGAACAAATGATAATCCCTCACAGTGGATACCTTGATTTGGCGCTTGACTCATTAGCAGGATCAAGCCACCCCCTATTCCATCCAGCTGTGTGATCACCAATCATGTTCCTGCTATCCATTGATTCACAATAGCTATATAATCACTATCTCACAATAAAGATTATTATCTATCTTCTAAATATTTTTCCCCTTGTAACTCTGCTCAAACAGCACAGTTACAACATTGGTAGCGCAGGTAGGCTCTCCATCCTACCTTATCTTGAAAAATTCCACCTGTTGCCTGCACACGCCGCGGCCAACAAATCCTCAACAGAATTATGTCTGGCCTCCTGCCTGACTGGACGCCGTATACTCCTGGTGCCGAGATACCTGATGGTTTTGTTCTCTACCAAAACACGGTGATCCTGCTACCTGCCTTCAATGCCCTATCCGCCCTAGGGTTCTTTCAGGCACCCTCATCAATGCCACAACCAGCTGACAAGACCACCATGCCTGCCTATGTTGCACAAAGACTTTGCAGCGCCGCTTTGGAACCCTTTACGGGGGCCAACAACAACAATGCTGCCGCATGGATCCAGTCTGCCCAAAGCAAGTTGGCTCAGATGGAGTGCCCACAGCGGTTTTGGATTGCGGAGATTTCCATTTGTCTGACCCATGACGCTGGCACCTGGTGTGACAAGTGGCACAAAGAGCACACAGACAAGAACTGGGACACCTTCAAACAGGACTTCTTGGCAAGGTTCATGCTCAAGGATACAGCGCTCATGATCATACACCAAGTAAAGAACCTGACTCAGACAGGCACCATGAAGGAACTCACCTGCGTCTACAAGGAACTCCGTCTCCGCGCCCCATCCAACATGGCCTTTGACACCCCAGCAACACACCTCATGTACTACAACGCTCTCAAGTTGCATGTGATGAGACATGTGAACTTGGACCAAGTTACCAACCTGCAAAGCCTATACTGTGAAGCCAAAAAAGCGGAGCAAACCTCCAACGCTCTGCACAAGGCACAGACTGGGAAACAAGAGAGACCCAAGGACTCACATTCAAGTGGGCGCTCCTTGCAACCACCTCCTGGAGGTAACAGCAACAACAACAACCACAAACCCACGGGTTTGAATGGGAATGGGAATAACGGCTAGTCAAATTGTACCCATTTCCGTGTCACCACCACCCAAGGCAACCAAGATGAGGGAAAACCCAGGGAGAGCACTAAGCAAGCCAAGCTCTCCCCCCGCAACTCCTGACTCACACAAAAATGAATACCAACCCAAGGACGTGGACCAATGTCCAATGATCCAAGCTCCCTCAGAAGACCTGGTACTGTACACCATTGCCAGACATCCCAATAAATTGATGTCTTATCCTTTCTTCTTTTGAAGTTACACAGGCTCAGCACTATTGGACTTGGGCGCAGATTAAACTTTAGTCAACAGCAGCTTTTTGAACAAATTCAAGCTGGCCACTAATCCTTTGCGGATTAAAAACGTGGTCCTGGCTGATGAACATCATATTGCCGTGACAAAAAAACTGCCCCCTTCTCTGTCATGCTCAAGAACCTCCACTCCACCATCCAAGGTCCCGTCATTGACTTCCCTAAGTTTGACATTGTAATGGGACTAGACTGGCTACAGAGAAACAACCCTCACATGGACTGGGCAACCTCAGTGCTGACCATCAAGGGCAAAGGTGTCAACCATCAAATCTACCCAGACTCTGTAGACCAGCTCCTACAAGACCACGTCTTTGTACGCATCACAGAGACTTTGGATGAGAAGAAAAACCTGAAAGCTATTGACTGGGACTCCTGTCAGTATGAAATCATACACTTCAAGGACCACCAGGACACCTCCACGCCGCAAGACCGCAACATTGTGGCCTGTCACCCAGAAATCTTTAAGGAGGCATTACCTGGGCTACCCCCTGAGAAACACATCCAACACTCTATCCAACTCAAGGGGGCCGTACCCAAGGCACATCCCATCTATCAACTGACCCCAAACAAGGACAACACCTTGCAAACATATCTCAAGGAAGCACTGGAAAAAGGACTTATCAGCCCCTCATAGTCTCCCTTTGGGGCCGCCGTATTCTTTGTGGCCAAAAAGGACAGTACCTTACGCCTGGTCACAAACTACCGCGCCTTGAACAAAGTCACCATCAAGAATTGTTACCCCTTACCACTAATTGACAATCTCTTTGACGCCTTGGGAGGAGCCTCTGTCTTCTCCAAGATTGATCTAACTGCAGGCTACAACCAGATTTGTATCAAGGAGGAAGACATCCCCAAGACAGCCTTCCACACCAAGTACGGTTCCTACAAATGCGTGGTACTCAACTTTGGCATGACCAATGCCCTGTCCACCTTTGTAACCTTCATGAACAAAGTGTTTGCGCCACACATAGGCAAACACACCCTTGTGTACCTGGACAATATCATTGTCTACAGCCCCTTGGTGGAACAGCATCACAAGGACCTGGAGGAAGTCTTTGCAACCCTGGAACAACACAAACTGCTGGCCAAGCCCTCCAAATGCCAGTTCTTCCGAGAGCAACTACCCTTCTTGGGACACATAGTCTCAAAGGACAGCATCAAACTCAACAGTCAGAAGATACAGGCCATCTGCAAAATGCCACTTCCCAAGGACAAGTCAGAACTACACACTTTCTTGGAAATGGTGGCCTATATACAACGCTTCATACCCAACTGCGGCGTCTTGACCGCCCCCTTGTCTGCCATAACAGGCGCCAAGTCCAAGTTTGTATGGACCCCCCAACATGACCTCTGTTTCAGACGTCTCAAGGAAAAGCTCACAACAGCGCCCATCTTACAATACCCCAAACAAGACAGAGAATATCAGATAGAAACTGACGCTTCAGATGCATCCATTGGGGGAGTACTGCAAATTAAGAATAGTGATGGTGATTTCCTGCCCGTAGCCTACAAGTCACGCAAGCTGACAGATGGCAAGTGTCAATATCCTGTCCACAACAAAGAACTACTGGCCATTGTACACTGCCTAGTCAAATGGCGCTTTTACCTGGAACAGCAGGAAGAATTCACAGCACTAACTGATCATAAGTTGCTCATCTATTTCAAGACACAGGCAAACCTGTCACGCCGCCAAGCGCAGTGGATGTAAATCCTAGAAAGGTTTAACATGCTCATCCAATATAAACCCAGGGCCAAACTTGCCATGGCAGTCGCCCTGTCCCGCCTGTATGTCCGCGCTTCTAGGGGTAAAAATGGGCTTGACCCAGACTGGCCTCTCCTAGTGCTCCGTACAAAAGACAAAGGGTTCCCTGCAGGCACAACCAATATCACCAAGGAAACGGTCATCAAGAATGAACATCTCTTTTTTGACGTATACGGGACTCTTCACAGAAAGATGTTGGATGGCACAAACATCCCCTACATCCCCACACATCAACAAGTCAATACCATTCTTTACTATCACAGAGATTTTTGACATGCTAAGAGCCAAAATCTATACAAATTCCTAAAGCATAAAGCCTGGTGGCCAACCTTAAACTGCAATTTCCAGGAAGTGCTAGAACAGTGCAAGGTCTGCAAAAAGTTTGCCAAAAGCAAAACCCTGCCTAAATCTGTACTCCCCATTCAAACCCAACTAACATTCAAGGTATGGGCTCTGAACATTGTGGGCCCCATGCCAGGGAAACACAACAACAAAAAATACATCATCACAGCCATTGACTTTGCGACAAGGTGGCCAGTAGCCCAAGCGGTGAAAACACATACCAGTAACGGCGTCCAACAATTCATTGGCAAGGAAATAATCAGAAGGGTTGGAAAGTCAGAACTCCTGATAACCAATGGGGGCAAAGAATTGACCTCCAAAGACACCAATGTGTACCTCACCAAGAATGGGGTCAAACACACTATCACAACACCATACCATCCACAGGCCAATAGACGCGTAGAGCAGCTGAATGGTAGCCTTGTGCAAGCCCTAGCCAAACTCACTGCCAGGAGACCCGAAGACTGGTATAAGCAGCTAACAACTGCATTACTTGTGTGCCAAACCCAAGTGAACAGATCCACCGGGAAAAGCCTGTTTGAACTGGTATACGGCACACAGCCTAATATCATTCAAGCATTGACAGGACCCAAACTGGAAATTCCAAGTCAAGTCCCCCCTTGCTCTGATCCTCAAGTAATAGAGGCCAACAGCAAACAAGCAGCCAAAGAAAAGGAACGCTTACAAAAAACCTTTGTACCCATCTGCCAGAGACATGAAGTTGGGGACAAAGTCTGGGTCATGAATGTTGACAAAAGCAAACTACAACCCAAAAAAAGTAGGGCCAGCAATTATCCTAAAGGTAAACAACAATAACACTTACCTTGTGCAAGGGCTCAGGAAACGCAAGCAAGACAAGACATTACACCACGACTGCCTACAACCTTGCAAAGCAAGACAGAAATAACAAGAAACTTCCCTGCATGCCACCAAACAACAACTGGTTCAATTTGACGCCCAGGTTCCTGACAACCTCCCTGACAACCTACCTCCTGAGGAGGCCAGCTTTCAGCCGGGTGTGTGTGTCAAAACTGCAGGCTCAACCCGCCAGCAAGGTTCCAACCAAGCAGGTTTGTGACCCGCAATCCAATTAACCGGTCACTTGAAGCCAGACTAGGAAGTTAACTTGGATTACCAAATCAATCAACATGAACAAATGATGATCCCTCACAGTGGATACCTCAATTTGGCGCTTGACTCATTAGCAGGATCAAGCCACCCCCTCTTCCATCCAGCTGTGTGATCACCAATCATGTTCCTGCTATCCATTGATTCACAATAGCTATATAATCACTATCTCACAATAAAGATTATTATCTATCTTCTAAATATTTTTTCCCTTGTAACTCTTCTCAAACAGCACAGTTACTACAGTGGGAATGTACGGCGTCTTCTCACCTGTCTCTGCCCAGCGGCAGACGTTACCAGCATCAGTGGTGAACTGACTTTTGTTGTCTTTCAGCTTGGAGATGGTGACCAAGTTAAGGCCCTCATAGCGGGTTGCCTCAGGGCGCAGGTAGAGCATGGGCCAATCTGGGTCCAACCTGTTGTCCCCAGTGATGGACGCTACATAGAGTTGTGAAAGAGCGTTGGCTGTGACAAGTTCCTTTTCAGGCTCATATTTGATGCATAACTGATAGGGGGAAAGACGCTCAACCCATCCTGCTTGGCGGCGTGTCAAATGAGACTGCATGTTGAAGTACTGGAGTGACTTGTGGTCCGTCAGAATGCAGGGTGCAAAGGTCACACCTTCCAAGTAACAACACCACTTCTCAATGCAGTGTACAATGGCTGCCAGCTCCTTGTCGTGGATGGGGTAACGTTGTTCTGATTCAGTGAGCTTCCTGGATTCATATGCTACGGGGAGGAAGACACCATTGTCAGTTTCTACCCTTAGCACGCCCCCATGGCCTTGTCAGAGGCGTCAGTCTCAAGTTTGTACTGTTGGTTTTGGTTGGGGAACTGTAGTACTGGTGCTGTTGTGAGCCTTTGCTTCAATGTCTTGAAGGCTTGATCTCTGGCAGGGGTCCAATGGAAGCGCTGTTTGGTATTGATGAGCTCTGTGAGAGTTGCAATTAGTTCCCCACAATTGGGGATGAATTTGTGTACATAGGCAACCATGCCTAAGAATGTCTGCACCTGGCCCACATCAGTGGGGGGCGGCATGCTAGTGATTGCCTTGATTTTGGCGGAGTCAGGATTTATCCCTTGGGCAGAGATGGTGTGCCCAAGGAATAACAACTCCAACTTGAGAAACTCACATTTGGAGGATTTAGCTTTTAGCTGGTTTTCCCGAAGGGTGTTGAGGACAGCACAGAGGTGTTGGAGGTGCGTGGTTTGATCTTGACTGAAGACAATAATGTTGTCAAGGTATACCATCACACACTTTCCAATCAATTCCTCAAAGGCTTTGTTCATCAACATGGTGAAGGTGGAGGTAGCGTTGGTCATTCCAAAGTTCATGACACAACACTCAAACAACCTGTAGCGTGTGCAGAAGGCAGTTTTTGCCTCATCCCCTGGTGCAATGCGGACCTGGTTGTACCCTGCAGTGAGATCAATCTTGCTAAAGACCTTCACGCCTGCAAGTGTATCAAACAGGTTGTCAATCAGCGGCAGGGGGTATTTATTTTTAACTGTCACCTCATTTAGGGTGCGGTAGTATGTGACCAGGCAAAGGGACCCGTCCTTCTTGGCTACAAAGAAGACTGCCACCCCATATGGAGAGAGCAAGGGGCAAATAAAGCCCTTATCAAGAGCGTCCACAAGGTGCTGGCGGAGGGTTTCATCTTCCTTTGGTGTGAGACAGTATAGTGGTTGTGCTTTAGGTAACAATCCTTGAAGTTGTACAGTGTGCTGGATTTCCTGAGGTGGAGGTAGTTGTTTGAGTGTTTCACTGAATTCGTCCTTGTACTCCTTGAGGAGTGCAGCTAGCGCTGGTGGTGGTGATGTTGACAAGGGGGGACTGCAGGTGGTTCTGCACAGATAACTTTGACTGAACATTGATTAAAGTCTAGTCTCCCCCCTTGAAATCATATGAGCCTGTTTCCGTCATTCTGACAAACACAGTGTCATGTAGTAGTTTGTTCATTTCCATGGGGTAGATCTGGAACCCCACCCCGTTTCTATTGAGGGTGATGACAGAGGTATCCCAGTCAATGTAGGGGCGGTTATGCTGGAGCCAATTGAGGCCAGCAATTACGTTGTGGCTGAGGTCTGCCATGATTGGCCCAGAGAGCTTAACCTGACTGTTTCCCATCCTTACAGAGAAGGGCACCGTCTCGTGGGTGATGGCAATTCTGCAGGAATCAGCTACATATACTGCTTTGAATCTGCTGGGTACTCAATATAATTGCTGGGAGTCAGCAAACGCTTGATCTACCATGGTGTGATTGGCCCTGGTATCTACCAGTAGCTTGTGGGTGTTCCCACAGAAACAGAAGGGATAGGACAAGCGTGTTACTTTATTTGAGGAGTGGGCAGCTTGCAACACAGGGTCATCACTATGAACCTGAAGGACATCCAGAGTTTCAACCTTGTGAAGATTGTAGTTGTGGGAGGTCTTTTCAGACAAGGGCTGAGAGGACAGGTTGGTCAGGGTTGTAAGGCCTCTTGTTGCTACAACCCCCAGGATTTTCCCTGGTCCTCAATTAGTGCTAACTGGAGCTCCCCCTTGTGGGGGCGTTTAGTTGCACTTTCCTGTTGACAAGGTTGGCAACAGCCCACTTGACCTTGGCCATTATTAGATGCAGGACGTGGTTGGTGCAGCAGAAGCTCATCAAAGCCTGGTTATTGGCCTCTACAATGGCTTTATAGCAGTTGTCAATATAGGTGAAGCGGCCGACAGGGACCCACTTGCAGATATGGGGTTTTAACCCATTAACAATAAGGGTGAGCAACATGGCATTCCCATTGGTCACTGCTTTGGGGGCGGCAGCAAGGGCTTGTTGCCACGCGGCAAGATAATTGGGGACAGAACCAGTCTGCTTGATGGCTAAGAGGGGAGTCCCCAAGATGATGGAATAGAAGGTTTCACTATATCAGGATTTGGCGGCGTCTTGAAATGTTGCCCAGGTGACGTCAAACTACTGGCTGGCCCAGTTGGTGAACCACACAGCGGCAGGCCCTGTAAGGCGGTCAGATGTGGTGGCAACCCACATGGACTCAGGGACCTGACAGATACAAAGGCGCGTTTTGTTGGACTGGAGCCAACTGACAATGTCAGCTCCTTTGACACCGCCAGTGAAGGACTCTAGTTGGAGGTTGAGCATACGTTGAGACAGGTCCAACTGTGGCAGGGTGACACTTGCGTCACGCTGCCCGAGGCGGAGCCAATTTTATACACTAGTGAGAACTAGCTGATCTTGATAGATGACATAACCTTCAGGGATGTCCCCCTTGGGTATTGGAAGGAACATCTTGTTGTGGAGTAGCCATGCGGCCCGTACTTTGTCCTTTCTTGGAGGGATTTTTGTTTTTACAATAGGTTGTCAACCTACCTGTGCTACCACTGTTGCAACTGAACCAATGAGAGTTCAGTACTTGGAATTGGGGAAGACAACAGTCCAATAGGAAAGGACAGAATAATAAGAATAAGGTGTTGTTTATTGTAGAATATTGTGATTAATATACTATATGGGGAAGCCACAAGACCACAAGGGGCTGGCATAGTGGGGAGTTCCATGTAGGGTTTGGAGCCAAGGAATAACTTGTACAGGGATCAGCAGGTCAAATTGGCAACGCTCCTAATTAGGATGAAGTACCTGCCATTTGATACTGCCATCAGATTAATCAATAACATTAGATACGTCAAGGGGCAGCTCATCAAACGCCCCCTGTGTATTGTAAGATATGTTAGCGGGCAAGTCTAGAGGCTTGGTTGCAACACTATCTTTTTTTAATTTTCTATTTGTTAAATCTACAGTCAATACACTATTTGATGGATTATAATAAAAAATAAATATTTCTATATCTAGAATAATTAATTTTACTTACCTTTTGTATGTATTCTTATATGTCTATAATACAATTCAACATCACATCATGCTATATAAATAACAATTTTTGCATCCGTATAAATAAATACTTAAATAAATAAATAAATAAAAATAAAAGCAATTGATATCCAGAGGACCCATTTGTCTGATTGGCTCAGAGGCAAGGGATTTGGTGAGGAAGGATTCTGAGTGCTTGTAAAAAGCTGCCACCACATCAGGTGGCATTGCAAATTGGCTGATCTCAAGAATGTTGAAGAGATCCTCAGTGTCCTGGGGGAGGCCTTTCTTCAACTTGTTTTTGATCCATCCAAAGACCTCCTTGATTGGGTTAAGGAATGGAGAATATGGGGGGAGGAAGAGGAGTCTCATTAGACAGTCAGCCAGGCAGCGGCTGGCCAAATGGCTATTTTTATTGATGGGCGGGAACTTGGACACAACCAGATCCACTTTGTGGAGCCCAACATTATCCAACACAACAATGTTGGTTGTGCCCTGGTAATTAATCCAAAGGTACTCCTTGACAGCTTGGAGAAAATCAAGAAAAGTCCCGCTATTGTGAGAACCCTTGATCATTTGGTATTGGTCCAATCTGCGAGGACTAAGAAGCGCAACCATTGAATAGGTCTGGGAACAGACAGCTGCACAATAGACTACGCTGTCATTGGACCCCTTCTCAACCCACCCATGCCTAGACCTGAGTGAGGAGGAAAACAAAAATTTGTCAATGTAGAAGAACTGTACGTTGCCAGTCTCCTTAAGGGCCAGATAAGTCTTGGCATAAATGCATCACTCTTCAATTTTTTCCCGCTGTTCCTATTGTCAGAGAAACTCCAAGGACCTTCTAAGAGAAGCCCAATTTGACCATTGCTTTGTATATAAGAGTTTTGGAGACAGAAATCCCAAACTCTGTGGCAAGCATTGATTGGACAGCAAGTGAGTCCAGGTGGAAATCCTTTGTAACCCACTGCTTGATTGCATCAATATGAATGAAGTGAAGGAGTTTGGGCTGCCGCTTAGCCTTGGTGAATTTGGCTATTTTCCTGGTGTCACCATACTTTTTGTTGATGTCACCAATATATCTGGCTGTGACACCAAATTGGGACACAATATCCCAAACTGTCATTCCCCCGTTCAAGCAGTTGAGGATAGCTTCACACTCACTATCTGTCAACTGACGCCGGCTCTTGACAGGTACCACAGCATCCTGGCTGGCAGGATCAACACAGGGGATGGGGACCTTTGTGTAAAAGGTGGGATCACACTTGTTTGCACTGGTGCTGTCAATGGTGACATATGATACAGGCACAGATGTCTCTTCAGTGGTGGCTAATGGCTCATATGATGTATCAAAGACGCAGGGGCAGGAAGTAGCAACTCTTGGATCCAGAGTACGGGGCTGGGTGACAACTGGATACACTGGGAGGTGTAAGGAACCTCAGTGTTCCTGGTGACTCTGGTGTAGGAAACTTTTATGGCATGCCTTGAAAGCGGCTTCTGTCTTGGATTCAGGCTGGTTGAGTGGGCTTGGGATGCAGGAGGTGATTGACTGGCGCTGACAACTTGGGAGGCCTGTGTATTGGCATGACTCCCCTTGAGTTGGGTTCTGGGTCTGTTCTTGGATCCTCTGGGATGCCCTTGTGGACAGGCTGCCCCGCAGGCTGGTGCAGGAGCCGTTTGGGAATGCAATTGTCTGTCCATAAAAATAAAATGAAAAATAAATTTTAGATTAAATATGTTTTTATTTGGATTTAGTGATTTAGTTGTGATTAATTGTTTTCTCTTGATTTAGCCTTGAATAGTAGCAGAGTTTCTATATTTGTGATTTGAAGTGTATAATATTGTATACTTTCCGGGTTTGGATAATTTCAAAGTTTAGTCACTTTTTATGTCTAAACATGGTTATTGAGATTGAATTTTTAGTTTGATTTTAGTCATGGTGGAGCTTCTTAATTTGGGTTGGTGTTTCCTAGTGTGCTTATTATACATTAAATTTGGATTCCAGCTCCTGCAATTAATATTTGAGTTTACTAGTGGCATTCCAAAGTGATTTGAAATCTGGTTCTTGGATTTAAAAATCCTGCAATTTCAAAAAACATAGTAAACTTAATGAAAATGGTTGATGGATTTGAACACTTCAAATCTGATTCCAGTTAATTCATTTTGTTCATTGGAAATATGCAGTCCAACTTGAACTTTGCAAAGTGTTGATGAGTTCCTGCATTTTTAAAAATTCAAATAAAAATATAAAAAATCAATTTAATTAAAAAAGACTATCCTGCAAAAGTGATTCAAAATTTGGACCAAGGATTTGACAATCCTGCATTTTTACGTTCAGGTTCTGAATTTGCAGTAGTCTAATTTGACCATTTGTTTTTTTCTGTTGCTTTTAGTGTTCAGTTGATTCCCCCCTTTGGCCTCCCAGGAATTGTTGGCAAAAACCTTTTGGTTGTTGCTTAAACTGCAATTTTATTGTGGTTGAGAGCTTGGTTCTATTTCTTCATAACTGCTCCCCAATTCTCACATCACCAGTGAATTTAGAGGTTTGGCAGGGATTTGAGAGGATTTTTTTAGTTCTCTGGGGAAAGAAATCCCTATCCAGAGCCAAAGGGGGAAGTAACTTTATAGCTGCCCACAGGCACTTAATGATATATCTTGGTGTCCTTGACCATGATTCTCTCTTTGGTTGGCAGATGATGGCTGACTTGTTTGCCCAAATTGTCTTCCATGTGAACATGGGCAGCCAATCACAAAAGCACAAGCACCTATCTTCCCAGGCCACAGCTGTCTACCAGCTAATTGAGCCAATGTCAGATATAGAACATAACAAAAGTTATATGGCAGCTATCACAGTTAATCCGCTTGGTTCCATCCCGCCACCACCAACCCCCACCTGTCAGCCTCTCTCACACAATCCCAGTCACAGACCTCCCAAGACAGCACCACCTCTACGCCTTCTTTCCTGTGCTATTATTCCTAATAGACATCACTCTTTCTTCCCCAAATAAACTCCTTGCCATCAACCCTTTTCTATTTATATATTTTTTTATCTCAAATTTCAATTGTTTAATTTCTCTTTGTTTTTATTTTGTTGTTTTCTTTATGTTTGGTTTAGTCTTATAAAATCATATGCTTACTATGCCATATATCTAGATCCAGAACACAGTTATTTTTAGCTCTTTAAACAACCCCTTATGAAAAGAATTAAAAAATCTGATGATCAGCTAAATTTAAATTATAAGATTATGTATTTATTGTGTTTAGAGGAAGTTGTTGCTGATCCAAATTCAAAACCTTAATGATAAACTTTAAGCCAATCAGGAGACATGTGAGGAAGCAATTGTTGTGACATAAAGGATTATTAAATAATTCTTTGATGCATGAGTGCTAATTAATATGATTGGCGTAAATTTTATCATTAAGGTTTTGAATTTGGATCAGCAAAAACTTCTTTTAAACACAATATATATATATAATTTTCTAATTAAAATTTAGCTGATTACAAAATTGTTGTAAATTATTTTACAATGGGCTGTTCAAAGAGTTAAAATAATGTGAAAATTATGGAAATATGGCAAAACACAAAGCAATAACATATATTGAGATTATCTAAAAACATATACACAATGGGTAAAGAAAGGATATTGTAATAAATATAAAAATAAACAAGGACAAACAAAGAGGCAATATTATTGGAATAACACAGATTTTATTGGGGCAAAAGCTATAAAACATATGAAAATTTAGTAAAAAAATCAATGAGAGAACTGGAGAAGCAGTTAAAGGACCTTGACTCTGCAATTGCAGAGATCAAAGAGGTTGACAAGAAAATCAAAGCAAAGGTGAAGTCCACAGTTCTTTGGGGGGATTGACAAGGTATTCATGAAGGCACTGATGGACAAAATTCCTGATATGTCAGTGCCAGGATTGGTAATTTTTCTCCTCTTGAAACACAAGGCCAAAAGTAGGCTTCAAACCCTGGTCATGACTACTTGCAGGCAGCCAGCCTCAAGGACCAGGAGGCCATATGCCCACACTTTTTTTGGGATCAATTCCCTACTAACCTGAGACCATAATTACCTTTCAGGATAAAGATACCAGCAAAAATTTGGAAACCACAGCGCCTGATGAAATTCAAGACAAATTGCCTAACAGAGGCAAAGAAATTCCTATCATTAGCTTGATGAGCTTGAAGTCTATCTTGATTGCCAATCAAAATTCACCACCTGATGAAAATGTGGACCTGAAGGCTGCCTCCATAACTATGACTCAAGAACAAAATGGTAAAGCAACCCTTCTTAAGAATCCAGACAATGGATGTCTTCCCTGCAACAATGCCATTTTGCCACTCCAAAACCCAGGCTTCCTGGCCACCTGACCCCATATTCCCTAATACTTTGATGAACCCCACATAGTAGATGTAAAGTTTGGTAGTGGGATACTATATAAACTCATAAACCCTGCGCCAAGACTTTATTGCCATTTTTAAATAAAGGTTATAAGATGTTAGTTCTCCTAAATATTGTCGTATTTTATCTTAGCTATTTATCAACTCAGTTCAAATCCTTCCAGCCCTCCTGCCTTTCTGCCTGCAGTTTATTGTCCCCCAGGTGCCCCATTTGATCCTTTAAATTTTACAGAGTACCCTTTAAAGCCTGAATACAAAGACTATACCTTTGATAAGATATTAGCGCAAGATCTCTTGGCCCAAACAAAAGTGTTGGCCAGATATAATAGACAAGGCCCCCGGTATGTAACTGAGCCCTGTCTATTCAAAGATAAATACAACTCCCTGTCTGTATACCAGTTGAACATAAAACCACCAATCACTCCCAAATCAAAGCCCACATCTGCTCCTGAGATTCCCCTTGATCACACCAACAAGCTATTTGGGATAGTGTATATCACCCTCACAGGAGTAATATATACTATTGTCCCAACTGCCAACCTATGGTCCTGGGTGGGCAAATCAATGTCCTATCTCATTAAGTTAGCACTAATATTGTGATGAGCTCTGCCTGCAAAACCTGAGGCTTGCATGTTTCCAAAAAATGACAGGCCAGCTGCCCAAGGGAGGTTTTCTGACACCAGGATAAAGAAGGCTAAAAAGACTGAGAAATAAACTTTGCCTTTCTTTGAAGACATATTTTTACTTTTAATTTTTACATTTTTTAGTTATTTTAAACAGTACTAACTTTTTTAGGTATAACTGGCAAGTTTCATAAGTACTTTTATAGTTGGAAGTGAATGAAATGTCTTAGGATTTACTATTTTACTAGTAAAATATGAGATATTTTAAGGTTTACTTATTTGAAGTGTACTTGTAAGGTCTTGCCCATAGTGGTGCAAGGTTATAAACTAGCGCGTGTAAGGCATAATGATTCAGATTTAAAAGGTATAAAAAGGTGGGAACTGTCTGCAAAATAATCTTACAGAACCCAGCTAAAAACCTATACTAAGTTACAAAAGGAGTGATTGAGTTTAAGAACCCTAAGCAAAAAGATAAAATAAAGTGTTTAATAGTGAACAATTTGTAACTAAGGGAATGTCAATATTTGGATATTCTCCATCAGAAAATTGGTACATATAACTATTGAAAGATTCCTTAAGGGAAAAATGGATACAACAAGCCTAAGGCTTGTTGTTTTACAAGTTCCATTGAATTTAAGGAGAGAAAAGGCTAAACTTAAAAATGAATTTAATAAAAATGTATAAATTTCTAGAAATTAAGATCTCAAGTTTAAATTAGATAAAGAGTTGAAGGGTAAACATCACTTAGAATTTTGGCTTAAATCTTACTCTTCAAAAGCTCTTTATTTATAGAGAAAAAGCCTTTTCAGCTGAAGACTGATAGCCAGGGAGGAAGCAGCCAAGAAGAGGAGCAACTGGAGAAATTTGGAGACAACCAGGAAAAGAAAGGGGAAACAGACAACCAGTTTGAAGTTGATCTGCAATGTGAAGCTGGGGGAAAGCAGCAACAATGTAACCAGGAGTTTTGAAAAGGCAAGTGAAAATTAAAATTTCTCTAACTTTAAAGTAGAGAATATAAAGCTAAATGAATAGCTGAAAAGCAAAAGACAACAACAACAACGTCAATTCAAACGCAAATCAATGTAAAACAAGGTAAATTACTTTAAAATACTTAAATATTAACTATTAATTCAAAATTTTAATATTAAAAAATAATGAAAGGTTAAATCAATTGAAAACAAATAAAATATGATAAGTTTAAAAAGTCTGCCCTTTGGGGCAGGGCATGATGATACTAAATAAAAACTTAATTTATCATTTTTTGTACTGTTTATATATATTGGCTTTATTTTTTTACTGTAAATTCAGAACCTAAACGTAAAAATGTGGGATTGTCAAATCCTTGGTCCAAATTCCAAATCACATTTGCAGGATGGCCTTTTTTTAATTAAATTGAATTCTTCGTATTTTTATTTGAATTTTTAAAAATGTGGGAACTCATAGACATTTTGAAAATTTTGAGTCAAGCTGCATGTTTCAAATGGACAAAATGAATTAACTGGAATCAGATTTGAAGTGTTCAAATTCATCAACCATTTTCATTAAGTTTACTATGTTTTTTGAAATTGCAGGATTGTCAAATCTAAAAACCAAATTTCAAATCATAAGTCAATGCCACTAATAAACTCAAATAAAAAATTCAGGAACTGAAATACAAATTGAATGTACAGTAAAAATAGGACAAATCAATCCAAATCAAGAAATACTTTTGGATAAAATCTAATGAAAAATTCAGTTTTGATAACTATGTTTAGACATGAAAATTAAGTGAAGTGTAAAATTTCCAGAGCCTGGAAATTATACAATATTCTGCACTCCAAATCACTACTGTAGCAACCATAGTACTATATAATTGTTACAGCATCTTTGATTGCTCCCTCTTGGGGAATTAAAACCCTGAGCAGTTCACCAAATGAATCACTGAATGACTCACCAACTAATCATTAAGTCAGTGGCATCACTATCATTTAACCCTCTATTACAGGGATCAAACATCCAGATCCTAAAAGGAACACAACTTTATTAAGCCTTGTGACTTAAGAGGAACATTACTCAGATAAGCCCCATGACCTACATGACGTACATGGACAGTATGTGGCTTCCCATGATACTATATAATACTGTATATTCATATCAAATAAAGTATCATACTCTTCTTAATTTTCCCATTTATCTTGTTTACTACAATTACCAGAAGTATATACACAACATAATGATACAGTAGTTTTCAAACCTGTTGAGATAAACATATATTATTCAGTTTAGAATACATGAACTCAGTCTAAAAACAAAATCAAAGTGGATTCAAATCTATTGTAATTTAATATAAATTCCTTGATTTTTGATTTTGTTTTTAGACTGAGTTCATGCATTCTAAACTGAATAATATATGTTTATCTCAACAGGTTTGAAAACTACTGTATATAAGCCACCCTCCTGGCAATGCAGAAATTTTTAAAAGTTGTTTGGCCCCTGGCTACGCCAGGGGCCAAACAAACGTTCTTTTGAGGAAGAAAGAAGAGGTGGGAAAGATAAATATCAGTTTAATACACTATTTGTTTATGTATTGCTAATAAGAATACTTACTATTAACTTAATTAGAAAACACCAATAATCAAATATAATTATATATTACACTCAATTTTTTATCAAGTTGTTTTTTCTTGTTGTGATGATTTTTCATTTGTTTTTTTATAATTTTCCTGCATTTAATTGTATAGTTTCACCTCCAGTTGCCTTGGCAATTGGAAATCAAGGCAACTTCCCAAGCCAGCTGTGGTTGCAGAGGCAAATTGATTTCCTATTGCCAAGGCAAGTGGAGGTGAAACTATACAATTAAATGCAGGAACATTATAAAAAACAAAGGAACAATCATCACAACAAGGAAAAACAACTTGATAATGTCAAGAATATGGATGTACAAGTATTCTTGCTACCGCCAACTAACTTAAAATCCAGTCATTGCCTGATTTGGTGCCCCTCCAATATACAGTTTGACATACCAGAAATAGCAACCAAGCACTATCACATGACTGTCCAGGTATCCAGTGACTCAAACCCATCCCACACATGACCAACCCCTAGGTTCAATCCAACTAAATCTCCGCCACAGCCAAAGCTATATAAGCCTAAAGTATTATCCAATAAAATATACTTCTCTTCTTTCTCAATTCCAAATTTGAAACTTCCCCAAAAGGCGCTCCTTATCACTGGTAGCAGCTACGGTTTTTTGACCACACCCATGAAAGAGAAAATAACTGACTAAAACTCGCCCACCTTTGCTCACGTACTCAACCAGGCCACTTCACAGGAAACATGGAAAACGTACTTCTGCGCCCACAACAATGACAAAGATATTCCTAGTGGATGTACTGTATTCAAAGATCTGGTCATGCCCAAAGCATGCACCAAGATAATCCAATACAGTTGCTCTCTCCAATCACAAACAAACACACAACCACCTATCACAGGTGAAGTTACCAACACCAAATACATTGATATCAATAATTTCTTTAGTAAAAACAAGGAAAACGTCATCAACTGGATAGATCACTCAGCCACTAAACTCCGCGCCAGCCACACCCCCCACAAAAAATGGGTCCAGAAAGCCAGTAAACACCTGTACAAGGCTGCAGCTAACTGGTTTGCCACCTTGGTTGGCTCACAAACTGACAACCAGCTTGACAACTGGGAAGAGTTCAAAGCAGACATCACACATAATTTTTGCATCACCAAATCCCTCCAAGACATTGCAATACAGCTCAGTGACCTTCCTCAGAAGACCACTATCACAGATTACGCCAATGAATTTGAAGAAATACACCGCAAAATCCAAAACCCAGTGCAAGCTGACAACGTACATACCAGAGCCTCATTCATCAACAGAATGAAACCCTCTGTTGCTGCCTTCATCTGTCCAGAGGTCAACACCTCCATGCCTGCGCTTATTGCAGAAGCCAAGCATGCAGAAAAACGCGCAAATATTTAATATGTTGCATGCAACAGCAACTGCTCTGCCAATGGCAATGGCAGAGAAAACTCCAATGGCAACAAACGCCAAAAAACCAATCATAGCAACAGCAAATCCAATTGCAACAATGGCAATTGCAGCCAGAGCGCAAACTGCTCCTGTCCCAAGAAAGAGGACACCACTGAAGTAAACAATGCTGAAACAGCAACCTGCTATGAATATGACTTCACATTCTCTTACCTTGAAGGTCTCAAAACAGAGAAAAATGGAAAAGAGGAGAAGGGACAGGCTTAAGTGCCCCTATCTCCCCCCAAACCAACAAGAAAGTGTACTGAGGCATAAACCTTACTGCCTGCATCCCATGTGTCCTGCAATCCCCAATTTTTATGAACATAAAAATTAAAAATTGCTCACAGCTTCTTGTCTACCCATGCACTTATAGATCACATACACACAAAATTTTATTTGACTCTGGTACAAAACACACCATTGTTAGTAAACCATTTGTAACCAAGTACAAAATACCAGTTGTCAAATCTAACTTAAAAATACACCAGAATGGCAGACAAATCAAATGTTCTACTTGAAGGCAAAACAACTCCCTTCAGAATTGACCTTCAAGGTATACAAACGTCCATCAAAGTACTTGTCATGAACAACATAAACTATGGCATTGTAGCAGGCATGGACTGGTTCACCTGAGTGAATCCCAGCGTATGTTGGAAAACAAAAACCATAATCATTAAACGCAACAGAGTTAATTTTAATATCCTCAAAGAACCCAATGACCTCATTCTAAGAGACACAGTATTTTTCCAGGTCATAAACCAAGACAACTTAGAAAGTCTAACCAAAGACAGTATCATCCACATATTGAGGTACACTAAATTCAATAATATACAAACAACAAAAATACAATAACCAGAACTTGCAGCACTCCAAAACAAATACACTCATGTATTCAAGGAAGAGCTCATAGAGTTACTACCCAAACGGGAGGTCAAACATGGCATCAATCTGTGTAAAAACATGCCCAAACCTGCACCTCTCTACAGACTCTCCCCCATGGAGACCCAAACCCTCAAAACCCATATTGAGGACAACCTAGCCAAAGGATTCATTCACCCATCAGAATCCCTGTGAAGATTGGCAGTGTTCTTTGTAAAGAAAAAAGAAGGCACTATTTTCCTAGTAACTGACTACAGAGCACTAAATGCAAGCACATTAAAGAATAAATATCCCCTTACACTCATAGAGGATCTGTTTGAAAGACTCTCTGGAGCCAAATTTTTCTCTAAAATTGACCTCACCTCAGGTTATAACCAAGTCATAGTAAAAGAAAAGGACATACCAAAAACTGTGTTCTGTACACAATTTAGATCCTTTGAATGTAAAGTAATGAGCTTTGGGATGACCATTACTCCTGCAACATTTATCACTATGATGAACCAAGCGCTAAACAGCCTCTCAAATACATTATGCTACCTTGATGATATCATTATATTCTCAAAAACAAAAGAGGAACACTTCACACATATCCGCAAGACACTCAATTGACTCGCAAAGCACAAACTCTACGCTAAGGCTAGTAAGTGCCAATTTATGGAAAAAGGAACTCCTGTTCTTAGGCTGCATTGTCTCTGACAGTGGCATCAAAGTAGATCCAGATAAAATAAAAGCCATAAAAAACATGCAATGCCCCACCTCCGTTAAAGAAGTTAGATGCTTTCTTGGAATGGTAGCTTACCTAAGGAAATACATCAAAGACTGCCAAAAACTCACCACACCAATCAATGACTTAACCAAGGGTAATGCCAAAAGGAAATTCATCTGGACACCAGAATGTGACAAGAATTTCTAACTATTAAAATAAGATTTGATTGAAGCACCAATCTTGCAATACCCTAATAACAACAGGTTCTACAAGCTTGAGTTGGATGCCAGTGACACCGCCATTTGCACAGTCCTACACATCTGCCAGCCAGGGCAGCAAGACTTCCTGCCAGTATGTTACAAAAGTAGAAAACTAACCAACACTGAGCAGAGACACCTAATAATGATAAGGAATTTCCAGCAATATATTACACATGCAAGAAATGGAGATGTTATCTTGAAGGACATCAAACGCCCAAGTACTAACTGACCATAAATCCTTAATCTACTTCAAAACTCAGAACACTCTTGGTTGGCAACAAGCCAAATGGATGTCCCTGCTGGAACAACTCAATTTAGACATCCAATAAAAAAAGGGGGAAGAGCTGGTCACAGCTGATACCCTCTCTAGGCTATGTCAGCCAAGAGAGGATCATACTGACCACCTGGACCCTGACTGGCCAAACCTATTTAATACTGAGTATAAAACCAAAGGAAAAGACCCCATAACACATCAGCTAGCCCACAATAAATTAGCTAGGAACAAAAAATATTTCCATGTTAAAATGGCACTGTATATGTTGAGCAACTTGTGTTATTGCTGGTATGTTCAAAGCTACAGATAGATGTTAGCCTTGCCAATGTACTCTACCTAATCCTATGCAAGAGCACTAAAGACTGCAATAGAGTAGAACTTTGAAGATAATTACGTTTATTGAAACTGGAGTACAATCTAGCCAGCAGCTGCAATCTATCCAGGTGTAACTAAGAACTTGTTTTATCCTTTCAGGAGTCTATATCAATATATAATGCAATATCAGGGATCCAACCAGTGGGGGGTTCCTGAGAACTTGCGGGCAGACGGCCTGCAGGCCCAGCAGGGAGAGCCCACCACAAGATTGGGGCTAACTTTACAATATAAGATAATGATTTTCCAAGGACTGCCCAAGGTCTGCTTACAGGCACCATAGAATCAATCAGTCTGGTGAGGGTGATATACATCACCCCAGATATCTGGGTGAAAGTGGATTCATTAGTGGAAACAGATTCTTGTGGGCAGTTGGGCTGCGGGATGAGGGGCGGTGTCATTGGAACCAAATACGCGGGCAGGAAATTATACTTGCCGCGGAATAACAGAGGGGGCCAGATAATTTTGGTGCCTTCTTTGTAAAGGACTTCTGTCTCTCTAGTTCTAGCTTCAGGGTTGTGGTTAGGATTTCCTCCAGAGTAAACTCTAAATACGCCAGGTTGAGTGGGTACTTGGTGAAATGTACTGGGCCAAAGGGAGCTCCTAGTGGACGGTAAAGGTTGGGCAGCTGGTCTGCAGTTTCTTGGGGTAGGTGAGCGTGGGGTGCAGAACTGCAAGACGTAGGCTGTAAATCAAGTAGAAATAATAACAAATAAGGTATGATCTGGTTGAACCAAAGGTTCATGTCACTTTATTGCAAGGATGGCAATGAGCATCTTCCTGGCGGTCCAGGGTATAAGTATGCCTATCTGTCATGGTAAAACTTTCACAAATTCCCTTGGCCCAGGTTTTCTTGTTTACCAGGTCTTCCCAGTCTTTGGTGGCATCAATTGCAGGGGTTATTCCATTGGCTGTCTCAAACTGAGAATGTTTGAATTCCCTAGTTGGGTTGTGGGATT
Source organism: Entomophthora muscae (assembly GCA_014839935.2). Taxonomy (NCBI): domain Eukaryota; kingdom Fungi; phylum Entomophthoromycota; class Entomophthoromycetes; order Entomophthorales; family Entomophthoraceae; genus Entomophthora; species Entomophthora muscae. Next base: position 174,075 of record QTSX02002924.1, on the reverse strand, counting down.
GGTTGTCTCTGGGTAGCCTGCGTTTTATGGCTAGGCTCTCTATTTCCCCTTCCGCGTGGGCCTGAGTTATTTTGGGATCTGTGGCTGGACCTGCCTGCTGATTGGTCAAGTTAACAGGAACTTTTAGCGTGGGAAGTGTCAATGTAGGTGAATTTGATTCATAAAGATTCAAAGGATTTTCTAAAGTCAAATCCTGCTCTGGTTTGAGCCCAAAAAACTGTGGGCTGGCGGCCTGCGGGATGTCAGGGTTTGAATCCCATAGTTGAAGCTTTTCAATAAGCATAGTCAATAGGAGTTTGTCACTTGTGACATCATTCCCTTCTCTCCTGTTGGCCTCCCCCTTCCCAGTCCTCTTTTCCAAGTATTGCTGTATGGCTCCTTGTGCATTAGGTAGGTTGGAGACCAGTTCCCAGGTGCTTTCTTTGGGGGGGGGGGTAACCTACCCATTTGACGTAGTACTGTGGGGTCTTGTAGTGGAGGCGGTGTCCATGGATGTACTCTACTTTGTATTTGGTTGAGCGTCCCTCCTGGATGGGTGGAGGGTTGGTCTTGATCTTCTGGTGGGGGAGGGAGGTTCCTTCTTTCTTGAATAGCAGTGATTGGTGGAAGACATTGTGTATTTTCCAAGTAGGCGGCAGCTCTAGATTGTACGCTACTTCTCCTATTTGCCTTATGATCTTGTAAGGGCCACAGCAGCAGTGAGCTAATTTCCTACTGGGTACGTGTAGGGGGTGTTCCGTGAGTTGAGGTAAACTTTGTTGCCTATTTCCAGAGGCTTCCCGGGGACTCTTTTCTTGTCAGAAAACACTTTGTAGGTCTTAACAGCGCAGGTCAAGTTCCTTAGACAGGCTTCCTGGGTGGTATGTATTTGTTCAATCCAAGTATGTCCTGCTGTATTCTGTTCCTTGCTGCCAATGCTAGGGTCCCATGATGGATCAAACCCATAACTGGCCTTGAACGGAGACATCCCAGTGGAGGCATGGTCTTTACTATTGTATGCAAACTGGGCCATGGGAAGCATGTTGTCCCAATTGTCCTGGTTGGCGTTGGCAAGCATTGGAGGTATTGTTCCAGGATTTGTTTGACCCGTTCAGTTTTTCCATCTGTCTGCAAGTGGTAAGAGGTCAACACACAACGTTTTATTCCAAGGTCCTTCATCACTTAGGTCCAGTAGTGGGAAGTGAACTGGGGTCCTCTATCAGTGATGATTTTTTCTGGAGTGCTGTGTTGTGTCAAGATGCGGTTGTGGAAGTGTCTGGTGGTCTCAGCTACTGTGCAGTGGGTAGTGGTTGGGAGAAAATAGGCCATTTTTGTGAAACAGTTGACCATGACCAGGATTGCGTCAAAGGATTTCAAAGGGGGGAGCTCTACTATGTAGTCCATTGACACTGACTTCCAGGGGCCAGCAGATATGTCCAGAGGTCTCAGTAACCCTTCTGGCTTAGAGCAACGCGTCTTGGTTCTTCTGCAGATTCCACAACCATTGATGTAGGAAGCTACTTCTTTGTTCATGCCCGGCCATGCATAGTTCTGCTTGATACTTGAGAGGGATTTGTGTCTACCTGGGTGGCTGGCCATCTCTTAATTGTGGTGGTCAATCAATATGTTTGTTCAGGTTGGGCCTTCAGGTACATAGATCCTGTTGTGGAGCAGAAGGATAACACCTTTCAGGGAGTACCCTTTCTTTGAGTGATGGCAATCTGGGTCCTTTGTCAGGGCTTTGACTATCTTGGTCAAGTAGGTGTCTTTTTTCTGGGCTTTTATCACATTGGGTTTGCTGGCGGCAATCTTTAAGTACTTCAGTTGTATCCCTAGGCTGGCGGGGTCTAGTAGTGTGTGGGTGTTGCAGTCCTTGATTTCTGTAGAGGAGGGGGTCAGGTCAGCTCTCCTGCTCAAGGCGTTTGGCACAAAGTTAACCTTTCCTGGCTTGTAGTCTATGGTCAAGGTGTAATTGGCCAGTTCTAAGGCCCATCTAGCCTGTTGTTGGTTCAGCTGGTGTGGTTTTAAGAATTAAACTAAGTTCTTGTGGTCTGTCAGAACTTTTACCGGATGTTCAGCACCGCACAAATACCTGCGCCAGTGCTTCAATGTCTTCATTATAGCTAACATCTCCTTGTCATATATTGGGTAGTTCCCTTCAGCTGGTAGCATCTTCTTGGAGTAATATGCTACAGGATGTAGTATACCATCCCCTCCTTCCTGAAGAAGGACCCCACCCACAGCAAACCCAGACACATCTGTCTCCAGCACAAAAGGTTTAGCAGGGTCAGGCATGGCAAGGACTGGGGCAGACGTGAAGGCTTCCTTCAGGGTCACAAACGCGGAGGTGCACTTGTCAGTCCAGAAAAATTGGACCTTGTCAGAGCAGAGACAGGTCAGGGGCAATGTAATCTGATAAAACTTTTGGATGAAATCCCTGAAATAATTTGCCAGGCCCAAAAAGCTTCTCACATCTTTTCTGCATTTGGGTACTGGCCAGGCTGTTACAGCTTCCACTTTGTCTTGCGCCATGGCAAACCCGCCAGTCTTCACCACATATCCCAGAAATTTGACTTCAGACTGAAAGAATTCACATTTCTTCAGCTTGGCGTGTAGGTTGGCCTGCAAGAGTTTCTCCAGTATTTGGTCAAAGTGTTGGAGGTGTTCCTCATATGACTTGCTGTATATGAAGATGTCATCCAGATATGCCATGCAGAACTGATCAAGGTATTCCACAAGGACGGTGTTGATCATCCTTTGGAAAGTGCTGGGGGCATTGCAGAGACCAAATGGCATGACCAAGTACTTGTACAAACCATATCTAGTTTTGAAAGCTGTCTTGTATTTGTCCCCTTCCTTGATTATGACTGGTTGAAGGCGTCTCTCAGGTCAATTTTTGAGTACACCTGGGCTCCTGTCAAAACGTCACAAAGGTCATCAGCGTTGGGGATGGGATAGCGGTTTTTTACAGTGATGTTGTTTAGTTTCTGGTAGTTTACGCAGGGACACACCCGCCATCTTTCTTCCCTATAAACAGCATGGGCAACAAGCAAGGGCTTTTTGACACCCAGATAAACCCTTTTTTTGTCATATCCTCCAGGTATGTCTTCAGTGCTGCTTGTTTGCGGTGATTGTAGCTGTATATGGGGCCGTGGTGTGGTTGGGTTCCAGGTAACAGGTCAATGGCGTGGTTGTAGATTGAGTGACTGGGGAGCTGGGTTGCTGCTTCCTCACTGAAGACGTGGCTCCACTTCTCCAAGGGGGCAGGTAGGCTTCCCACACTGGGTTCCATTCTCAGGGTCAGGAGTGTGTTGGGTTCCTTACTGGTTGGGCCCAACTGGAACGGCACCACATCAAACAAATTGTCTCCCTTCAAGGCAACCATTTGATTACAGAAGTTCAGAATAGCGCTGTGTCTTTGGGACCAGGAGTCCCCAAGGATGAGGGGGTGGGGAAGTCCTTTCAGGATGATGGGAAATGCTGGGTACAAGTTCTGCCCAATTTTCAGGGGCAATTTGGTTGTGCACCTGAAACCCAAGTTGTGAGAGCTGTTTCCCATGATTACTTTGACACTTTTGTTGATGGCCTTCAGTACAAGGTCCTTGGCAAGGGTGGCATTGATAAAACTCTCCTCTGCTCCGGTATCAATGAAAGCTCCAACAGTCTGGGATGTTGTGGATGTTTTTGCTTTAACTTGGATAAATTTGTAAGATTGATTAGAGGTTTTTATTTGCGCCAAAAAAAAAGAGGAGTTACTCTTCTTAGGACAAGCCTTAGTGAGGCGCCTGAGTTTGTGGCAATAGAAACACAAGCCTTTGCGGTAGTGGCGCTGTAGTTCATTGGGGGACATCCCTGGTCTGCTGGGCGTTGGGGCTTGGTTTGCGCGCTGGGTGGAAGAGGGGGTGCCTTCTTGGTTGAGGCTCAAACCTCTGCACAAGAGGAGTAATTCATCCAGGCCAAGAATAGGGTGATGGTGCTTGAGGAGCTTCTTCAGGGCAGGGCACGCTCCTCAGCGGTACAAGATGACCAATAACTTGTCCTCAAGTTGGGTTCTGGATTTCAATTTCAGGAACTTATTGATGTAAGCTTGCAGAGAGCGTGGTCCTTGTTGGATGTCCAGTAAGCTGATTAGGGTGTGGTGGCAGGTATCTCAGTTGTTTCCTGTGGCCATCAATTTGCTCTCAATTGGGAGTAGTCTAGGCAGAAATTGACATCCTTGGTGGTTGCTTTCCCAAACCAGTCCAGGGCATTGTCAGAGAACATGGAGGCTACCCCAAGGACTTTCTTGGTGTTGTTAGAATATGAGTTTGGGTTGGCTTGAAAATGGAGGTGGAGGACTGGCATTGCTCTTCTGGCTTCTTCTAGGGTGAGCTTCCCCATCTGGGGCATGTCTACTCTGGTTGTGGTCTGGTTTACTATCACGTTCTGAACCTGCAAGTTTGGGGTCTTGGGCTTCTCATTGCCAAGCAGGGCATCTTTCTGTTCAGGGCTGGTTTGGTGTTGGGTTGCTGAGGTGATCAGGTTGGTAGCTAACTTGTACGCATAGTAAGCTGAAATCAATAAAAATAGCATACAAGATGCCCCAAGAGTTAACAACATCTTGGGGCCCAGGTTACTGTGTTTGAGGTAGATTGTCATAATGTCAGGGATACAACCAGTGGGGGGGGTTCCTGAGAACTTGCAGGCGGACAGCCTGCAAGCCCAGCAGGGAGAGCCCACCACAAGATTGGGGCTAACTTTACAATATAAGATAAAAATTTTTCAAGGACTGCCCAAGGTCTGCTTACAGGCAGCATAGAATCAATCAGTCCGGTGAGGGTGATATAAATCACCCCAAATATCTGGGTGAAAGTGGATTCATTAGTGGCAACAGATTCTTGTGGGCAGTTGGGCTGCGGGATGAGGGGCGGTGTCATTGGAACCAAATACGCGGGCAGGAAATTATACTTGCCGCGGAATAACAGAGGGGGCCAGATAATTTTGGTGCCTTCTTTGTAAAGGACTTCTGTCTCTCTAGTTCTAGCTTCAGGGTTGTGGTTAGGATTTCCTCCAGAGTAAACTCTAAATACGCCAGGTTGAGTGGGTACTCGGTGAAATGTACTGGGCCAAAGGGAGCTCCTAGTGGACGGTAAAGGTTGGGCAGCTGGTCTGCAGTTTCTTGGGGTAGGTGAGCGTGGGGTGCAGAACTGCAAGACGTAGGCTGTAAATCAAGTAGAAATAATAACAAATAAGGTATGATCTGGTTGAACCAAAGGTTCATGTCACTTTATTGCAAGGATGGCAATGAGCATCTTCCTGGCGGTCCAGGGTATAAGTATGCCCATCTGTCATGGTAAAACTTTCACAAATTCCCTTGGCCCAGGTTTTCTTGTTTACCAGGTCTTCCCAGTCTTTGGTGGCATCAATTGCGGGGGTTATTCCATTGGCTGTCTCAAACTGAGAATGTTTGAATTCCCTAGTTGGGTTGTGGGATTGATTGTCTCTGGGTGGCCTGCGTTCTATGGGAAGGTTCTCTGTTTCTCCTTCTGTGTGGGCCCAAGTTATTTTGGGATCTGTGGCTGGACCTGCCTGCTGATTGGTCAATTTAACAGGAACATTTAGCGTGGGAAGTGTCAATGTAGGTGAATTTGACTCATCAAGCTTCAAAGGATTTTCCAAAGTCAAATCCTGCTCTGGTTTGAGCCCAAAAAACTGCGGGCTGGCGGCCCGCGGGATGTCAGGGTTTGAATCCCATAGTTGAGGCTTTTTGATAAGCATAGTTGATAAGAATTTGTCACTTGTGACATACAACAGCCCTTGTTCTTGTCCTTTCAGACAGTTCTCAGTGGCTACCTTTGCAATAGGTCCATTGCTGCTGGCTGTGCCTATTCTGATTGGCTGTCCTTGGCACATGTGTTGCTACTGGCCTTTGCAGGTGTACATGGCACTTCAGCTACAGCCTACGCTTTTCTTGAGCTAGCCTACTGCCATTTAATGATTGACTGTATCTTGCACTCCTATTATTGCGCTGGGAAACTACACCGTATTTAGTTGGTGCTTAGAAATTGTCTCTGTTCAGCCCTCTTACATTGGAAGGTAGAATTCTGGTATTCCATTTGTAGGGCTTAATCAGTGATCCTTTTCTGGCTGGCAAGTCTTCTGCTTATTAATGCAACAGGTCAAATTAGGGATTATACAGCGTATAATAGCAGACTTGATCCAGTATCATTCTGTGGATTATCTGCTGTGTAAAGCTGACCCAAACCAATAAGAAACCTGATTATACGCTGTGTAACTCTGACCCAAACTTGGTATTTCCTGATCTTTTGCATATCACTTGTTTGATATGAGCATATATGCCCATTGGGCTGTGTGGGGTTGGGTTGATACAACGTCCAGTAGGGTGGATTGGGAGGTGAGTGATTGATGATCTTTAGGTTATACAGTGTAGAATCATTGATAATCACTATGTTGGCTAACGTTTATACGGCGTATAATTGTTACATCAATTATAATAAAGAAAGTATTATTTGGTGTATAATAAATACACATTGGAATGATGATCAGTGATAATATGGTGTATAATTGTTGCATCTATTGTAATAAACTTACAATTGCACAACATGTAACTTCCATATCTACTATAATATGTTGGTGATTATACAGTGTATAATTACTACACTTAATAGAATATTGACCTAGTGATAATACAGTGTGTAACTGATAAAGATCTGCGTGCAATGATTAGCCTGATCATTTGTGGTCAATCAGCCTAATCTCACAGTATATCAAATCATTAATGACAACATGTTCCCTACATCCCACTTGCACAAAGAGTTGACACCATATTAAGACATCACTGACTACTAGGACATACAAAAGCCAACAAACTATACCTCACGTTAAAAGAAATAGTATGGTGGCCCAATCTTAAACAGGATATAACTGATGTTCTGAAAAAGTGCACAGTGTGCAAGAAATATGCTAGCACAAAGGCTCCCCAGCCAACGGTTAACCCAGTACCTGACCCTGAACCATTCAAGGTTTGGGGACTGGATGTAGTGGGCCCCTTCCCAGAAACTAAGACAAATTAATGTTTCCTAATTGTAGTCATTGACTTTGCTACACACTGGCTCATCTGCTGGGCAACAGAGGACCACAAAGCAGAAACAAAAAACCAATTCATTAAAAAAGAAGTCATAGCTGACTACAGCACTCCAGACTACATCATAACTGATGGAACAACATAATTATCAGGTCATGTAGTAAACAACAATTTAAAATCCAAAAACATCAAACATTTTACAGTAGTTTTAAAAGCTATGGCAACAAAAGAAATGAACTCAGATTTAAACTAAATGAATTTAGATTTAAGCAAAATTGAAATGAACCCAAATCTATTGGAAAAGAATATAAATTCATTTATTTTTAATTCACTTGAATCTGAGTTCTTTTTGTTTAAATCTGAGTTCATTTTGTTTGTTGCCATAGCTTTTAAAACTACTGTACAACCTTGCCATACAGGCCACAGGCTAACAGCAGAGTTGAACGCCTAAACAGCAGCCTTATCAGAACCCTCAGGAAAATAATGGATGACAAAGCCAAAGACACATGGCCACTATACGTGAAACATGCATTATTAGTATCCCGGGTCTGCACCAATCAAGGGACAGGCTACTCACTGTTTGATTTAACATACAGATACAAACCAGAGATAGTCACCTGCAACAATCAACCATATGTAAAGATCCCCTAGGGAACCCCCCCCCACAGTAGAACAAGTACCAACTCTACAACACATACGCCTCAAAGCAAAAATAGCAGAAATAAAAAGGCTCAAAACACAAAAGGTAACCTCTACAGAGGAACCACTCCCCATCAACTCCCCCTTCTGGGTCCTGGCTGGAAACAGAAATAAGCTAGACTCAGTACGCAGGGGACCAGGAAGAATCATCAAGTACACACCAGAAAGAAACACCTATCTAGTGAAATTCCAAGGTGCCAAAGACCCCGTTGTCAAGAAATACCACATAGCCTGCCTCCTCCTTAGCAAAGGAGAACACTTGACCCAACTGGTACCAACTAGCAAACAACTCCAGAAACATCAGGTGGCAGCCGTCAAGATAAAGCCCCCTCCTGATGTACCAGAGTAACCCCTTAAGGAGTGTGTGTGTCAAGGATCTGGATGTACAAGTATTCTGGCTACTGCTAACTCACTTAACATCCAGTCATTGCCCAATTTGGTGCTCCTCCAATATACAGTTTGGCATACTGGATGTGATGAATAACACCATTCACCATGTTTGATTTCGCCTTTGATGGGTTATTTTGAGGACAAATCCCTCTTTTTTGCTTTTGCCCCTCAAAATGAGGCTGGTTCTGAATTGGGAAATTCAATTCTTTGGTTTCCTGATTCTGAGCAACTCACTTGCCCCACTCATGCTTGTGACGAGTGATCCTACTATCCATGTACTGTTTTGTGGTAAAGCTACACAGTATTTATTCCCAATCTTTATGCCCAATAAAATTTAAGTTCTATTCACATTTTTGTCTTTGTGTCTCCACGTACTTTGGCCCCTCTCTAGCCACGTCTAGCAGATATTATTCAATCAGGGCCACAAGGTAATTGCATAGCCTTCCCTGCCATTCTAACTGAGACTTAGTACAAATCCAATCCTAAGATTAGGATTTCCCGTTGTGACTCAGTGCCGCGCCTCAGAGCACGGCACCAGAAATGGCAACCAAGCAATATCACATGACTTTCCAGGTATCCAGTGACTTGAACTCATCCTGCACATGACCAACCCCTAGGTTCAATCCAACTAAATCTCTGCCACAGTCAAAGCTATATAAGTCTAAAGTATTATCCAATAAAATATACTTCTCTTCTTTCTCAATTTCATATTTGAAGCTTCCCCAAAAGACGCTTCTCATCAATAAAATTGATTATAATATATAATTCTATTTTATGAATACTTTAAATTCATAAACTAAACATAAAAATGTGGGATTGTCAAATCCTTGGTCCAAATTTCAAATCACTTTTGCGGGCAACTCAGCTGAGTGAAAAATAAAATATTTAATAAAATCAAACATTTAATTTAACTTTTTTTAATTTATTTAAATTGGCAAATTTTGAATCTTTTGAGCAGATAACTCAACCAACAAAAGACAAAACTCAGCAAACAAATGCAGGATACATGAATCAGAAATGCAGGATTCTAATGTACAATTTGTGATTTCCTGTATTTCAAACAAATCATAGACATCATGTGAAAATTAATGAATCTGAAATTGCAGGATTATCAAATCCAAGAACAAAATTTCAAATAAAAAATTGGGTAAATTTGAAATAAATATAATTTATGGGTGTCTCAAAAAGGATGATAAAGGATCTAGAGTAGATTTGTGATAATTCTTTTAGGAATCATAGGCATTCTCAAAAAGCACCCTATTCCATTTTAGGACAGCTAAAATTTAGATGCTTGATTACAGTTGATTTTAAAAATGCTAATAATAAAGTAGAATTATATATTACAATCTATCTTATCACATTGTCTTTTCCTTGATGTATTGATAGTTCATTTGCTGTTGATAATATGATTGTATTTAATTGAATAGTTTCACCTCCAGTTGCCTTGGTAATAGGAAATCAAGTTGCCTCTCCAAGACCAGTTGTGGTCGCAGAGGCAACTGGAGGTGAAACTATCCAATTAAATGCAATAACATTATCAACACACCAAAGGAAAGACAACGTGATAAGATAGATTGTAATATATAATTCTACTTTATTATTAGCATTTTTTAAAATCAACTGTAATCAAGTATCCTTAGTAGCAATACATGAATACACAGTTAATAAACTGATGGTTTATCTCCCCCCTCCTTTCTTCCTTGAAAAGAAGTTTTATGGCTCCTGGCTACTCCAGGGGCCAAAAAACTTTTAAAAAATTTCTGCGTCATCAGGAGGGTAGCTCATATATCATTATATGGTTTTGCGGTCGTATATTAGTGATTTAGAGTGTAGAATATTGCATCATTTCCAGTTTAGACAATTTTGCATTTCACTCAATTTCATGTCTAAACATGGTTGTTGAGATTGCCATTTTCATTTGATTTTATCCAGAGTGGAGCTTCTTGATTTGAGTTGATTTTTCCTAGTTACTTACTGTACATCCAATTTGGATTTCAGTTCCTGCAATTATTATTTGAGTTTACTAATGGCATTCAAAAGTGATGTGAAATTTGGTTCTTGGATTTGACAATCCCACAATTTTAGATTTGTTACTAGTTTCATGTTGTCTATGATTTGTTAGACTTACATAAAATACAAAATTGTACATAGAATCCCACATTTCTGATTCATGCATCCCACATTTGTTTGCTGTGTTTTGGCTTTAGTTAGTTGAGTTATCTGCTCAAAGGATTCAAAATTTGCCAGTATAAATAAATCAAATAGCATGAAATTAAATGGTTGATTTTATTAAATATTTTAGTTTTCACACAGCTGTGTTGCTCGCAAATGTGATTCAAAATTTAGACCAAGGATTTGAAAATCCTGCTTTTTTAAGTTTAGGGTCTAAATTTACAGTATTGTTAAAATTTTAATTTTAATTATAATAAAAAGCTTTTATAGTTAAGAGTGTAAATTAAATAGTAAAATGATAAATAATTTCTTATTTTTCCTTATTTTAATTAAGTAAGGTATGTTTTATTGCTTTTTGAGCTCTCTGGTATCACTTTAATATATTATAGTAGTATAGATTATATTTTTCATATTAAAAGTTTTTATTACATCAAGTATCATTATTTAAAAAAGGTCAACTTCCAGGAGTTGATCAGAAGAAAAATTGAATTCTCACTTTACTTAGTCAACTACCAGGGAGTTAATTTTGTCACAGTTGCCAATAAAATTATCCCAAAAGATCAGTAATGAAATAAAACATACTAAAATATTGAGAATAAGGAAAAATAACTAATCATTTCTCATTTTACTATGTAATTTACACTCTTTAATGTAAGAGTATTTTAAATTACTATAATAATAAAAATATAACAAATAAAAACTTAACCACATAATCCTTTATATAAAATAGTAAAAAAGAGCTCATTTGTGTTTATTTAATATATCTCATATAGTAGAATATGAAAATGCCACATAATTTACTGATAAAATAGTAAAACATATCATATCTCATTTATTTTTACCTTAAAGCTATATCTCAAACTTACATTATATATAAAATAATTAGTAATATATAAAAATAATAAAATAATTAGAAATATAAAAAAAAATTATAATAGTGAATAAAAGTTTATTGGTATCAGTTGATGTCACTTCCAAGATCAGTAGCCACATCTTTCAGGTAATTCTTGATCTTATCCATTTTTTTATTCTTCTTGATAACCTTCTAGATGTCTTTTTAGTAGCCTGGTTCCTTGTTTTTTATGAGAAACTCATTTTTCAATGCTCTAAAAGTCATCTTTATGCTAACCCACTGCTTCTAATAGTACTCAAGATAATTCTTGGAGATATTCAAGTGCTTTTTGATATGAAATTTCCCCAGATGACCTCAAAACCAACACCAGTGTGCTCATTTTTGACAGAATAAAAGTCAATAAACTGGGTTATGAAAAAGCATAACTTGTTATTGCCATCATCAAGATAATTTTCAAAAAGATATTTCTTTACTTTGAGAATATAAAAGTGAGTCTACTTGAAATAAAAGGAGCATCACTTAGCTTCTTCATTAAAGGTGGCCTCAAAGGCTCTAAACTGAGCTTTTTCAAAGTCCATGATAATAATACTTGGCCTAAAAAATTGCGCATTAAATAGATTCCCAGTGACAAGAGCAGCCTCATCCTTCTTGGTGGAGGAGGGATTTTCTCTGGTGATGTGGGTGAAAGAGGTCAGTTTATTATCAGGAAGAGATCTTAGAGTGTCTATGAAAATAATTGAAGTCTTGGTATAGACCTCTGATTTGACACCAAAAAGAAGAAAGTAAACAAAAAATCACTTGATTATTGAATCACTCATGCAATACCCAAATCTGCTTAGAGAAGAAATGGCAGGAGACATAGATGCCACCACAAATCCAAGTAGTTGGAGTGTTAAGCTGCTCCAGATTATTTTGTGTGGCATAGTATATGATACTAAGGGCTGAAATCTGGCTGCTATTGTGAAGGAAAAAATTCTCATATTCCTTCTTCTGGAGGACATCAGATAGAACCAAATCTTTGATGCTAGTGACACTCTTGGGTCAAAATAGTTGAAGAATTGCTGTCTATCACTCACAAATTTGATCAACTAATTATAGGTTGACAAATGTTTCAGACTGATGAGAAAAAGATACTTTCAAGCAAGCATGGTCAGTTGGATGGCAAATTGGTATTTTGATGTAGAAATTGATTGCACCATATACCAATTAAGCAGCTGAACTATGAATGTGTTAGGCATGATGCAGGTGTTCTCACCCTTAATAGCTTTTACCCTTTCTACTGTTTAATGAATGTCAATTTTTACAAAATGAAGGATAAAAGGTGTAGAAGTGAGTCAAACCCTGGCCAACTTGACCTGAAACTGCTCAATCAGGGGATCAAGCAACCAATTGCCTGTTATTTTTGCACATCACATTTCCAAGTGATTGACCTAAGAGCTTTTCCTTGACAAATAACCCCTTTTCAGGTCTGGTAAATATTATCATCAGATAAGCACATGACCATAAAACCTATGCTGTGTAGTATCCTCCCTGATTAGCTTCCTGGACGTTTTCTCAGGAGGGGCTGTTAATATAAGTAGCTCAAAATACCACCAATTATCTGCTGCTAGTCTGTAACTAACTAACTAACTAACTAGTCTGATATATAGTATATAATTGAAGAGCAAAAGAGACTAAAAAACATTCTCCTGAGACCATCAATGAATGAAACTTCTGCCCCAGTGTCATTTAATATCAATTTTTTCCAGCATGCACCACCCAACCCCTAGATTTATGACCCACAGAGTTGAAGCTTGGTAAAGAGCGGTATATGTGCCTGAAAACTCACATCAGGTTTCATCATCATTTTGAAATAAAAGTGTTATAAACCATTGGTTCACCCAACTTTTACCCTATTTAGTTATTGTTTTCTACTACCTAACCTCTGCCCTCACTGGCCCGGCTGCCTATCCCAGTGAGCAATCCAACTCATTGGCTGTCTCAAAGCCCAAGCTTACCATTTCACAGAGTTTTTCCTTAACCTAGTACATTTTAAAAAGTACTAACTAAACCTGGACTATAAAGAGCTCTATCAGAATACCACATCCAGGTGGCAGGCTCATCAGTCTTAACAGCCAGCATACATTATTAGAAGAAGGGTAAGGCCCATCATAAGAGGGGTGGGAACTCAAAGAGATAAGAGGCTGAACAGCTTACCAGGGCCCAGGGTTCAGTGGTGAGTATCATGATGCCAACCAAACCTGCAAGGGTGACGTAAACTATGTTTTTATATCAATTTTCAGAGAGTGGTGACAGATCTGAGCTGGGGGGCAAGCACCAGGCTTAGGAGTGAGAGGTGGTTTCATTTCAGTTTGGTAGGCCAGAGATGGTTGTATTTTTAACAGAATATTGAGACAGGATGCTTGTATCAAGCTCTTTTATGATAGGCTTTCCGTGGGGTTCTCAGTCTGGCCAGAAGGTTGAAATAGAGTATAGTGTCCAAGGTGAACTCCTTGTAATAGGGCTTTAGGGTACTTGGAGAAATTTACTGGGCTGTAAGGTGCACTCTATAGATTATAAAACATGGGCTGGGGTTCAGAAACTTCTGCAGACAGGTGGGATGGCAGGCCAAGTTTTTCTGTTGAAACATTAGTGAAGTGGAAAACAACCAAAATTAAATACAGAATGAGATAGTAGAACCAAGGTCCCATAATCTCATTTATTTCAAAATGTCAATATCAATTTCAAGGAAAATTTCTAGATTTAAATAGCACTCTGTTGCTGAGTTCTGGCTTGACTCTGGTCACATACCAACATAGTTTTTATTAGTCCAAATGGGCCAAAAGTTCTGGAGTCATATTGCGCATCTTGATGTACTTCATTCTGTTGTGAAATGATTATATTTGATAGAAAGATGACAGTCTGGAGATAGCTTTCTCACTCTTCATCATGTTTACCTCATTTATGGCTTCTGGTCTATTAGTAGATGTCAGTTAGGATGCCTCTATTTTAGTGTCAAAAAAGCAGGCTTGACCTGCCAGCAAGGTTCTAAACAAGCAGGTTTGTGACCCGCAATCTGATTACCCGGCCACTTGCAGCCAGACTAGGAAGTCAACTCAAATTACCAAATCCAACAACATGAACAGATGATGATCCCTTATTGTGGATACCTTGTTTTGGCGCTTGACTCATTACCAGGATCAAGCCACCCCCTTCATCATCCAGCTGTGTGATCAACACAATCATGTTCCTGTTATCCTTGATTTACATTGACTATATAATCACTATCTCTTAATAAAGATTATTATCTAGCTTCTTAATTTTTCCCCTTGTAACTCTTCTAAAACAGCACAGTTACAAAATTGGTAACACAGGTAGGTTCTCCATCCTATCTTATCTTGAAAAATTCCGCCTGTTGCCCGCACACGCCGCGGCTAACAAATCCTTGACAGAATTATGTCTGGCCTCCCACCTGACTGGACCCCATACACTCCTGGTGCCAATATACCTGATGGTTTTGTCCTGTACCAGAACACAGTGATTCCACTACCCGCCTTCAACGCCATGTCTGCATGAGGACTCTTTCAGGCTCTCTCCTCCATTCTGTGACCAACTAACAAAAACGCCATACCTGCCTACGTAGCTCAAATACTGTAAAGCGCTGCCTTGGAACCCTTTGCTGGGGCCAACAACAACAACTCTGCCGCATGGATCCAGTCTGTCCAGAGCAAGCTGGCCAAATAGAATGCCCACAGCAATTTTGGATTGCAGAAATCTTCATCTGCCTGACCCATGACGCTGGCACCTGGTGTGACAAGTGGCACAAGGAACATACCTATAATAACTGGGATGCCTTCAAGCAAGACTTCTTGGCAAGATTTGTGCTTAAGGATACAACGCTCATGATTATACGCCAAGTGAAGAATCTTACCCAGACAGGCACTGTGAAGGAACTCACCCACACCTACAAGGAACTCCGACTCTGTGCACCATCTGACATGGCCTCTGACAGCCCAGCCACACATCTCATGTACTACAGCGCCCTCAAGTTGAATGTGATGAGACACGTGAACATGGACCAGGTGACCAACCTGCAAAGCCTGTACCGCAAAGCAGAGAAAGCAGAGCAAACCTCCAACACCCTTCATAAGGAAAAAACAGGAAAATGAGAGAGACCCAAGGACTCCCACACAGGCAGGCTTCACTCAACCACCCCCAGAAACAACAGGAATAGCACCAACCATAAACCCACAGGTTCAAATAACATGGAAGTGGGAACAATGGCCAGTCAAATTGTACCCATTTCTGTATTACTACAACACAGGGCAACCAAGACAAGGGAAAAGCCCAGGGAGAGCATTAAGCAAGCCAAGCTCTCCCTGCACAACTCCTGACTTGCCCAACAACAAATACCAACCTGAGGACGTAGACCAGTGTTCAATGATCCAAGTGCCCTCAGAGGACCCAGTTCTTTACACCATATCCAGACATACCAATAAACTGATGTCTTACCCTTTCTGCTTTTGCAGTTACACAGGCTCAGCACTCCTGGACTTGGGCGCAGACCAAACCCTAGTTGACAGCAGCTTTGTGGACAAGTTCAAGCTGGCCACTAATCCTTTGTGGATTAAAAACGTGGTCCTGGCTGATGAACACCACATTGCTGTGACAAGGGAAACTGCCCCCTTCTCTGTCATTCTCAAGAACCTCCACTCCACCATCCAAGGTCCTGTCATCAACTTACCAAAGTTTAACATTGTAATGGGTTTAGACTGGTTACAAAAGAACAATCCTCATGTAGACTGGGCAACCTCAGTGTTGACCATCAAGCGTGAAGGTGTCAACCACCAGATCTACCCTGACTAAGTGGACCAACTCCTACACAACCACATCTTTGTGTGCATCACAGAGACCCTGGATGAAAAGGAAAACCTGAAGGCAATTGACTGGGACTTTTTCCAGTACAAGATCATACACTTCAAGGATCACCAGGATACCTCCACGCCTCAGGACCGCAAAATTGTGGCCCACCATCCAGAAATCTTCAAAGAAGCACTACTTGGGCTGCCCCCTGAGAAACACATCCAACACTTTATCCAACTCAAAGGGGCTGTCCCCAAAGTGCGCCCTATCTACAGGCTGGCCCCAAACAAAGACAACGCCCTATGTGCCTATCTCAAGGAGGTGTTGGAGAAAGGACTTATCCGCCCCTCACAGTCTCCTTTTGGG
Organism: Entomophthora muscae; assembly: GCA_014839935.2. Taxonomy (NCBI): domain Eukaryota; kingdom Fungi; phylum Entomophthoromycota; class Entomophthoromycetes; order Entomophthorales; family Entomophthoraceae; genus Entomophthora; species Entomophthora muscae. The sequence continues at coordinate 157,690 of QTSX02002924.1, read as the reverse complement.
GCCGCCATATTCTTTGTGGCCAAGAAGAACAGTACCTTGCGTCTGGTCACAGACTACCAAGCCCTAAACAAAGTTACCATCAAGAATTGTTATCCACTACCACTGATTGACAATCTCTTTGATGCCTTGGGAGGAGCCACAGTCTTCTCCAAGATCAATCTGACTGCAGGCTACAACCAGATTTGCATCAAGGAGGAAAACATCCCCAAAACAGCCTTCCGCACTAAAAACAGCTCATACAAATGTGTGGTGCTCAACTTTGGCATGACAAATGCCCCATACACCTTTGTGACCTTCATGAACAAAGTATTTGCGCCACACATAGGCAAGCATGCCCTAGTCTACCTGGACAACATCATTGTCTACAGCCCCTTAGTGGAACAGCACCACAAAGACCTAGAGGCAGTCTTTTCTATCCTGGCACAACACAAACTGTTGGCCAAGCCCTCCAAGTGCCAGTTCTTTTGCAAGCAATTACCCTTCCTGGGACACATAGTCTCAAAGGACAGCATCAAACCCAACAGTCAAAAGATACAGGCTATATGCAAAATGCCGCCACCCAAGGATAAGTCAGAACTCCACACCTTCCTGGGGATGGTGGCCTATGTACACCACTTCATAACTGACTGTGGCATTTTGACTGCCCCCTTATCTGCCATAACTGGCGCCAAATCCAAGTTTGTGTGGACCCCCAATGTGACCTCTGTTTTAGAAGCCTCAAGGAGAAGCTCACAACAGCTCCCATCCTGCAATACCCCAAACATGACGTGGAGTACCAAATGGAAACTGCTGCCTCAGATGCATTCATTGGGGGAGTACTACAAATCAAAAATAACAATGGTGACTTCTTGCCTGTAGCTTATGAATCACAAAAATTGACAGATGGCAAGTGTTGATACCCTATTCACAACAAGGAACTTCTGGCCATTGTACACTGTCTAGTCAAATGGTGCTGTTATCTGGAACGGCAGAAAGAATTCACAGCATTAACCAACCACAAGTTGCTCATATATTTCAAAACCCAAGCAAATCTATCTTGCCGCCAAGCTTGATGGATGGAGCTCTTGAAGAGATTCAATATGCTCATACAGTACAAACCTGGGCCCAAGCTTGCCATAGCAGACGCCCTCTCACGCCTATATGTCTGTGTCACAAGAGGGGAAAATGGGCTTGACCCAGAATGGCCTCTCTTAGTACTACAAACAAAAGACAAGGGTTTCTCCCCTGGTACAACCAACATAACAAAGGAAACAGTTATCAAAAATGAACACCTATTTGCTGACATATACAGGACCCTACACAGAAAAATGTCTGACAGCACTATCATTCCCTATATCCCCACGCACCAGCAGTGTGGGGTTCCTGTCTGCCAGTCCCCAAGTGTGTCCTGGATTGTAGCCAGAGACCGGCTGTAAGGGATTGTCATTCTCTAGTAAGGGGAAAATGTTTCTCAGAAATATGTATAGGGGTCAAAATGGGCTTTTATTCACTCTCAGAAGGAAGATCCCCTTAGAAACCTTCTGGTATACAGCCTGGGGGGTCGGGGAAACAAAATGGATTTGCCAATACTTGGAGTCCTCCAACAACATATTGGACTCATTGTACTTGGTCTTGGACTCCTGCACCTAAGTCTTGGAAGTCTGCCCCTTAGACTTGAACTCCTGCTCCTCAAATGTGGACTCTGGCTCCTTGGAATCAAACTTCTGCGCCGCGCTTAGGAACCAGCTCCTTATTCTTGGGCTCCTGCTCCGTTATCTTGGGCTTCAGCTCTAACTAAGCTCCTTCTGGTGGTCAAAAGTCTTCTAAAACCTCTTGGCAGAAACTCAAGAGACCCAGAAGTGTCCTCTTAAAGACCTGGAACAACCCCCAAAAAGACCGTCAAAAGACCCCGTAACTTTCCAGCCAGCCACCTTCTTATAGTGTCCTTTTCCCAACGGTTCCTCCTTCAAAATGGCTTTCTTCATAAGCTTAAACCATTGTTGCTCACTTTTCCCTATAATAACTTAAGCTTACATACTTACTTTCTCAAAAGATTAAAGTATTAATATACTATTTCCTTGCTTATACTTTAAGCTTTTGGACTTCTTCAACGTTTTCCCCATATATTTACAAATATTGTAAAATCCAAGGAAAACATTCCACCAAAACAACTTTGTATCCAGCTCTCATAGCAACATACCTTCATCTATCCTAGGAACTTAATAAATAAATAAATATCTTACCCAAACTTCTATCCACATTCCTTCTTGATTTTACTACTAAACCAAAAAAAACCATTCAACATCTTCTCACTTCAGCAAATCAATTTGGCAAAATCTTGGCTCATTTCTCTGGACCACCAGTTCTTCATCATCATCTTCTGATCCTTCAGCCAGCTTTCTTCAACAACAGTCACTAAACTTCCACTTGGCCAACATAAGCCCTGCCTGCAAACCACCAAACATGTGGATCATCACAAGCAGGTAGACACCATCCTACACTATCACAGAGACCTTGGAATCACCAAGAGCCAAAACCTATATGAGTTCCTTAAGCACAAGGCCTGGTGGCCAACCTTATATCATAACGTTCAAGAAGTCCTAGACCAATGTGAGGTATGCAAAAAGTTTGCCAAAAGCAAAACCCCTCCAAAGTCAGTACTTCCCATCCACACACAACTACCCTTCAAAGTATGGGCCCTTGACGTTGTTGGACCCATGTCAGGAAAACACAATGATAATAAATACATCATCACCACCATAGACTTTGCTACAAGATGGCCATTAGCCCAAGCAGTAAGGGCGCACACTGGCAATGACGTACAACAATTTATTGGCAAAGAGATAATCAGCAAGTTTGGAAAGCCAGAACTCCTGATAGCCAATGGAGGGAAAGAATTGACCTCCAAAACCACCAACGCATACCTCGCAAAAATGGGGCCAAACACACTGTAACAACGCCATACCACCCACAGGCCAATGAACGTGTAGAGCGGCTTAATGGCAGCCTCGTGCAAGCCTTAGCCAAGCTCACTGCCAGGAGACCTGAAGACTGTTATAAGCAGCTACCAACTGCACTACTTGTGTGCCAAACCCAAGTGAACAGATCCACCGGAAAAAGCCCTTTTGAGTTAGTATACAGCACACAGCCAAATATCATTCAAGCATTGACAGGACCCAAACTGGAAATCCCAAGTGAAGTCCCCCCACACTCAGACCCTCACGTTATAGAGGCCAACAGCAAACAAACAAAAAAGGAAAATGAACATCAGCAAAAAACCTTTGTTCCCATCCAAGATAGACATGAAGTTGGGTGCAAAGTTTGGGTCATAAACGTCAATAAAGGCAAACTACAACCCGAGAAAATAGGCCCAGCAATCATTCTAAAGGTAAACAAAGACAACACTTACCTCGTGCAAGGACTTGGGATTGCAAGCAAGACAAGACCCTACACCATTATTGCCTGAGACCCTGCAAAGCAAGACAAAAACAACAAGAAACCGCCCTGCCCGCCACAGAACAACAATTAGTCCAGTACGGCGCCCGGGCTCCTGACAACCTCCCTGATGACCTACCCCCAGAGGAGGCCAACCTTCAGTCGGGGGGGGTGTCAAAACAGCAGGCTCAACCCGCCAGCAAGGTTCCAAACAAGCAGATTTGTGACCCACAATCCGATTACCCAGCCACTCAAAGCCAGACTAGGAAGTCAACTCAAATTACCAAATCCAACAACATGAACAGATGATGATCCCTTATTGTGGATACCTTGTTTTAGCGCTTGACTCATTACCAGGATCAAGCCACCCTCTTCATCATCCAGCCGTGTGATCAACACAATCATGTTCCTGTTATCTTTGATTCACATTGACTATATAATCACTATCTCTCAATAAAGATTATTATCTAGCTTCTAAATATTTTCCCCTTGTAACTCTGCTAAAACAGCACAGTTATGACATTAGTAAGTCAGATAAATTCTGGAACTGCCTCTTGATCATTGGCTGACCACAAAGCACACAGCTGGAAGGCCCTGAATTTTGCCAACTCCCCAGTGTTAGCTCTAAGATTTGACCCCTCAGGCTGAGCAACAATGTTCTCTTTTGATAGCTTGTCCACCATGACAACAATGTCTGTGTTGATTAAGTGCTCCCAGTAGTCTAGATCAATTCTTTCCATTCACTATCACCTGGTTTTTATTTGCAAGTTTTGAGGCATCAGTAGGGTCTAAAGCAAATTTTCATAAATAATCAGTTTTGAACTCTCAGCTGGTTCTGCCTGTTCATTGGTTAGCCTAAAAAACATGAGTGGGTGGCCTGAGCGCCCACATGATCAGTGGATTCATTTGAGGAGGGGTCCAGGTTCAAATCTGCTAGTTAAAGCTCAAACTTTTTCTTGAGAGAATTGTAATTCATGACAAGTTCACACTTGATAACATCTTTCTATCCGACACTCAGCCTACTCCAGAAAGTAAACAGAATCAACAGAAAAGAAATACATATACTATTCTGCCCAAGTTGTTCAATAACAAATACAACTACCTGCCTGTTTACTTGGTTCACATGGATCCTACTATCACTCCCAAACTGACCTGTTCTCCCGCCTGCAAAATCCCTGCATATATCTCTGATAATCAATTGTTTGATATCTTGTATATCACCCTTACAGAAGTGGTGGATGTGACGGAAATCACTGGATAATATGAAGCCAATTCTAAATGATGGGGAATTACGACCCAAATCCACATAGAATTGATGATTAACCACCAACGCGGCTTCAGATATTTTTTTGTGAAATTTCCAATTGTAACTCCAGGATTAAGTAGAACAATCAGTTCTAACCAGAGTAAACCAAGATAAATGACCTGGGAAAGCATCAATGCATCTTCAGCATAAAATTCTGGGCATTGAGAAGTGACACAATTTCCAGTTTCAAGAATGGGGGGAGGAGCTACAAAATTGGCTGGCATAAAATTAACATTTGGCAGTGCTGACGACAAAGTTCCAGATGCTGGGCCCCATCTTCCTGAAATGATTCTGTTCAGAGTCAGATTGTATGGGATATACCACAACAACCCAATCACAGGATGCATTTTTAAAATTTAAAATTAGAACTTGGGATAATTGATTTTGATTGAGTAAATTTAGGAGGACTCAACTATTAGAGTTGAAACAGGGAAAATTATTCAATATATATCAGAAAAATTGACTAAGCAATACCACCTGAGTCTTGATCTCCTATTCCTTCTGCATCTTCAAGTAAGTATCTAGTCCAGGTTGCAAAGAACCCTTGTGTGACCAGTTTCTGACGACCATGCTGATTAATAAGCTTATATCGGGTGACCCTCATATTACGTCAATTTATCAACGTCAGTTTGCAAGGGGGAGCTGGTTTCAGCTGGCAGACTGGAGCAGCTGTGACCCATTTTTGATCAACCGTTTGGTTTAAATCCGTTAACTCGGTCAATTTCAATACAGGTTTCCTGGCCTTCCAAGCCTTCTTACTTGGACAGACAATACCTGGCATTATGGAACCTACCGTGACAGTGGATTCTATAATACTCACAGCTGATCTGTGGTGCTGGCTAGAACACTCTATCTCATATGTAGTCAAGTTAAACTCAAATCCTGTAGTGAGCCCTGCTCACCAGCCTGCTGGCCAGCCTTATTATAATGGCTGATGAGCTTGCTTAACAAGGTTGCTACTCTAAATATCCACAAGAATCAGATATTTAGCCTACAGAAAGTCAGAAACATTTAAGCCAACAGTAACATTAATGCCAGCTAAGTGGAACCCAAGGAACAACAGTTAAAGAAACTAAACTAGAATCAAAAACAAGTTAAAGAAGTAAAATGTTGTTTTAGTATCATGTACAATTTAAAGCTCACTGATAAGCGCTATCTTTTATCAGCTATTGGAGCTAATAATGAGCTCGCCACAACACCAGTTATAGCCCTAAAATTTCTCTTGTAATCTATGTAGCCCTTTTTGCAACATGATTGCTGGATTCAAATACCGAATAAAAAACAAGTTTAATTCTTTTACATATAGGCTTTTGCCTCAAAGTGGGACTCTACAATATTCACCACTTTAAATATAAACACTAAACTAAATCTGATTTTTTTACAGCCAGTAAAAATCAAGAAGCCCTAATCCGAAGCTAGGGCTGCTTCGGCCAGTTTCTGGCTCTAGGTCACTCCTATCAAACATTTATTTTATGAATGTTTAAATATATGACAACTCCGTTTTAGCTATAGCGGCCGTCAGCCGAAAGCCAGCCGGGGCTGAGCCGAAGCATCCCTATCCGAAGCGAAACCCCTGTCCAAAAATTAAACAACCATTTGGTAGTTCTCACACCACCCCAAATAAAATTAATATAAAGACCAACAAAAATTCATTTCTTACCCAAACAGATTTTCTAAATGAGCATATCAGATAGGAAAATACCAAATGTTCTAATCACAGGTACCCCTGGAACTGGTAAAACAACTTTATCTGAACTGCTTGCCACCGTGACTGGGTTTCAGCACATAGTAGTTGGGGATCTGGTCAAGCAGAAAGAGCTTCATGATGGTTACGATGAAGAGTTCGATACTTATATCCTCAATGAAGACAAGGTAAATTTTATGTCTAAAAAGATACTAAAGCTCTCAAGTTAAATGACGAGCTTGAAGATATGCTAGTTGAGGGTGGGAAAATAGTTGATTTTCACTCTTGTGAAGTATTTCCCGAAAGGTTTTTTGATATTGTAGTTTTACTACAGACCGATAACTCAAAACTATATAAACGCTTGGCGGCAAGGTATTTCTGAATCTTAATGTTATCTAATCCCTCTTTAGAGGTTACTCACAGAAGAAAATAACCGAAAATGTTGAATGTGAAATCATGCAAGTTGTCATGGAGGAAGTTTACGACTCTTACAAAGAAGAAATAATTATTAGATTGCCGTCTGATACAGTTGAACAAATGGAACAGAATATTTCAGTGATTCAAGAAAAAATCGAATCCTATATTCAAGCTCATTCGGCTTAAGAAAATAGACTACTAGATGATCTCATTTTCGAGCTCTCCTCCCCTAAAGGGTTGAATTATGTTTTTAGGGCTTTATACATTTTAATTTTAGGTAAACCAATTGAAATTTTTTAGCAGTTTTTTTTGCCTAGAATTACTTATTGAGCTTCTGTTACAATACTGTTAAATTCTTTAAGTTATCACTGGTTTGATCCGCTTTAGTTTGAAATAATTGCTTGGAAAAGCCAAAGATATCTAACGTTTTCTGAGACTTTTCTAACTAGATCGACACTATCATATTATCAGTCTCAAACTTCCACTTATTCAGGAAATTAGAGGAGTTAGTTTAAAACAATGTTGTTCTAGCTTTGGTCTTAAATTATCTCCTATGTTTTCGGCTTCACTGAGGCACATTTTTTATTTCGCCTATTCGGTCTTAAGTTTCGTATCAGTAGTTTAAGTTAGGACTTATTGTCTAACCTGCTTTTAACCTTAGTCACCTGTACGCTCAGGCATTATAGCATTATGTTGCTATCAAAGCAGCCGCTGGTAGCATTTGGAAGACTTTGCCTTTTGCTTTCATATATTCAGTTGGAATCTTTGGGATTCAAGTTCCATTCTTTTTCCTTAATTTCTTATGTTTATAAACAGTGAAAGTATCAATTTTAAAGAAAATTAATTGCCTAAACTCCTCTTTTCACTTTAAGCCCAATAGTAATGTATATCTCAAGTTTTATAAAAAGTATTCAGTACTTGTATAATCTAAACTATGGCTGGCAGCTACAGGCTTTTAATAGTGGGTCTTTAGATCTTAAATCAAAGTGGTGCTCTGAATCACCCTAAAACTTGAATTTGTTCTATTTGTGAGATTCAATCCTGTCTGTTTATTTATAAATAGTTTTGATAGCCTTGTGAAGCAAGTTGGGTATTGCTTAGGCAGTTCAAAGCTACAGAAAGTATGTAGCCTTGCCAATGTAATCTTCCTATCCTATGCTAAAGGACACTGTCAAAACTTGGCATACACCACCAGCTTTGACAGGTGAATTAATGGGCAGGGGCACACACTCACTGTATGTCCTGGAATATGAGGATTTGGGAGACATTGGCCAATTATAATTATTGTTAAACACTTTATTTAATCCTATATGAGTAGGGGAAAGGTTCTATCCCCTGGCGTTTACTACCAATGCCTTATATAGGGGCATTTTCATATTATTGATCATTAGTCATCGGCAATATCTTCTAGGACTTTCCAGCACACTGTAGAGCTTTGGCCATTGTCGTGTTCGGCTCCTGGGGACAACATCCAGGAGGACACGGCGGGAAATCTTTATTACAAAAGATTTGAGATTCGAAGCTAGCTTTGGTTAGCCTTCAGGGCAAAATTAAGGGCACATACTTTATTTTCCTGGAAAACAAGATGTGAAAGTCCTTTTGGCAGAAAGGACAGGAAAAAGCTTGAAGATTATTAAAGCCAACACAAATGTGGATAAACTTGTCTTTGTTAGGAGAAATGATTCTACTTAAATAGTAGACAAGGGCTGATGATCACTCATTAGGTAGACAGAGTGGCAGAGGGGGTCATGTTGGGGTGAAGTCATACCAGGAACAGACAAAGGCAAGTATGATATTCCGGAATGGGTGGATATTAGATCAGACCCATTTACAGAAGGCGAGGAATTTCCAAAGTCAAAAGCAAAACCAACCAAATCTTCACACATATCACTATTTGAATGTCATATCAAAATAGCATTAATGGCGCAATTTACGACAGCCATGCTGGTAGAAAAAGGGATGCCTTTCCATTTTTGGGTAGAACCCACAATACTATAGTGCCTAGCATGAGGATGCCCTCTGCCAGCACACTGATTAGTGAGCCTTTTTTGTACTTGGAAACTTCTGTATTTGAACTCCCAATAGAAGTCAAATTGCAACTTGAATCAAACCTGGTGTCTTGGTGTTATTTTATTTAGGAACTGGCGCCTTGGCGCTTGATGTAAACTGTAGTGGTGCTCTGGCCCTGGGAAAAATTAATGCTGGAGTTATGGCACATATTTTAACTATTGCTGGCATTACAGCACCCTATTATTAGGGTGGCAGCAATGTGGCATGAATAATCCCTGTTGACAATGTCATGGATCACTAATTATGCATTTATTATGTGATTAATGACCTTAATTTCCAAGAGAGCAATTGGTTTGTTCTCATTGCTTTGTCATTAATTAATATATATGAAAGTGAGCCTGTCTGTTTGGATGTAATGAATCCTCAAGTGGGCTCAAGCTGTAAGGGATTTGAATGAATTGATTTTTCTGTAAATTTAATTTTAAAAGTTGATGTTCAATCCAAAAGCTCAATTTGGCTCATCCTTACATTCAATCCCTTACATGCATCTTTGAAAGCATGAAGGTTTAAATTAGTGGAGTATGGTCAAAACTATGTTGGACTGAGAATATAGGCCGTTCAAAACTAAAATAAATCTTTATTTAATTACTTAATTTTTAAAACAGTAGCTACCCTCATACAGCCGTATCAAAGAGGCTTATCTGTATAAATTACCTGACTCTGAATGGGTGGATTAAAATTAGAAAGGAAGAAGCAATTGCTTAAGATTGTTTTATATGATTGGATGTCCAACCTTTGCTGAGGCTTGAATTGACCAATGGAAAGAGAGCTTTATCAATTTTAAAAATATTGAATTGAAAAAGACATATAAGTGTTATTTTAAGTAAAGGATGATTGGCTTGGACGTTTTGAATTTATTTATCTTCAAGTGAAATAATAAAATATTCCACTTGGATGCATCAGCTGATCCAAGTGGCTGTATATTGTTTTAGAGTAAACCTTGCTTACTATTCTATCATCCAAAAAATGATATCAGTAGAGTAAACAGGCAATAATGCTCTTGAGACTCATTAAAATGGGGTTCATAAAATTTAAAGTATCTAGATGTGTTTTTCAGACAATTATGATAAAAATAATACCAAGCATGATAGCTCCAGCTGCTTCAGATGCTCAGATATATAGTTAAGTGCTGGAATTGAGTTCATATCAAAATCAAAGGTAGAGACTAAATTTGATTCATTTAAATTCACTTTAAAAACACACAAAACTAAAAACAACACATCTCTGTGAATACTAAGCCAATCTTAATGTCCAATAGCTTATTTTAAAGCTACAGATCAGCTCTACTTTTTTAATTAATTTAAAAATCAAGTTTAAATTTCAAATTATTTTTTTAGCTTTACTAAAATTAATAATAATACTTGACTTATTTAAATTTTTTATACTGGAAATGCCAGGGCCAGCATAAAGACTGGAACAGGGTTTAAACCCCCAATCTTGGCTGCCAAGCAAAAGCACGGGCAGCTGCAAAAGCCCACCTCAGGATCCAAACACCCAGCTACTCACCAGGGCGGGCAAGGGGCATTTCAAACTGCCCTGTCTTATTTAGGCAGTTTGAACTGCCCCTGGGGCACAATTTGGCCTGTGGACAGTTGTAAAACTGGCCCAGGGGAGCTTGTGGCTTTCAACAGTATTGAGGCACCCATCCCTAATGCTATAATTGGGCTGTGCACACCCAATGCCAAAACAGAGCATATCTGCTCCTGTTCCAAGTTCTACTCTTGCTTCTGCCTCCTCCAACCACCCAAGCTGCACTGATGTGCTAATTAATTATCTTGCAGCTACTGGGAATGCTGTTAATGCAGCCAATAAATTGGTTAAGAACAGCACCCCAGTTAAGTTGCAGGATGCAGAAAATCCTGAAAAACACAAAACCAAGGATCTAATTGTGAATTCTAAATTTAATCTCCAATCAACACCTGATGACCCCATCCCTGATAAATTGATCAGCACTGCCCCAGAAAAATGCCACAACCAAGAAAAGTTTCAGGATGATGAAACTAGTAAATCCCCTGCCAGCCACCAACAGAATTCCCCTACCCAAGCCAAGTTACCCATATCCTTATCCCCTCTTACTAAGTCACATCACACTACTTCCAAGAAGTCAGTGTCCAAGAGTTGGGAAACTAAAGGCTTACAAGGAATATCAAGTGGCATATTTCAAGTTAGACCAGACAAATGGTATAAAACTCACTTTCCCACACTCAAGTCAAGTGCAGATAATGTCAAATAAAGTGAATGAAACCATTAGTTTTGTTTATTTTATTAGAATTACAATTTATACACCACTTGAGCAGAAGTCAAACCAGAAGACTAGAGTACCATTATAGACCCACACCTATGGACTACCAGCCAGGTCCAGACCCTGATATGGCTGGCATTCCTTATGACTCCCCTGCTCCACCCCTTCCACAGATCTACAACTATAGTAGAGCTGGAATGGTCATTCTGACCATTCTTAGTCTGGCCAAAGCCAGCATTCCCAACCTTAGTGCCTATTGCCCCTTAGCTGTAGGATTGCTATACCTGACCTGTTCTGCACCTTTCCTGTATTGGGCCCCTGTTGTGTTTGGCTCCTGGGGACAACATCCAGGAGGACACGGCGGGAAATCTTTATAACAAAAGATTTGAGGTTTGAACTAGCCTTGGGTTAGCCTTCAGGGAAAAATTAAGGGCACATACCTTAATTTCCTGGAAAACAAGATGTAAAAGTCCTTTTGGCAGAAAGGACAGGAAAAAGCTTGAAGATTATTAAAGCCAACACAAATGTGGATAAACTTGTCTTTATTAGGAGAAATGATTCTACTTAAATAGTAACAAGGAACGTTGATCACTCATTAGGAAGACAGAGTGGCTGATGGGGTCACATTGGGGTGAAGTCATACCAGGAACAGACAAAGGCAAGTATGATATTCCGGAATGGGTGGATATTGGATCAGACCCATTTACAGAAGGCAAGGAATTTCCAAAGTCAAAAGCAAAACCAAATCTTCACACATATCACTATTTGAATGCCATATCAAAATAGCATTAATGGCGCAATTTACAACATTTCCCCTCTCAAGATTGGACACAGGGAGTTGATATTTGCGGAGAAAGTTGGAGTGAACGCGGGCAAAAGGATGTCCAGAAGACAGTAGTTTCACAGTATACTCAACACCCTTCTTAAAGGTGACCTCACAGGGCCCAACCTAGAGAGAATCCAGCTTCTGGGCTCTACCACTTGTACAATTCTGGTAGTAGAGAACTAGATCACCTACTTGATACTCGGGGAGGGGGGCTCTAGCAGCATTGGACGGGGAGCGCTAAAGCCTTGACCTTATAAGCAGTGGAATAAGCTGTTGCTTGGATGTTGATAATACAATTGGTTAAGTCTTTAACATGGGCCTCAGAATTTGCAGACACATCAATCTCAATCAAGGAGGGGTCCCAAGATTGAGGGTTAGCGGCCTCACGTTCATACAACATGGCAAAAGGGGCTGGTCAGTCACTCAATGTCTACTGAGTCAGTAAGCAAAGAGGGAAGCAGGGAGGAACATATCCCAATTGGCAGTGTCAGAGAGCGTGAGTTTCCACATTATGGACACCAGGGTGGAGTTTGCTTGTTCAACAGTTCCATTGGTTGAGGGGTTATATGGCGCAGAGAACAATTGGTGAGTTCTCATAGCTTTGACAATAGAAGTGATGAGGCAAGCATTAAAATTGGTACCATTGTCAGAAAGCAGGACTTGAGGGCAGCCATGTCAATAAAAAATGTCTTTCAGCAAGAAAGTAGCCGTGGTCTTAGCAATTATATCTTTTGTTGCTCTGGCTTCAACCCACTTGCTAAAGTGGTCTACGACAACCAATATAAACCAACATCCTGACCTAGACCAAGGGAAAGAACCAACAGCATCAATACTCATCGTGTGGAATGCATGCTTTGGAGGGATGAGTTTGAACTGGTGTTGAGACAGGCAAGGGCGTTGGAGCTGACAACAATGACAGGAGGTGAGGACATCAGGGATCAGGAGGCACATGTTCTCCCAATAGAAGTTTTTGCACAACCAGTCATGAGTCTTTGCTATGCCCCCATGGCCAGTGTCAATATGTGCTTAGAGGATAATGGCTATCCTCATGCTAGGGCAAACATAGGGTAGGTAGGCATTGTTAAACTTTTTGAAGAGTTGTCTATCACAAATTATAGTGTCCTTGGATAAGGTCTGTAGTCCCAAGCAAATGTCTTCTGGCTCAGTGGTACAAGAGTCAGGATACCCTATTAACTTGTATAGACAATCAGCGTCAGCGGGATGGATAGCTAGGATTGGCATTCTTGACAGGCCATCAGCATTCTGATGTTGGGCCCCAGGACGGTGTATCATAGTGAAATCATACCCTTGTAGACACAGAGCCCAACGCGCTAGTTGACCTTCAGGTTCCTTTAGCTGTTGCAGCCATTTGAGGGAGGAGTAATCTGTAATCACTGTGAAGTGGGTCCCATAAATGTAGTGCCAAAACTGTTTCACTGCATGCAGCACTGCCAAACATTCCTTCTCAGTGACGCTGTAGTTCTTCTTATGCTTATTGAGGACCCTCAACAAGTAAGCTACAGGTTGATCCACACCTTCATCATCAAGTTGGGCAAGAATAGCACCCACAGCTACTCCACTAGCGTCAGTATACAAGATGAACTCTTTATCATAATCAGGATAGACTAAGATAGGAGCCTCTTTGAGCTTGGCCTTCAACGCTTTGAATGCTTGTTGTTGGCTGTCAGTCCATTCAAAGGGGACGTTGTAAAGCAGTTGGACGAGGGGTTCACTCAGTTCAGCAAATTCAGGTATGAACTGTCGGTAGTAGCCCATCATACCAAGGAATACTTGAACCTCTCAAAGATTTGTGAGAGGTAGCATCTTGTCAATGGCCTCCAACTTGTTATTCATGGTATAGATTCCAGTTTGAGTGACCTCATGACCTAAGAATTCAAGACGTTCCTTGAAGATGGAGCACTTGGAGGGTTTGAGTTTCAAGCCAGCTTTGCAAATCTTGATGAAGACAGCCTTGAGGTGTTCCAAGTGGTCAGTAAAGGTAGCGCTGAATACAGTGATGTCATCAAGGTACACAAGGACGCAAGAGAGCTTTAGGTCTCATAGGATGGAGTCCATAGCCCGTTGAAATGTGGCAGGGGCATTGTAGAGTCCCTGGGGCATATGAGTGGGTTCAAAAAGGCCTTCTGAAGTGATAAGCAAAGCCTTTTCTTGATCTTCAGGAGATAAGTCAACTTGCCAGTATCCCAAAGCTGGATCCATGACTGAGAAAAACTTGGAACCACCCAGCCGTCTGAGAGCATTGTCAATTCTGGGCAAGGGGTACAAGTCTTTCTTAGTGAGAGAATTCAGGCGGCGATAGTCCATTAAAATGCAATGTCCACCATTTTTCTTCTTGAGAACCAGTAACATGAAAGCCCAAGGACTTTGGGAAGGAGCTAGTAACCCAGCGTCCAGAAGTTGCTTGAGTTCTTTAGACACATGAGCATCCTCCATCCTACTACAGCGGTATGGTTTGGCACAAAAAGGGGGTGAATCCCCAGTATCAATCTAATGGATGACCCCTTTAGCTAGGCCATAGTCCATAGGTCCAGAGGCAAAGATGTTGCTGAACTGATTGAGCAGGTCCAACACGTCTTTTTGTTGAACAGGAGATAGTTGAGGGAAATCAGCAGCGGTGAACAAGGAAAGAACTTGAGGGCCGTCTTCAGGTAGATTGAGTCCACTGAAAGTTCCAAAGGGGTAGAAGGAGGCCACTTGTTCTGCTACCAGTATACAACCATGTCCCACAACCTGGCCTCAGGTCACCTGCATGGGCAGAGCTGTCAGGTTGGCAAGCAGTAATTGTACGGGTTCTTTGTGGGTTTGATCTAGAATTTCAGGACACAGGCGGGGCTCTGTACGACTTAAGGATTCAGGTGAGTAAAGTTCCAAGAATGAATTTTCAGGTAGCTCATAAAAAATCTGGGAATCAATCACCACTTGAGAGACCGGGGGATGGTGATAGCCGCTGGAGCTAGCAGAGGTACCCCTTCTTCTGCAGGGTAGGAAAGAGGAGGGGTACACATGTTGGAGTAGTGAGTCCTATACTTGAGAGAGAAGATACCCGTAGGGTACTCAAGCACAAAAGTTTTAAGATGTTTTCCTGGGAGGCGTGGAGGTTCCTCAAAAATCAAAGGAACCTCATATCCCAAGAGCAAAAAGGTATCCATCTCATAAGTTTACAATCCCATTATATTCTCAGAGGAATTGAGTACCAACCAAGAGGTCATAGCTTTTGTTCTCGAGGACTACAGCGGGAGACGCAATGAAGATTTTCCCAAACCTCATGGGTAGAGAAGAGTAGGTACCAATGGCTCGTGTTTGTGCCATGCCAGCTGTGCCATATGACTGCATGTAGTTGAGGTCAGGAGCCAACTTAAGTTTCTTCATTAGTTTTGAAGATACCACATTGACTGGAGAACCTGTGTCCAAGATGACTTTGATCTTAACCTTTTGGATTGATACTTTCACACGGGTTGTATCTTTCCCAAAGGGGGGCAAGACTGCCAACACATATTGCGCAGCCTCTAGCTCCTTTTTCCATTTAGCTATCATGCACTTTAACGCAGGAATCTCCTTATATACAGTATGTAGCAGGAGAGATACAGTTACATTTTGAAAGAGAGCTTTGACTAGCTTGGCTGCTTCCTTGGAAGAGTCAACCAAGATGGAAGATTGATGGGCTTGAGCTAGGTAAGGGTGAGCCACCATGGACTTAGCTTCACTTGCAGGTACTTGGGAAGTGGTGGTGGTTTTCACAGAGCAAAGCTTGTATGGTACAGGGATGGTTTCCGGGACAGCCAGAACAGAATAGCCATAATTATCAGAATCTTTGGGCTCTGAACCACTGGAGAGATTGTGAAATAGATGAATGATAGTTGGCCCAGAGGAAGAGGGAGCTTCCTCATCAGACAGAGGATCAGGGGGAGACAGGGGTGATTGGTCATCAGAGAGCGTCTTCATTTCTAAGCTGGCCTCTCTTTCCCGCCTGTTTCTTGGGATCACAACCTTCCACTCAAGAATTAGTGCAAGTACGCAAGTGGTGTCTAATTTGGCCACAGTTATGGCAGCCTTGCCTCTTAGCCTGTCCACTAGCACCCAGGGTTGTTATGCGCGGCGTACAAGAGGTAGTCCAAGCATTGCTGGCTTTATTTTCATGTACCACCGTACCTCCATGGGTCAAATGTATGTCTTCTAAAAGCGTCTTAATACTCTTCATGGAAGTGAGCAAAGCCTTGTGTGCCTTAAAGTGTAGGCATAGAAGCTGGTTCACCTTCAAAGCATTTAAATAAGACGTTTATGCTTCCCGAGGAGTTAACTGTTGACTGGTGATTAACTGCTGGCCTTCAATGTAGAAACAATCTGTAAACTCAGCCAGGGTTTCCTTGGGCTTAAAGTCAATGTGCATAAATGCATCCTTTTTGACCTCCAAGATGAGATCTCCCCAAACTCCTCAATAAGGAGGTGCTTCATGTCCTCCCAAGTGACAATGGAGGGTAGCTTGGGGACTATCACTTCTTGGAAAGTGGGATGGGGACAGATGAGGATGTTTTCCTTCTTGAGCTTGTCAGTAGCCCTACACATTGCAGTTTTGTAAATGGTTTGAAAGGCGGCAATGGTAGAGGTTTTTGGATCAAATATCTGCTTAAAGGTTGGTTTGTAGTTTGGGTCAATAGACAAGGACAAGGACTGACTGTTTTCACCAGGGTTGAGGACATTAATATGAGGGTTGCCTTCAAACTTGGATTAAGCAGCAGGTTGTCTAGCCCAGAGGAGTTGAAGGTTTCCTCTATAGTGTCCAAGGTAGAGCTGTTCTGCCCACTAATATCCCTAGCAGTGGCGGCAGCAGTTCCAAATTCATCAATCTTAATTTTTTGTACCACCAAGGTGCCAGAAATCCCATTGACACGAGTAGCCAGGGAAGTGGCCTGAGCAACCAAGGGGGCAATTTGTCCATTTAGGGTCTTGGTAAAGCAGGAGAGGTTTTGGACCTCTCTTTTCAATGCATCTTGTCTATCAGCTACATCATTTGTCACTTTGGCAAGTTGATCTAATGTACGCGCACAGTTGACTTGGAGTTGACCTTACAAACCAGGGCAACAACCATGATTGTCATGAGCAGGAGTATTAACAACTTCATCTTCCTCTTCATCTTCATCTTCAGATTCAGATGAAGAACCCTCAGAATTAGAGAAGCGCTGTCTTAAGTACTCAATTTCACCTTGTAAGGTAGCCACCTGATCAGTGAGGGAGGCAATACAAGGGTCAGGCATAGATTTGACTGGAGGGGGTTCTGTACAAAAGCTTGATGTTGAGTGGTAGCCTTGAGTTTGGCAATTTCCTCCCATATTTGGTTTCAAAATCAGATAGGGTCTTGACAGGAGGAGCAGAAGTAGTCACCTCAATAGACACTACCCTGTCATCCACATAATTTTGTACCTGGTATAGAGTGTTGCCTAGCACAGCCTTATCCAGACCGTATTGATGCTGCAGATGGTGGCCCCAAGTATTGACATGAGCTCCTACCAATTTGAGTTGCAAGTTGATACACTCCCTGAGCTTATTAAGCTCACTAACCAGAGTCTCAAAATCCTGGCAATGATTTAGCAGAAAGGCCTCAGTTTGCTCACGCCACGCTGCCTGAGGTTCATCCAATTTGCATAGTCAATACTTTATGTATCTAGGGAGCAAGGAACAAAGGGAGTTCAGGGAGGCAGTTAAGTACTTCTGTAACGCCAGTGAGTTGCGCTGGTTGTTGGAAATACACACAAAATGTCACAGTAGGTTCCATCATGCTGGGTATTATCTGCCCAAGCAAGAAGGCTCAAAAAGCTGGAAAACCTTTATCAAAGTTGACCAAGTTAACATATTTAAATCAAGCGGTCAATTGGAAATGGGTTATGGCTGCTCCAGTCTGTCAGCTGAAACCAGTTCCCCTTTTCAAATTGACATTGATAAATTGGCGTAATATGAGGGTCACCTGATATGAGCTTGTTAATCAGCATGGTTGTCAGAAACTAGTCACACAAGGGTTCTTTGCAACCTGGACCAGATACTTACTTGACAATGTGGAAGGAATAGGAGGTCAGGACTCAGGTGGTACTGCTTAGTCTAATTTTCTGATATATATTGAATAATTTTCACTGTTTCAACTCTAAGAGTTGAGTCCTCCTAAATTTACTCAATAAAAATCATTTATCCCAAGTTCTAATTTCTATTTTAAAAAAATGCATCCTGTGATCAGGTTGTTGTGGTATATTCCATACAATCTGATTCTGAACCAAATCATTTCTGGAAGATGGGGTCCTGCAGTTGGAACTTTGTTGTTGGTGCTGCCTAATGTCAATTTCATACCAGCCAATCTTAGAGCTCCCCCCATTCTTGAAACCAAAAATTGTGCTACTTCCCAATTCCCAGAATTTTACGCTGAAGATGCATTGATGCTTTCTCAGGTCATTTATCTTGGACTACTTTGGTTAGTACTAATTGTTCTAATTAATCCTGGAGCTACAATTGGAAATTTCACAAAAAAATATTGGAAGCTGCGTTGGTGGTTAATCATCAATTCTATGTGGATTTGGGTGGTAATTCCCCATCACTTAGAAACGGCTTCATACTATCCCGCAATTTCTGTCACACAAAGAGACTAAGGACCATTCTTGATAGGCCATATTTTGAGCATTTTTATTTGAGACGGCAGTGGCTACAGCATCTAATAGTTGATTCTGGGATCCTAAGGCAAGTTGGTGGTGAACTAGAGCAGGTTAGATGAACTGGTTGACCAACACACCAATTGTATCCATGGATTCCATCAACGCAGGGGAGAGACCAAAGTCCAAAAGGAAGGAGTACATATCTTCAGAAGCGTACCCAGGACAGAGGCCAGGGATAGAGTGCATTGCCACAGTGCCAGAATGGAGAAGCAAGCAGGTGGCAGCATGAGCTTGCTTGTAGTTGAGAGAGAAAGCAGGAAGGGGGCCACACAGGCCCGGGAGACAGAACCAATACCATAGGATTTGAGGGGGCATTGGTGATGTCTTCTTCTAGAGGGGGACTAAAAACTTTAGGTTGATTGGGTACTTCAGAAACAAAGGGAGAAAGACCAGAGAATGTGCATGGGAACAGGGTAACCAAGGGGCTTGCAGCCCCTGTAGTGAGCACCATTTTGTTGTGTTTGGCTCCTGGGGACAACATCCAGGAGGACACAGCAGGAAATCTTTATAAAAAAGATTTGAGGTTTGAAGCTAGCCTTGGGGTAGCCTTCAGGGCAAAATTAAGGGCATGTACCTTAATTTCCTGGAAAACAAGATGTAAAAGTCCTTTTGGCAGAAAGGACAGGAAAAAGCTTGAATATTATTAAAGCCAACACAAATGTGGATAAACTTGTCTTTGTTAGGAGAAATGATTCTACTTAAATAGTAGACAAGGAACAGTTATCACCCTTTAGGAAGACAGAGTGGCTGAGGGGGTCACGTTGGGATGAGGTCATACCAGGATCAATCACAGACAGGTACAATAATCCAGAATGGGTGGATATTGACCAGACCCATTTGCAGAAGGCAAAGAATTTCTGAACTCAAAAGCAAACCCAGCCAAATCTTTGCAGCTATCATAATTCAAAGGCCATATCAAAATAGCATTAATTGCGTGATTTAAGACAGCCCCTGTAACCCAATACCCTGATGGTTGGAGCTCCCTTTCAGCACTATGTTATATGACAACCACCTGTAAGGGACCCTCTTTACAGAGAAGAATACAGTTGGGGCATCAAACAAGGGTTCATTACTCTCTACAACAAGAGATAGCTCTTCAAGCTGTAGGGTAGGGGTTGGGCTAGGACCAGGAAAGCACAAAATAGCTGGCCCCTGAGACATGATAAAAGACAAGAATAAGGAGAGCCAGATGGTAACTAAGAACCACAAATTGGATATTACAATCATCTGCTCTAAGGAGATACTATTAAACGCTCAAGGGCATAATAGGGCAAGAATTCTTTATTGTAGAAATAAATGTTAATTAAACAATTAACTTGGCATTTGTATGGGAGTTATTATACTAGGGGGTGGAATTGGGAGTATAGACTTAATGAGTTTGAAAACCAAGTGCAATGATTCACATGCAATGGCAGGAATTATGATGTAGGCTATTTTTAGATGTATTATAGTACTGAGTTACTTGCAGGTTTTACTTACATCTTCCTTGCTGCAGGGCATGAGAACAATTAATTGACAATTCATTGAGTTGCAGTAATCTAGATCATCCAAATTTGGAAGATGGAAGAGGCCTCCATCTATTGGATAACTGTTGTCAGGGAAGTGATTCCTGACACCACCAGCCATGACATGGAATATGCAATTTTAATTTTAAATATATTTTTAATTAATTTAAGAAATAATTTTAGATAGAAATTTAATTAAACATATGATAAGTAATCCCAGCTTAAAAATACAATAAAAGATATTGAATTGATTTATTAAGTTCATTTTTATATCTGTCCTTGGATGAAGCAACCACCTAGTTGTCTAATAAATCAGCCTTGCCAATGAACTCTGCCTGTCCTATGTGAAGAACACTACAGACAGCGGTAGAATAGAACCTGTAGATAACTATGTTTATTGAAGCTGGAGTACAATCTAGTCAACAGCTGCAACCTAACCAAAGATAAATAAGAACTTGTTAACATCACTTTCAGGTGTCTATATCTATATATACTACAAAATTTTTTGCTCTTGGCCCTTCAGACAGTTCCCAGTGGCTATCTACAGAATAGCTTTTATTATTGCTGGCTACGCCTAACCTGATTAGCTCTCCTTAGAATGGGTATCACTACTGACCATCTCAAGGTGTGCATAATGCTCCAGCTAAAGCCTACACTCCTCTTGAGCTACCCTACTGGTGGTTATCAATTGGCTATGCTGCAACTGAACCAATGCTGGTTCAGTATTTGATTGGGGAAGACAACAGTCTAATAGAAAGGACAAGAATGAGAAGAATAAGATAAGGTTTATTAATTGGTGTCATGACTAATATACTGTATGGGAAAGGCCACAAGATCACCAGGGGGTGGCACAGTGGCAGGTTTCATGTAAGGTTCAAAGCCAAGGAATAACTTACGCAGGGATCAGCAATATTGAATTGTCAGCACTCCTAATTAGGAGATAGTTCCTGTAACTTGACATCACCATCAGATTGATCCATGTTGTTAGATACATCATGAGATGACTCATTGAGCGCCCATGTGCATTATGAGATAAATTGGCAGGCAAGAGGGGAATCTCGGTTGCAACAGCTGCAGCTTTATGTGCTTCTAATGACACTAAGGCACTATGCTGTATTTGGTTGACACTTAGAAATAGTACCTGTCAGGAATATTCCTGACAACAACCTTTTAGACAACAACATTTTGGCCACAATGGGTCCCACAGGTCAAGACAAAAAATGGCAGCTGTGACAGTCCACATGTTTGGTGGTTTGCAGGTGGGGCTAATATTGGCCAAGAAAAAGTTTGGTTGTTTGTTGCAGGAAGAGGCTTAGTAGGTAACATAGGACTACTAGGGGTAAGTAAGGTGAGCCTAGTAGGTAACATAGGACTACTAGGGGTAAGTAAGGTGAGCCTAGTAGGTGACATAGGACTACTAGGGTAAGTAAGGCCTGGCTGATAGGTAACAAAGGACTACCAGAGACAGATGTTGCCTCCACCCAGCAAAAGATATTGGCTGCTTTGGGCTATAGTTCTTCACCTAGCAGGGAACTGTGGCTGCGGAAGGGTGAAGACTTAGATAGCAAGCAGGGAACTTTGTCTGTCTGGGGGATAAGGTTTTGGACCCCTGGCAAGTAACACGGGCTGCCAGGGAGGGGAAGAGCTCTGAGGGCTCTACGTACCCTGATACAATTACAGGATGTCTGTGAGCAAGCATCCTACCTAACGGACTGGTAGTGTGTCCTTGTTTATGCCCCTATAGGAGCATCACCAAGGCGGTTTGCTTAGCAAAGCAAGCTGCAGAACTTGGTGTGATCAGGCCTCTGGGAAGTAGAGCTGATTACTCTGCAACTGAAAGCTCAGACTTAATCACCTGGGTGAGTAAAGAAAACACATAGACATTGATCTATGGTTGAATGGCCTAAGTGGAGTGCCACTTGCAAGGGCCCAGTCAAACGCCAGTTCAATGTAGACCCATGCCTGGGTCTACAAGTTCTGGTAATGGAGACTGAGATAAAGAACCAAGGTGGTTCACAGAATTAACAGAGAAGACTAGCAAGAGGTACTGTTTGATCACAGTGAAGGCTAGTTGACAGACTGTTGATTCATATTGAATTGTGGGAACCAATATGGTTCAGTATTCAGAGGGAACTAAGGAGGTTCCTAGTGAGGATTTGTTAAGGAACTGGTTAAGAATAAGCTGAAGGACCAGAAGATTATGATACAGGTTGGCCAAAGAACCAGAAGATTGTGTTGCAGGAGTAGCCAGAGGACTGGTGAAGTTAATGGACTGATTGCTGGTTAAGCTGAAGAGCTGGAATATGAGCTGGCTGAAAGATCCAAAGATGATAGTGAAGAACTAGTGGTCCAGAGAAATGAGCCAAGATTTTGCCAAATTGATTTGTCAAAGTGGCAAGATGTAGAATATTTTGCCTTGTTTTATTATTAAAATCAAGAAGGAATGTGAATAGAAGTGTGGGTAAGATATTTATTTATTAAGTTCCTAGGATAGACAAAGGTATGTTACTATGAGAGTGGGATACAAAGTTGTTTTGATGGGACGTTTTCCTTAGATTTTACTATATTTGTAAATATATGGTAAAAACGTTGAAGAAAACCAGAAAGAACAACTTAAATAGTATCCTAATATTTAAATTAGTTCAGGTTGAATGCAGGGAAGACTGGTGCCAGAATAATAGACCAGTTGACGCTTTGGTGCATGAAGAGTTGTCAATTTAGCGGTTTGAGCTGTGGAAATTATTTTCATAGTTGGATCCCAGTGGAACTTCATAAATGGTCTATTTCTGCGCTCTGCATTCATTGGTTGATTTCTGGCAGGTTTCCTGATTAAAATGATTGGTTGAAAGCTAAAAGCTTAAAGTATAAGCAAGGAAATAGTGAATTAATACTTTAAGCTTTTGAGAAAGTAAGTATGTAAGCTTAAGTTATTATAAGAAAAAGTGAGCAGCAATGGTTTAAGCTTCTGAAAAAAGCTAGTTTGAAGGCAGAACCATTGGGAAAAGGACACTATAAGAAGGTGGCTGGCTGGAAAGTTACAGGATCTTTTCAGGGTCTTTCAGGGTCTTTAACGGGATCTTTCTGAGGTTTTTTGAGTTTCTGCCAAGAGGTTTTTGGAAGCCTTTTGATCACCAGCAGGAGCTTTATTAGACTGGCAAGCAGAATAACCAGGCCACTGGAGCTATAACAAAGCAGGAGCCCAAGAATAAGAAGCTGGATCTTAAGCGCGGCGCCAAAGTCCAAGTTTAAGGTGCCAGAGTCCAAGTCTAAGGAGCAGACGTCCAAGACTAAGGTGCAGGAGTCTAAGACCAAGTACAAGGAGTCCAAGATATTGTTGGAGGACTCCAAGTATTAGAAAATTCATATTGTTTCCTTGACCCCCCCAGGCCATATACCAGAAGGTTTCTAAGGGGATCTTCCTTCTGAGAGTGAATAAAAGCCCATTTCAACCCCTATACATATTTCTGAGATACATTTTCCCTTACTAGAGAATGACAACCCCTTCCAGCCAGTCCCTGGCTACAATCCAGGACACACTTTGGGGACTGGTGGACAGGAACCCCACAGCAGCAGTTCCCCCTAATTGAGGAAATTTCCGCAAAACAGACAGGGTTTAAAATAGAAATTGAAAAATCTTCTATTTTCAAATTTGGCCTTTATAGCCCAGCCGCACAACTGACTGTCAGGCGCTCGCCAGCCAGCGGGAGGCAACGGGGGGGGGCAGCACACCCTCCACGGCAGGACCGTCCATCCCTGCTGGATGGGGAAATCACCAAATTGGGAAAACCAAAAATGCAATTTCCCCAAACCCAAAAATAGGGGGAAGTGCTGCCCAAATTTGGAATCTAACAAATTCAGATGGAGTTGACAGGCTGCCCAGCACAACAATTAATGCAGTAAATGTAGAAGTTAAATTTGGATGCATGAAAGCATCCAATAAGGCACCAAACTGATGCAAGTCAGAGAGTAACAATCCATTACCTGCACATCCCTTCCAAACCCACTCCCAAAAGGGAATTCCAAACAAAACCAAGTGTTTGAGGTTCCCTGTTCATTGTTTTTCACTATTAATGCCCCACCAAAAATGATAGTATATAATAAAGCTCAATCATTTGATGATAGTTTGTGCTATTATTGAGCAAATTACCCCTCAATTGTTATCACATAAATCAATCCAAACTTTTACCCTTCAGAAAGTCAAAGACAATAAGCTTTGTCTGCCCTTCCCCAGGATCAGGAGATGAACCATCTTATCTTCTCAGCTGTCCTTACAGCATGCCTAGGGATTGGGGGCCACCAACACTATCAACTGCATGGGCTATTCAACAATCCATCTGGTGAGTACTTTTAAAAGGAGCCAGCACAGCTCAACTCCTCTGATCAGTACTCCTGGCCCACGCTGGGTTTTCCCCACTCCACTCAGTCCATAGCTATATACACCTTTATATACTATGTACTCACATATTTTGTCAGTAACTTTTCACGTTATAACATACACACAAAGGTCTTTTGATGGATATTGACGGTCTATCCCATTGTGACTGCACTCACTGGGTTCCAAGTGGTCAACTTGGTACCTTATTTAGCTAAAATAATTCCCCAATTGTTGGGTCTTTTCAGTACTATAGCACCACCACTGGGGCTAACTCCAACAGCCTCAGACTCAACCATGTTCAGATATATCACCTTGATATGCCTTACATTCCTGAAATCTCTTCTGCTCATCTGCTACACTTGTCTTTGCTTCTTCCAGACCCTCCAATCTAGAGGTGGGGCCACCCAACCCACAAATACCCACCAGATCCAGATTGTCATCTTAAGCCAGCTTTCTAAATCCACCATCCATTTGACTTAGAAACAAGCAATCTTCACCTTGCTCTCCTTCTCCCATACTCTGTTTGAAGCTGAGCCTACCCGCTTTACCACCAACGTCCAAAAGGTTCTTCACATGGCCAGTCAACTCACAGGCCAATAGAAAGACTGGTTTGCTGCTGTTGTGTTAAAAGAGCCTGGATTACGCCACGGCTTCAACTCCTTCAGCCAGAAGCTGTTGAACTCAGTCAGCTCCCCTGAGGATCTGAAAATATTCATCACAAGCTATACTCTATGAGAAAGGGGACCTCTACCACTGCCCACTACACCAAGCAGTTCTCAAAGCTCAAGGAAGCCCTTGACCTGGATAATGATGAAGCCTGCTATCTTTATTACGCAGGCCTCTCACCCCAGGGACAGGAGTTTCTCCTCCATCATAAACTTCCTGAGACTCACAATGAGGTCATCCAAGACATCCAAACCTGGGGATTGTGGTATCAAAATGCTCTCCCCACCAAGGTCACCCACCTCAACTCTGTCCAAGTTGAGGTTGCTGGACCTCCCGCTAATGCCAAAGCCCCCTGTCTCAGGGTGATCCCCAGACCTGGGGGGGGGGCTTCATGCTATTGAGCAAAGAGAAGGCCTGCCACATGGCACAAGGTCTCTGCTTGTACTGAGGTCTTGCAGGCCACACAGTGATGAACTTTATCACTGCCTGCCTCAGCCCCTTTAAACCTCCCCCTAATCTAAAGCCTCTTATGGCAGCTGATGAAGGAGGTAATAAAGCCACTACTTCTCTTTAATCCACTGTTTCCATCACCCTGGCCTCCAACACCCAGAAGATACACACCACTGCCCTCATTGACACAGGAGCCCTGGGGAATTTCATTGAACAGCTCTTGGTACAGAACCTTAGCAAACAGGTCACACCAGGAGGGACCACCAAGCTGGCCGATGGAAGCACTCCACCAGTGTACCATGTTGTGGAGCCAACTGCTGTAGAAATTGGGGGGATGAGGTTTGAACTAAACTTCTCATCCCTGAAGAACCTGGCCTTTCTGGTCATACTAGGAATGCCATGGTGGCAGGAATCCTGATGCAATATTGACTGGGATAACCACCAGGTGCACATCTCAAGTTTGGGTCAGACTGGCACAGCTCCACTTGGAGGCAACCTCACGCCATCCAGCACAGTCATGCCCATACTGGTGATTCTCCAACTAGATGAAATGTTAGATGAGTACGCCAACATCTTCGGCAAAATCCTGATGCAAGGCCTTCCTGAAAAAAAGCAAGTGACCTCAGGATTGACCTTCAACCAGGTGAAACTCCAAAATGAGGGAAAGTCTACCCCACCACACATGCCCAGGGCCTGGTTTTAAAGGAATACATCTCCGACCTAATGGCCAAGGGACACATTAAACAATCTCAATCTTCCTGCTCATCACCAATCTTCTTTGTTAAGAAAGGGGATGGAGGACTATGCCCATGTGTGGATTACAGCCCCCTGAACGCCATCACTTTCAAGGACTTATATCCTGTTCCTTTGGCAGAGAAGCTCACAGACAGACAGACAGACACCTTTGTATTCTCAAAACTAGAACTCTGCAATGCATACACCCAGGTCAGGATTGCAGAGGGAAACAAATGGAAAACAGCATTCAGAACAATTTTTGGCCTGTACAAATATCTGGTCATGCCTTTTGGACTCTGCAATGCCCCCTCCGCCTTTCAAGCCCTGATGAACAAAATCTTATTTGACCTCCTAAACGTTTGCATGGTGGTTTACCTGGACAACATCATAGTATACTCTAAGGACAAAGCTTCACACCTCAGTGACCTAAAGAAGGTTTTCAAACACTTACTCCAGGCCAAACTATATTGCAGGAGAGAGAAGTGAAAATTCCTCAAACTAGAGGTAGAATTCCTGGGTTACACAATCAGGAAAGGCAGTTTTGTCATTGCACCTTCCAAAATTGCAGCGGTAGTAAAATGGCAGGTCCCAGATACCCAATCAAAATTGAGAGGTTTTCTGGGGTCGGCTAACTTCTGCAGAAAGTTCATAAAGAATTTTGTAAAGATAGCCAAGCCCCTCATGTCCTTGACTTCCAAAAGCGTCCCCTACACCTTGACAGATAAGACACAGAAGTCCTTTGAGACCCTTAAAACTGCCTTCACCACAGCCCCGGTGCTCAAACAACCCAACCCCATACTCCAATTTTTTGGAGACCAATGTATTTGAATTTGCACTGGGTGCAGTGTTGCTTCAGTAAGGAGAGCCTGGAGTATACCACCCTGTGGCATGCTTCTCTAAGAAACTGCTGGACCACAAAAAAAACTACAATGTATACAAGAAGGAGCTCATGGCCATAGACAAAGCCTTCAAACACTGGAGACAATACTTAGAAGGAGCCAAACACACTGTCATTGTCTGTACCAACCATAGGAACCTTTTATACTTCACAGAAAAGAGGAATATCTGCCAACAACTTGCCAGATGGGTCTTGGCCTTGTTATCCTACAACTTCAAGATCAGCTACATCCCAGGACACACCAACAATGCACCAGACGCCCTGAGCAGACAAGAATACCACAACAATGAAGACCAGTTTTCAGTCATTTTAACACCAGACCCGTCCTAGACACCAACCAGTTCCTAATGACTGTCCTGGGGGGCTCCCAACTTCTCTCATCCTTGGAAGAAGAGGTGAAGAATGCCCAGAAGGACTCACTGTTCATCAAAGACCTAATAGCCAAGATGGACTCTGCAAAACCCAACCCCAACTACTATACCCACAAAGGCTTCCTTTACAGGCTCAATAGATTGGTAGTACCCCAGGAGCAATCCAGAACCAGGTGCTGCAAGAGCTACATGACTCCCCACTAGGCAACCACAGTGGGATCAAGAAAACTATAGCACACCTTTGGATCAGCTACTGGTAGCCCCCACGCTTTCCCAAGTGAAGAACTACCTTTTAAAATGTGTCTCTTGTATGAGTAACAAACACTCTACACAGAAGCCACATGGATTGCTCCAACTACTTCCAATCTCATCCATGCCATAGGAATCAATCTCTATGGACTTCATCATGGACTTAACCCCTAGTCAAGGTTTTACAAGGATCTTGGTTATTGTGGACCGCCTCACCAAAGCCGCAGAGCTCATTGCTTACTCCTCTAGAATGTTGGCCACCGCCACGGCTCAGTTATTACTCAACCATATCTACCAAAGCCACAGTCTCCCCAAGGACATTGTTTCAGACAAAGGAACCCAGTTTACTTCTAAATTTTGGGGCAAGATAACACAACAACTCCAAGTGAACCTCAATCTGTTGACAGCTTTTCACCCTCAAACCAATGGACAGACAGAACAGGTTAACCAGACATTAGAAACTTACCTTTGTGCATACATCAACACTAGACAGGATAATTAGGCTGATCTACTACCCTTGGACCAGTTCAGATACAACAGTTCTTACCACTTGGGAGCCAAGATGTCCCCATTCACAGTAAACTACAGTTTCTCCCTGCAAGGAGTCCCCACCAAAGGCTGCCCAGGAACAGTACCTCAAGCCAATGAGTACTTCCAAAACTTGAGAGAGACCCAAAAAATCCTACAGGCTAACCTCTGAGACGCCCAGCAGAAGTACAAGGTCCAAGCCAACAAACACCAACAAGCCAACCCCAAATTTGAAGTAGGTTCCAACATATATCTCAATACCAAAAACCTCAAGATCAACCAAGCTGGTCAGAAGTTAGGGCCACACCGTATTAGACCACTCAAAGTGCTTCAGAAAATCTCTGATACACCTTACAAAGTACAACTTCCCAAACAGTCAAGTGCCCACAACATCTTCCATGTATCCAAATTAGAGGCAGAGAGAGGAAGGCCACACACACATCAGACCAAGGATAGCAATCCACCACCAACTATTCTAAAACACACCCCAGAGTGGGAGGTGGAAGCTATCCTAGGATACAGATAGGTCCGCAATCAAGTCCAGTACCTTGTCTCATGGGTAGGGTATACACCAGAATCAAACTTGTAGAACCTGCAAAAAACCTTGCCAACACCCCTGAGCTCATCACCCAGTACTGCCAGCAGGTAGGACAGCCAAAGAGGGAAGGAAAGGCAACTGTCAGGAATATTCCTGACAACAACCTTTTAGACAACAAAATTTTGGCCACAATGGGTCCTACAGGTCAAGACAAAAAATGGCAGCAGTTCCCCCTAATTGAAGAAACTGCTGCAAAAAAGACAGGGGTTAAAAAAGAAACGGAAAAATCTTCTATTTTCAAATTTTGCTTTTATAGCCTGGCCGCGGGCTGCACAGCCAACTGTCAGGCGCCTGCTGGCCGCACTCCCAGCCTGGCAGCTTGCCTGTGCATGCCTGCCGCCAGCCAGCCAGCCAGCCAGCAGGGGGCAGTGCACCCTCCACGGCAGGACCGTACACTCCCACTGGATGGGGAAATCACAAAATTGGGAAACCAAAAAAGGCAATTTCCCCAAGCCCAAAGATAGGGGAAGTGCTGCCCAAATTTGGAATCTATCAAATTTGGATGGGGTTGACAGGCTGCCCAGCACAACAATTAATGCAGTAACTGTAGAAGTTAAATTTGGATGCATGAAAGCATCCAATAAGGAACCAAACTGATGCAAGTCAGAGAGTAACAATCCATTACCTGCACATCCCTTCCAAACCCACTCCCAAAAGGGAATTCCAAACAAAACTAAGTGTTTGAGGTTCCCTGTTCATTGTTTTTCACTATTAATGCCCCACCAAAAATGATAGTATATAATAAAGCTCAATCATTTGATGATAGTTTGTGCTATTATTGAGCAAATTACCCCTCAATTGTTATCACATAAATCAATCCAAACTTTTACCCTTCAGAAAGTCAAAGACAATAAGCTTTGTCTGCCCTTCCCCAGGATCAGGAGATGAACCATCTTATCTTCTCAGCTGTCCTTACAGCATGCCTAGGGATTGGGGGCCACCAACACTATCAACTGCATGGGCTATTCAACAATCCATCTGGTGAGTACTTTTAAAAGGAGCCAGCACAGCTCAACTCCTCTGATCAGTACTCCTGGCTCACGCTGGGTTTTCCCCACTCCACTCAGTCCATAGCTATATACACCTTTATATACTATGTACTCACATATTTTTTCAGTAATTTTTCACGTTATAACATACACACAAAGGTCTTTTGATGGATATTGACGGTCTATCCCATTGTGACTGCACTCACTGGGTCCAAATAGCCAACTTGGTACCCTATTTAGCTAAAATACTTTCTCAATTGTTGGGTCTTTACAGTATCATCCTTATCCTTATGCTCATGAAAGTAGAATGTTGATATCCTCATTTCCTTTTAGAGCCTTACCATAAATCCCAATTTGGATGATACATCTTTTGCTTACTAATTGAAAAATTAAAATTAGGTATTACAATGCTGTATGATAGCTGACTCAACTTAATATCAAATTGACCACTACAAGATGTGTAATGTTGTTGAAAATCAGTATTATGAGTTCTTTTGCACTATATAAATCCAATGTATGAATGTGCACTAGTCTAGGATGAGGATGGAACCAAGGTGATATATTACTGTAAATTCAGAACCTAAATGTATAAATGCAGGATTGTCATATCCTTGATCCAAATTTTAAATCACATTTGCAGGCAACTCAGATGAGTGAAAAATAAAATATTTAATAAAATCAACCATTTAATTTGACTTTTTTGATTTATTTAAATTAGTAAATTTTGAATCCCTTGAGCAGATAACTCAACTAACTAAAGAAAAAAGACAGCAAGAAAATGTGGGATACCTGAATCAGAAATGCAGGATTCTAATGTACAATATGAAATTTCTTGTATGTCTAACAAATCATAAACAACATGAACTTAGTAACAAATCTGATATTGTGGGATTGTTAAATCCAAGAACCAAATTTCAAATCAAAATGAGGTGAATTTGAAATTAATATAATTTATGGGCATCTCAAACAGGAAGTCAAATGATCTAGAGTGAATTTGTGCTAATTATTTTAGGAATCATATGCATTCTCAAAAAATCACCCTATTCCATTTTAGGACAACTAAAATTTAGATGCTTGATTACAGTAGATTTTAGAAAACACCAATAATAAAATAGAATTATATATTAAAATCTATTTTTATCAATTTTCCTTTTACTTGGTGCGTTTATAGTTCATTTGCTGTTGAAAATGTGCTTTCATCTAATTGGATAGTTTCACCTCCAGTTGCCTTGGCAATAGAAAATAAAGTTGCCTCTGCAATCACAACTGGTCTTGGGGAGGCAATTTGATTTCCTATTGCAAGGGAAACTGGAAGTGAAACTAATGTAGCATCATCTTTGATTACTCCTCTTGGGGAATTAACACCCCAGTTGATTCACCAAATGAGTCACTAAATGGCTCACCAACTAATAATTAAGTTGATGGCACTACTATCATTTAGCCATCTATTATGGGGATCAAATAAATCCAGATCTTAAGCAGAACACAACTTGAATTAGCCTTGTGACTTAAGAGGAACATTACTCAGATAAGCCCCATGACTTCCATGACATACATGGACAGTATGTGGCTTCTCATGATACTATATTATATCCTATATTCATATAAAATAAAGTATCATTTTAAGGATACCAAGAGTACCATGGGGCTCCAGTAGGTGAGGGAGGAGTTAAAGCAGGTACTGGTATGGCCCACCAGATGATGGGACCTAACTTTACCAGGTAGTAAAGGGCCTTCCCAGCCATGGCCCAAGGCCCGGCTGCTGGCAAGGCAGAGTCAATCAATCCTGTGAGCGCCAGGTAAAGCACCCCCAGGAATTGACTTTTCTGGCCAGTGGCGTCAGAGGTGGGTGGGGTTGAGATGGTTGGTTTGGGTGTCAGGGGTGGCTCCATGGGGACCAGGTAGGCAGAAGGATTGTTGTACTTCCCGTTGAAGATTAAAGGGTAGATGATGATTGCTTTGCCGGCACAGACAATTTGATAGGGTTCCTTGGGTGTGTTTGGGCAGGTGTACCACTGCAAGTCTTCCAATGTCCAGGGTTTGTGGTTAGGATTTGGGGGGTACTCAGTGAAATGCACAGGGCCAAATGGAGCGTTGGGTGGATGGTAGTAGTCAAAGGCTTTGGGTTTGTCAACTAAAGTCTGGCTATCTATCCCAGTAGATGGATACTGACGCTTGGGTGTATGCAGATGGAAGAGTATCAAAAATTGGTATGAAAGCAGATTGGTGAACCAAAGGTTCATAACAACTTTATTTGGTAAGGATGACAACACAGAACTTTTTCAGGTGCTTCTGGTTTATATACTTACTCACATGCAAGTGCCTCTGAGAATTCTTCTGGTGCTATCTGTATGGCAAGGCTTGACATCTCAGGTTCTGCTGTTTGGTTGGCTGCTTCATGGTCATTTTTGGGTTTTCAGGAACAGTTGTTTGGCTTTTTAGTGGTCCATCTTGGCTTGGCTGGCCATTGATTCTGGCAGGTTTGGCTTCTGGGGCTATGGGGGGTTTCTTAATTTGATCACCATTTTTGGACTGGCTTGACAGGCTCTCCTGAGCCCAAAGAACTTGATTAAAAAAGGGGTCCCCAATTGGGGACCCCAAATTACTTAATGGAGGGTGGGCTTGATCTGGGTTTACTGGGCAGCTAAAAATAGCCTGCCCATCCAAACCCACCAAGGCTTGGGAGTAGCTTTTGGGGCCCAAAACAGGCCTTCAGCTGCCACCAGGACGGGAATGGTTCCTGCACCTGGATTTTTGCTTTTTGAAGCAAATCCAGGTGCAAGCAAATCTCCTCCGCCCGCTAGCCCCGCCTGGTGGCTAGGAGCGGGTTTGATTCCCGCCTGGGGCTTTGAAACTGTTACTTTTGTAGCACTATTCCCTTCTAAACTGGACTTGGCTTTCTTCTTCTCCAAATATTGGCATACAGCAACAGCTGCATTGGTAAGGTTGTCAGATGGTTCCCAGGTGCTTTCCTTGGGCGGGTATCTAGTCATTTGACGTAGTACTGTGGCTTACGGTAGTGGGTACAATTGCCGTGTATATACTCTACTTCATGTTCAAGGGATCTCCCTACCAGGATGGGCAGAGGGGTAGTCTTCAGTTTCTGGTGGGGTAGGGAAGTTCTATCTTTTTTGAACAGCAAAGATCAATGGAATACTTCATGTACTTTCCAGGTGTCAGGTAACTTCAGACAGTAAGCTACTTCACCTACTTGGCCCGTGATCTGGTAGGAGCCGCTTCTTTAATGAGCTAGCTTTGGGCATGGGAAATTTTGGGGTATGTTACTTGAGTTTAGATAGACCTCATCCCCAATCTCTAGTGGCTTTCCAGGGGTGTGCTTTCTATCAGCAAAGGCTTTGTAAGTCTGTACTGTGCGGGTTAGTTTTGGGAGCAGGTCATCTGGGTTTTGTGGATGTGTTCCATCCAGGTTCTACCTCCTTTGTTAGACTCCTGGTTTCCAATCTCGGGGTCTCAAGTGGGTCAAATCCATAATTGGCTTTGAAGGGGGACATCCCGGTGGACGCATGATCTTTGCTATTGTACGCATATTGAGCTGTGGATAATAAGTCTGCCCAGTTGTCTTGATTGGTGTTTGTGTAGCATCAGAGGTACTGTTCCAAAATATGGTTTACCTGTTTGGTTTGGCCGTTGGTCTGGGGGTGATAGGAAGTGAACACACATCTTTTGATTCCTAGGTCTTTCATCACTTGCGCCCAATAATGAGATGTGAACTGTGGTCCTCAGTCTGTCACTATTTCCTCTGGGGTTCTGTGTTGGGTGAGTATTTGTCCATGAAAGTGTCAGACAGTTTCAGCAGCAGTGCAATGGGTAGTGGTGGGGACAAATTGGGCCATTTTAGTGAAACAGTCAACTATCACTAGAATTGCATTTTAGTCTTTGGAGGGTGAGAGTTCAACTATGTAATCCATGGACACTGATTTCCAGAGGCCTGAAGGGATGTCTAGGGGGCAGAGGAGGCCTTCTGGTTTAGAGTGTCTTGTTTTGGTGCGCTCACATGTCTCAAAGCCCTCAATGTAGTTGGTAACATATGCGTCTATCTTGGGCCACAGGTACTTCCTTTTTATGCTTTGAAGGGTTTTGTGGCGGCCCAGGTGGCCAGCTAGTTCTGAGTTGTGATAGTACTTTAGGACAGAAATCTGAGCCAATCCTTTTGGTACATAGATTCTTCCTTGGAACAGTAGGGTGGTTCCTTTTAGTGAGTAACCTCTTTTGTACAGGGGGCTGTCTAGTTGTGTTGAGAGTTCTGAAACCATGGTCTTGGCAACAGGGTCCTTTGTCTGGGCTTCTAATACGTCCAATTTATTAGCAACAATTTTCAGGTAGTTTAGCTGTATTCTTTCACTGGTTGTATCCAACAGTGTATGGGTGTTGTGATCTCTAAACTCAGTGGAGGACGGGGTCAGGTTTGCTCTGCTGCTTAGGGCATATGGGATAATGTTTACTTTTTTGGGTTTATAGTCAATTTTGAGTACATAGTCTGCCAGTTCTAGAGCCCATCTTGCTTTTTGTTGTTAAGCTGACGTGGTTTGAAGAAGTAAACCAAGTTTTTGTGATCTGTTAGGACCTTCACTGGGTGCTCAGCACCACATAGGTATCTGCGCCAGTGCTTCAAGTTCTTCATTATAGCTAGCATTTTTTATTGTATATAAGATAATTTCCTTCAGCAGGGATCGTCTTTTTGGAGTAATATGCTACAGGATGTAGCATACCATCCCCTCCCTCCTGAAGAAGCACCCCTCCTAGGGAAAAGTCAAAAGTGTTGTTTTACAGGATGAACAGCTTTGTGTGATAAGGCATGGCCAACACAGGCGCAGAGGTAAAGTCCAACTTCAGGGCATTAAAGGCAACAACACAGTCAGGGGTCCACTCAAACTAGACTTTTTCCAAGCAAAGACGGTTCAGGGGCAGAGTAATCTGGTAAAATCATTTTATGAAATCTCTACAGTAGTTTGCTAGCCCCAAGAAACTCCTAACATCTTTCTGACAGGTGGGGGTGGGCTAAGCTTTGACTGCGTCCACTTTATCTTGGGCCATGGTAAATCCACCAGTTTGTACTATGTAGCCCAAGAATTCTACCTCAGGCTGAAAGAACTCACACTTCTTGAGTTTGACGTGGAGGTTGGCTGCTGCTAGTTTCTTTAATATGAGGTCCAGGTGGCGGAGGTGGTCTTCATGTGTTTTGCTATATATCAGGATGTTGTCAAGGTATGCCACGCAGAATTGGTCAAGGTATTCTCCAAGGACCAAGTTAATCATCCTCTGGAAAGTGCTAGAGGCATTGCATAGCCCAAAAGGCATGATCAGGTATTCTATAGAGTCCATATCAAGTTTTGAAAGCTGTTTTGTATTTGTTGCCTTCTTTGATTTGGATTTGGTTAAAGGCGTCTTGGAGGTCAATCTTAGAGTATACTTGTGCCCCAGTCAAGATGTCACATAGGTCATTAGCATTAGGTATGGGTATTGATTTTTTACTGTGATTTTTTTCAGCTTCTGATAGTTTACACAAGGTCTCATTCCCCCATCTTTTTTCCCAACAAATAGTAAGGGAGAAGAGCATGGGGCCTTTGAGACTCAGATAGATCCTTTCTTGGTCATGTCTTTAATGTACGCTTTCAAGGCCACTTGTTCTTTGTGATTGCAACTATAGATGGGTCCGTGGCTGAGTTGTGTATCAGGGAGTAAGTCAATGGCGTGTTTGTAGATAGAGTGTTCAGGTAGTTGAGTTGCTGCCTCTTTGCTGAAGACACTGGCCCATTTCTTGAGGGCTGGGGGCAGCTTCCCAGAGCAAGGGTCCAATTTCATGGTCATGAGTTTGGTGGGGGTACTACATGTGGGCTTGGCTGAATGGGTACAGTGTTGGGGTTAGGTCCCTTTCCCAGGGTTACAGTTTGGTCACAATAGTTCAGGATTGCACCATGCTTGTCAGCCCAGGAGTCTCCAAGAATCAATGGGTGTGGTAATCCTCTCAACAGGATAACAGATGAGGGATAAGTGTTTTGCCCAATCTTTAGCTCAGGGTGTTGGTTACATTCTTGGCCAATGTCAGTTGAACTGTTTCCCATAGTGACTTAAAATTGAGTATATGAGGGGGTGAGTCCTAGCTTGGATGCCAATGCAGAGTCAATGAAACTTTTATCTGCCCCTATGTCTAAGAAAGCCTTTTTGTGGAATACTTTATCTCCTACTTCTAGCGTCACTATGATATACTTATAAGACTGGGAGGTAGTGTTTAATTGGGGAAGGGAGCCTGAATTTTAGTTTTTTCTGGGACAGGCCCTGGTCTGTTGCCCTGCTTCATGGCAGTGGAAACATAACCCGTCTCTGTAATGTTGTTGCAACTCCTTGGGTGCCATGGCTGGTCTGGCTGCTGTGGAGCTTCTGGCCACTTGGGGTGCATGGGGGGCGGCGCTGTGGGTTTCCTGTTTTAAGCTTAGTCCTTGGCAGAGCACAATCAGTTCTTCTAACCCAATTGTGGGGTGGCGGTGGTGCTTGAGGAGGTCCTTTAAACCTGGGTTCACGCCTTTTCTGAATAGGATGGTAGCTAATTTGTTGTCCAGTATAGCACAGGTCTATAGTTTGATGAACTCTTCTACATAGGTCTGTGGCAGGCATCTGTTTTGCTTGAACTCCAACAGAGTTATGAAGGCAAAGTGTTGGGTATTATAGTCCTCTTCTATGGCCATTAGTTCAGCCTCAAATTGAGCATAGTCTAAGCAAAACTCTACGTTGTTGGCAGTGGCCTTGCCAAACCAGTCTAGGGCGTCTCCTGTTAGCATGGATGCTACTCCCAAGAATTTAATGTGTTGTTGGGATAGGCATTGGCATTGGCTAGGAAGTGCAGTTGCAGTACCAGCATTACTCTTATAGCTTCTTCTAGGATGAGCTTGCCCATATGGGGCATGGTCACGTTGGAGGTGGTTTGGTTCATGATAACATTCTGTACTTAGGAGGAGGTTGCTGTGATTGGGTCTTTGCTCTCTGGAGCTTCCTTGGAATCATCCAAGGTCCTGGTTGTTCTCTTCCACATGGAGGAGATTTGGTATGATATCCACAAATAACAGTAATAAGTGCTAATCATAAAGACAAACATGCAAGTAGCCCCAAGTGAAAATAACATCTTGGGGCCCAGGTTACCAAGTTTAGGGTGGAATATCATAATTTCATGATACCAAGAGTACCGTGGGGCTCCAGTAGGTGAGGGAGGAGTCAAAGCAGGTACTGGCATGGCCCATCAGATGATGGGAACTAACTTTACCAGGTAGTAAAGGGCCTTCCCAGCCATGGCCCAAGGCCCGGCTGCTGGCAAGGCAGAGTCAATCAATCCTGTGAGCGCCAGGTAAAACACCCCCAGGAAATGAATGTTCTGGCCAGTGGCGTCAGAGGTGGATGGGATTGAGATGATTGGTTTGGGTGTCAGGGGTGGCTCCATGGGGACCAGGTAGGCAGAAGGATTGTTGTACTTCCTGTTGAAGATCAAAGGGTAGATGGTGATTGCTTTGCTGTCACCGACAATGTGATAGGGTTCCTTGGGTGTGTTTGGGTAGGTGTACCACTGCAAGTCTTCCAATGTCCAGGGTTTGTGGTTAGGATTTGGGGGGTACTCAGTGAAATGCTCAGGGCCAAATGAAGCGTTGGGTGAATGATAGTAGTCAAAGGCTTTGGGTTTGTCAACTAAAGTCTGGCTATCTATCCCGGTGGATGGGTACTGATGCTTGGGTGTATGCAGATGGAAGAGTATCAAAAATAGATATGAAAGCAGATTGGTGAACCAAAGGTTCATAACAACTTTATTTGGTAAGGATGACAACACAGAACTTTTTCAGGTGCTTCTGGTTTATATACTTACTCACATGCAAGTGCCTCTGAGCATTCTTCTGGTGCTATCTGTATGGCAAGGCTTGGCATCTCAGGTTCTGCTGTTTAGTTGGCTGCTTCATGGTCATTTTTGGGTTTTCAGGAACAGTTGTTTGGCTTTTTAGTGGTCCATCTTGGCTTGGCTGGCCATTAGTTCTAGCAGGTTTGGTCTCTGGGGTTATGGGGGTTTTCCCAATTTGATCATCTTTTTGGGCTGGCTTGACAGGCTTTCCTGAGGCCAAGGAGCTTGATTAAATTAGGGGTCCCCAATTGGGGATCCCAAATTACTTAATAGAGAGTGGACTTGAACTGGGTTTACTGAGTAGCTAAAAATAGCCTGCCCAGGCCCAGCCAAACCCACCAAGGCTTGGGTGTAGCTTTTAGGGTCCAGAATGGCCCCCGCAGCTACTGTTGGGGCAGGAATGGTTCCCTCACCTGGATTTGCTTTGAAAAGCAAAAATCTAGGTGCAGGCAAATTTCCCCTGCCCACTAGCCCCGCCTGGCGGCTAGGAGCAGGTTTGATTCCCGCCTGGGGCATCAAAATTGTTACTTTTGTAACACTATCCCCTTGCTAATTTTCCCCTTTATCTTGTTTATTATATTTCCCAGAAGTATATTAATGACACTATTCAATTAAATGAAAGCACATTATCAACAGCAAATGAACTATCAACACACCAAGGAAAATGCATCTTGATAAAAATAGATTGTAATATATAATTCTATTTTATTATTAGTGTTTTTTAAAATCTACTTTAATCAAGCATCCTTAATAGCAATACATTAACACATTTTGTAGTAAACTGATGGTTTATCTTTCCCACCTCTTCTTTCTTCCTCAAAAAAGTTTGTTTGGACCCTGGCTAGGCTGGGGGCCAAAAACCTTTTAAGAAAATTCTGCGTTATCAGAAGGGTGGCTCATATATCAATATATTGTTTTGTGGTTGCTATATTAGTGATTTAGAGTGCAGAATATTGCATCATTTTCAGTTTAGAAAACTTTACATTTCATTCAACTTCATGTCTAAATATGGCTATCAAGATTGAATTTTTTATTTGATTTTATCCATATTGGAGCTTCTTGATTTGGATTGATTTGTCCTAGTTTCTTACTGTACATTTGATTTGTATTACAAATAAGCAATTATTATTTATTTTACTAATGGCCTTCATTTATGATTTGAAATTTGGTTCATGGATTTGATAATCCCACAATTCCAAAAAATCATAGTAAACTTAATGAAAATGGTTGATGATCTGAACACTTCAAATCTGATTCCAGTTGATTCATTTTGTCCACTTGAAACATGCAGTTTGAATTGAAATTTGCAAAGTGTCTATGAGTTCCCACATTTTTAAAAATTCAAATAAAAATACAAAGAATTCAATTTTAATTAAAAAAGGACATCCTACAAATGTGATTTGGAATTTGGACCAGGGATTTGACAATCCCACATTTTTATGTTTAGGTTCTGAATTTACAGTATCTACCAGGGTAAATTATATACAATATCATTGATTACTCATTAATTATACAGCATGCAATCAGTGATAACTACTATAGACTGACAATTATACACTTATATTTAGTCTATCAATTATTATAAACTAGTAGTTACACAGCATATAGTTACTACACTTAATAATATGATAAGCTGATAATAATACAGTGTGTAACTGATAAGATCTGTGTGTGATGATTAGACTGATTCTTTTATGATCAATTAGCCTAATTTCACAAGCTTTCATGCCAATTTGTTTCTGATAAAGATTTGCTCTTCTGTTGGTTCAAAACATTGTCTTTTTTTTAAAGCATGGCCCAGAAACAGTATTTACGCCCAAGAAAAATATTCAAAAAGAATTTTTTGCCGCTTTGTTTTTAATGAGGATCTAATTTTTCAATTTATTACTAAAAGATCAATTGGATCTAAAGCCTTTTGTGCCATATTTTAATCTATCTTGAATCTATTACTATATATTACTATATCTCTTTAAAAATTAGCATTTTGTTTCTTCTTCATAAATTTAATTTTTATTACATGTAGCGCCTAATAGATAACATTCTCTGATCAAACATTTTTTATTAAAATTGATACTTTTGGCAAGAAAACACTACAGAAATAGCTTAAGGAATTAATGCAATATGGTTCATATTAATACTTTCTTCAGAATACCCCATTATATCTTTTCTATCAAAGATAACAAATATGGAAACCTTTTTTAGCCATTATAAGGACATCTTATTTTTAATGAGGCTATCTAAAACTTCTAGCTATTTTTAAAAGTTAACTAATAACTCTTTCATTTTTCTAGCCACACTTTCAGGAATTTATACTGACTTTGTTCTACTTTGATACCTTGGCAGCCTGCCAAGCCATCTATCAGAGAAGCTTCCAGTATCACTAGCTAGCTTAATTGATCTGAGAAGCCTACATGAAGCAGATTTGGATCACTTATTACAAGAACAGCCGGGAATACAATAGACCCCAATTATTACTGGCTCCCAATTGGCTAGAGTTATTCCAGAATACTCTAGCAAACCGCCGGGTTAGATATTATGGGTTTCTCTGAGGATCAAAAGCTCATGTCCAATTTGCACTAGCAAACCGCCAGTGCCATTGCAAATCAATGCAAGAAAGGTTGCCTAGAAACAAAGTGTCATGCGCTAAAAATAGAGTCATAAATTAGCGCCACCACTGCTGGCACAATAAAAGATTATGTATCACTCTATTGCAATTAGTACCCAGCGCAGGGTACTATGAAATGGAATCCCATGCCATTGCATGGATGACTAACTCCGGGGGTTGATGCTGGCAGTCTGGGGGTGAAAAGACTATCAAGGAAGAGTTAGATGCGCCAGATGATCTGATCCTGGCAAAAGAGCGCTGGCTCTATAAAAGCCCTTCCATTGGACTAATGGAAGGCAGAAAATTATACCAATATCCTACTGTAGAACCTTTTCACAGTAGAAGAAGATATCTGATTTCAAAGACCATTGTCAGTACTCAAAGAACTAGCAAGCTGCCTGTATAGAAAACCGCTTAGAAGTTGCCTCCCTTGGACATTGCTAGCCGTTGCACTGCCAAGGAAATACCAGACGCCACAAGTAACGCTTGTTGCCATACAAGCATCTATCAACCCAATGACCCAGATATCCTAAATACTCAATAAAGCAAATTGTAATCAGACTGCCAGGTCTGAGAGAAGAAACAAAAGTTCTGACACACACTCTTAAGAAAAATAGTTACAATTTTATGAAAAATTACAATAATGACCAGGATTATTACACCTGTACATGTTTATAAGATTAAAAGAAAAAATGAGGACATATTAGACTTGATAACAACTTTATTTATAAGGAAAGAAGCATATAGTATACAATGTAGCCTTTGAAAAAATATCTTAAGCTGAGACGCTAATCTTAAAGCAAATTAGTCATGCTTCTCATTTAAAAACTATTGGCTATGAAGTCTATTTAGAATGCTTGGCTGATGCATCTTGACTTTGGGTCTTTGGCAGGTTAAGTCATGTTACAGATATTTTCAGTTAAGGTTTTCAAAGAGATCAATAATACTTTTTTGATATACCTGGCTGAAAAACAGCCTTATTTTTTGGAAGAGTATTGGTAGGGAAATGATTAAGACTCAGGCTTTATAACTGACTAATTGATGATTTGAGAATGGAAGAATGACATCAGAAGTTGCTGTTTTTCTTAAAATAGGCAGAGACAGTCATAATATATTACCTTATCTTGTCATCTTCTACTAAGAATTACACTAGGCTCAGTTATTTTTTACCTTTAAAAAGAAACCTAGTCCTGATTTTTTGTGTTAAAAGTTTTTTATCAGAAGGTAGCACCCATACTTCACCCTAACTTTATACCATTTAACAAGAAGTATAAATATTTATTTAATCAATTTGGATTATCAGACCTTTTTTCCTGTTTCACTTCTTATATGTCTATTTGTGAGCCGTTTAATGCTGAGGTAGTGTCAGGGACCCACTTAAGAGGGAACAAGTCCCCAATCTTATGAGCCAAGGCCCCTAAGTTAAGCCCTGCAATAACTAAACCAATAAGCACCATAATCATAGCAAGGTGATCAAAGTGTCCTAGGTAAGCAAACCTTCTCATCATAGAGCTGAAACTGCCCAATAGGTAATATCCTACCATGTACGTCAACAGGTAGAAGGATGCATTGGGTCTAGACAAGGAAGGTTCAGCTA
The DNA here is from genome assembly GCA_014839935.2 of Entomophthora muscae. Lineage (NCBI taxonomy): Eukaryota > Fungi > Entomophthoromycota > Entomophthoromycetes > Entomophthorales > Entomophthoraceae > Entomophthora > Entomophthora muscae. The sequence goes on along the minus strand of QTSX02002924.1, from coordinate 115,555 downwards.
GTGGAATGGTGGAGCAACCATAATAGAACTTTCTTCCCCAGTGTTCTGAGGCAATTTAAACCATTCATTAGCCAAGGATTCCTTCTGGTGGGATTCATCAGGAGAGGAGTTATGCCAGTCTGTAGTGGGAGTTGGATTCTCCAAAGCCAATACCACAGATAGGAAAGGAACTAGAAACCAGAACAGGAAATAACTTCTCTTCATGGCTTCAAAAAAGATTTCAGAGATAAGTTTAAGCAAGCTTAAGGTAGAAAGATGATATTTTTTGTTGGAACAAGTAGAGATAATAGATGGAGCTCACTTAAATACCCCAGTAGAGGGCTGTAAACATTTAAGATGATAAATTGATATGGGAGGATTTAAAGTGGTGTATCACTAATATTATGGCTGAAACTAATATGTTTTTCACATGTAGATAGAACTAGAGCTTAATAAAATTTATAGAAACTTAATATGTAGAGAGGCACCAATAACAAGCCACAAAGTTGATCATAATTAAGCGGGTCTTCTGCTGAATATCAGTGAAATTTGAGTACAGAGCCTGGTTCAAGTATAGAAGAAGTGGTTCCAAGACCAGCAAGAGCAATAGACCAAGCCAATCATCATCCAAGCGGTAAATGACATGTTTTAGTGGACCATTAACAATTGCAGAAGTAGGACCAAAGTTGGAAGAGAATATTAAATGGAAGGAATCCACATAAAAAAGTAATCTAAGTTGAACAGGTGTTTGTAATTGACACAGTCCATACCAGAGTCCAGCTAGGCTCCCACAGGGGAGGCAGGCTGGGTCTGGAAAGCCATGTACACAATAGGCACCATGTGGACCAGGTAGTTAACTGCAGTGGCTAGGGAGCGCCAACTCCCAGTATGGGGCACGACCTGGTCAGCCAGCCCCAATACTGTGATGTAGACAAACCCCAACTTGCTGAAGTCCTGGGCAGGAGGCGCATTGGGTAGGGGAAGCAGCAGGAATCTCCTTCATAGCAGGCAGGAGATCCAGATGGTGGGGGTGGTAATACTCCAAGTCAAGAGTGCAGGGTGGAGTGACTGAGATAGCAGGAGTATAACCAGGAGGATATGGGTAGGCAAGATTATATTGTGTTGTGGATTCATGAATAGCTGCAAAGAGAATAATTAAATTGGAGCAAAAATAGACAATTCCTGCAATAATATAATAATTTCTGGGCATAAACTTGCTTTATTAAGATGTCAACAGTGAGGAGGGCTTCTCCTCCTCACTACTTATACTTAATGGTAATTTTGTGGCCTTTTGTGCCACCAGAGAATTGATGGCATCAATTTCAGTTGAACTTACTATTTTCACTGGAATTTGCGTACTTGGGCCAGGGGGTGGGTGCTCATTGGTTGGTATAACATGAACCTTTCTTGAACTGCATCATGATAAGGTGCCACTACTATTTATAGAACCTGTGAGCAATTGAGCACCTGATTGCACAATCAAACAGTTGCGCTCCCAATATACCATTTCCTGATAGTTGAGGGGCCCAAATTTGATAATAAAATCAAAGCCAGGGATTTGAGGCTTGTGTGCCTCTCAATTACTGGGCCATTTGTTAGTTGAAAGGGTTTTTTCTCTGGAAAATACTTGGTAGGGGTTCCCAAGCCGTGGATTTTTTTGCCTCTAGGAAGGCCAGCTGATTATCAAGGGCATTCTGGGCCCTGACAGTAATATAAAATTTGACTTCCCTAAAGGGTTATGAGTTTGATCCCTGTCTGGCTTCAAGCCAGGGTTAACCATGGTGATGAGAACTGGGTTGATTGTTGTTGGTGCTGGTGTGGAATGTTTAAAATTGCCCATAAAATTAAGATAGGCAGGGAAGAAATTCCTGACAGGTAGTGATAAATGTTTGATGCCTTGAGTGGCAAGATATACATTAGTGACATCAGTATTCGGCTATTTTATTTTATTTATAATAAGAAGTCAAGGTATGCCAAACTTACTGATAATCTTTTTTCAATAAGTATTAAAATATTAATACTGATTCAGTGTGCTTAACAGCTTGAACAACTGACTAGAAAGTGACAAATTGCATGGCTGTAATGATATATTTATTGTAGTTTGACTTCCCTGAGATAGGGTTTATAATGCCAAGAGACTATAACTTGAAGGGCTTGTTTGTGGCAATTGAAAGAATTAATAGGGGGTAGTGCTCTTTTCATATTTTTTGCATATCTGTCAAGGCTATATCCGGCCCTAAAAATTTGTTTCCTATTTGCAACACTAAAAAACAGATATGTGGCAAAAAAGTAAATTTAGACTTAAAATACTTAAAACTAGCAACACTTCTAATTGTGACACTAAATGTAATAAAGCAGTCATGTTAAAACTCTAAAGTGTTCAGAAAATGATAAATGTAAAGCAAAATGTTATAAACCTTGATTAACAAAACATTCTAAATTTGGAGATTCTTATATGAAGCTCCAAGCAAGAGATTTGGGATGATATAACTGAAAAAACTAAGGATGATCTGAAGAATTGTTGATTGGGGTTATGAAGAGCCTAATTTAATAAGAAATTTATATCAACTAATAAGATTGATTATAAGAGATTTTTTATTAATCTTAATAATTTATATTAAAAATTGTGCATTGAATTATGTACAAAATCAAAGCAACATGACACCACTAATAAAAACTATTAACACTGGAGTGTCAACAGTGCCAGAGCTAGGCACCAGTGTATCAGCAACTTTAAAACTGAGTGCCAAGGCACCAGAAAACAGAAAAAATAGTGCTGAGACGCTAAACTCAATTTAAATCATTATTTGACCCCCAAACTATTAAAGTTAAATCAAATAAATTGATGTACCACATTTATTAATGACAAAACCACCATGGGCAACTGAAATTAGTAACTAGAATTTTCATTCTTGGGATTAAAATTAAAATTGGCAACTAACCCCCATCCAGGATTGCTACTTGATGCACTAGCAGAGAGCAGATCTGTGCTGGGAAAAGTTTATTGTGTATGTGGCCAAATAATGGAAGTTTTCCCTTTATTCATCAATTCCACAGAACTATCAAAGTGTGATGGGATGTCCTAGAAGACATTGTCAGCAACTTTTAGACAAATAACTAATCCCCTAAATAAGATGTTGGCCAAAATCATATGGAGACCTGGTTTTTACTTCCATACACCTATTAAGGCCCAAATAAAGCTTACACTTTATATTAACAAGTTTAAGTGGTTGATTTAATCTTAATCCTCATATTTAAAGGCATCAAAAAAGCATGTGTCCCCTTCTAACAATAATCTGTTGAAGCTCCTGGAGCAGGCCAATTTTCATTAACAAGTACAATAAGACCTACAACTTGGGAATTTGAGGCAGGATTTTGATGGTAAATTATCTGAAAAATGAGGCCAACAGTTCATTTAATTTCTGGATCAGCAGCCGCAGACAACAGTGCAGACACTGGAAAATCAACACTTCAACTAGCAAGGAGTCTTAAAAATATATAGGAAAAGAGTTACTCTATTTATATTTAGAGTTCTTCCAAATTTTTAATAATATTTATTGTTATTGAAACTAGGGCTTTATTTAACCACTAAAGTAGTTTTGAGTTACAAATCAACTCATATGAGTGTTTAATAGTGTCTAATGTCATTTTCAGTGTGATTTTCTTAAGTTGACCAGCAGAATTTACCAGAAATTTAGTGAGATAAAATTCTTCTTTTTGGCCAAAAATACCAAATTAGCCAACTTTTTTGTTTTTGAGCTCTGGGAGGCCATTGCAATTTTTTGTTAGGATCTTCACCTGTTTAGCCACAACACATTTTCAATCAATTGCCTGGTTGAGGTCATCATAGTTTTTAAGTGCTTGCTTTTTGTTTTAAGCCCTTGATCTTTGCATTTCTGAGGTCAAGCAATTTCTATTAGGATAGAATTTTTTGTGACACTAAACCTGCCACCCAATGCAGTTAAAATCAGATATTTTGTTTTGAATTTTTTAGCCAAACATATCTGGAAGGCTATCCCTAAAACTAATAATAATGATCCCTCTTCATAAGATTGTTGGTCAAAATGGGTTTTAAGATGCTCCTGGACTAAAAATTTAATGCAAGTTGGCTCATGGCATCTGATTAGCCCACAATATCATTTAAAACACTCAAAAAAAGTATATCAGACTTTTTTTTTAGAAACAATATAGATATAAAAAGCCAATTGGTTGGGTGTTAACTTAAAATTTAATATGGATCTTCAACTAGACCAAAAATAAAATGTAAAACCCACAAAAACAGATAATGCACCAAAAATAAACGTTAATTTTTCAAAATCTGCATAGCACCACCAGGAAAATAATGAAACTATGGATAAGAATACACACAAGTCCAGGTCAAGTGACTAAAAAAGGTATAATTAATGAGCACATTTAGAAAAGTGCCTAAAGTTGAAGTGCAGAGACCAAAATCTCCAAATTGATGGATTTTTTTATCTCTGCACTTTTTTCAATAAATATTTTTCCCAAAAATTTAATATTTTTCTTAAATTTGACTTTTTAAAATATTTTTACTAGTAGTTAAAATCAAAAAAATTAAGTTCAAAGTGCCTAAATTGATGGAATTTAAAACACACCTTATTTCCAAATGGCTTTTAGAATAGATGTTATTCACTCCTTGTGACTGTAAAACAGTCACTTTTAGTGTTTAGCTAAATAAATGCTCTGAGATATATAAAGTTGTTCTGTTTTGTTTGTTTATTTAATATATATAAGTTTGTCTGTAATTCTTTGTGAAAAATTCCTAGATGAAAACTTATATCTATATTGAATAAATGAAGGGGATATTGATTTGTTAGTTAGGCCTACTAACTGGCAGAATTAAGGCTAGATTGGCCAAGTCACTCTTGGGGACTAGGTGTCTTGCAAACAGTTTAATTAACCCCAAAAGTTAGTTAAAATATACCCACATATATTATTAATGAGGATTTAATCATTGGGCTAAAATGGACTTGACTGTGTCAAGTGAAGAATTGGTGTCTTTGAATGAAATTTATTAACAGTGTAGGTTAATCAATATAATTGACAATGGATCAATTAACCAACAATAACTAAATGTAGAAAATGGTGTCTGGGTATTTAGGTTTGATTGGAAAGTTCCCAGTTGGTTCAACAATAGCTTGGATCTGGAATACACATATTTCACAGGGTTTTGACACCAGGAGCTTGGAAAGTTCTATGACAAATTAACACAGTGAAGCAAAAGGTATCATGTGATTCCTTTTTATTGTGGGTATATTCTCATAGGTTGAGAAATGCAGGGATCTTTTAGGTAAAGATCCAGACTGGATGAAATTTTTATGTCATAAATCATGTGATAAGAATCAAGGGTTGATTCCTGAACCAGAGGGGTTTTCAGTCAAATATGCCCCAAATAGTATATAAGCAAAAACCACAACATTCTAATAAATTACATTCTGTCAAATTTGACGCTTTCTCCTCATTCTTTTTTCAATTATTATTTCTTCTCAATTATCATTTGAAAGAGAAAAGTTTAGAGTCTTTAGAGTTGAAACTGCTGTGCCAGAAAGGAGATCCCTGAAGGCTCCCTGGAGGAGGCCTGAGAGGGTCTTGAGATCACAAAGACTTTGCCTAAGAAATTTTTAGCAGTAGCAAAAGCAGCTTTTGTGGAGTTATATTCAGACTATTTTGCTAAAGAGGGAACCCCGGGCAAGTGCCTAAAGTTGAAGTGCGGAGATCAAAATCTCCAAATTGATGGATGTTTTGATCTCCACACTTTTTTTCAATCAATTTTTTCCAAAAAATTTAATATTTTTCTTAAATTTGACTTTTTTAAAAATGTTTTTACTAGTAGCTAAAATCAAAAAACCAAGTTTGAAGTGCCCAAATCAATACAATTTAAAACACACCTTAAATTAATTTGGCTTTTAAAATAGAATTTATTCATCCTTTTGAATATAGGGGACAAAATCAAAAGTCCAGAAATCAAAGTCTGGAAGTCTCTTCAATTTAATATTTGGGGCCCAAAATTAAAAAATTAAAATATCACTTAATATTGATTCTATCACTATGTAAATGATCAGAAAAACTTCAAAAACATATCATACTCAACCAAATAAGCTAAAACCTATCATACAGATTCACAATCACCTGTAAAGCATTTGATTATAATTTCAGTGATTTTTATTATGTAAAAGATAGAGTGCTGAATGAAACAAATATTATATGATCACTTAGTAATTTACTGGGTGTAGCAATAGAGTGCGCAAATTGAAAAAGCTTCAAATTGAAATTCAAAACACACTGATTTAGTGCTCACCAATATATTTTAAATTATGATTGGAATTTAATATTTTTTATTAACTAAGCTCCAATAGGTGTTTATAATCAAAAGTGTGGAAATCAAAAGTGCATTTAAACCAAACAAACGCTCTACTTTACAAAACCATAATAATTTAACCAGTGTAAGTTTAAAGATTAAAATTAGTATTTTAAAGGTTAAAAACTTGTTTTAGAATATAGTAGAGTTTCAGGCCTTTTGGGTTAGTTTAGTGTAACTTTTTAAAGGGTTTAGTAAAAACTGCAGATTTTGGTAGTTTTGAAAAAATATTAAATTAATTTAATATGTTACTATGTTTCCTTATGTTTTTAGGGAGTGTTGAGATTGAAGTGCCAAAATTGAAACTCCCTAATTGTCTGATCAAAAGCCCCTTTTTGCTCCTTTCAAAAGCATTATAGAGTTGACTACCTCAATTAAAATATTTATTAAAACTAACAAAATATAGTAAAAAGCACTCTTAATTTCAGATTCTGTTAAAAAACAATATTTTTATTAATAATTTATATTCTTTTTTACTAATCAAAAAATACTAACTTTAAGCCATCTAGATGCCCCCTAAGTCAACTCCCATCAACCCAAAGAAGGCCACCCCTTCCAGATCCAAGAAGCCTGGCCCCAAGACCACCAAGAAGATCACAAAGAAGGTCTCCAAGGCCACCAAGAAGACCCCTGATCCCTCCCCCCTCTCCAGAAGATGAGCCTTCTAAAGAGGAACCTACCCCTAGCCCCTCCAAGAGCCCAACTGGGCACAAGTTTGTCTACAGCCAGGTAGATGAAGAGGAGACGCCCCCACATCTCAGAAAAAGAACATGAAGTCCTGTATACCTCTGGGGATGCTACACCCACTGAGGATGGCCTTGAGCACTAGGATATCCTGAAAGCTAATAATATATGCAACTATGAAGAGGAGCTCCAACTATCAGATGGTCTACCCATTTCTTTCCCAATAATGCCATCCAAGGGCAATTCCAGGTTTTATCATGATGTACTTATGCTCAAGTGTAATAATGAATAGAAGAACTTGGTGCTTCATCACTACAAGTGTGAGGGGCCTGCCCTGCCTGCCTGACTACCACTGGATTCACCCAGTTCAAGAAGCTGAACAATCAGCATACATTTCTGGAGTCAACTGGAGTCTATCAGCGCCTGATAAAGTGATACCTGCACCAGATGCAGCCTTTCAACAGGGGCCTTACCTCCCAGGAGATAGTCACTAGGGCTATTCACAACTTGACCAGTTTCCAAAAGATAGCTGTTGGTACTTTTGGATCCCTTCAGAAGTATGTCAGTGATAATTGCCGGAAGTCTAACCATGTGGGCAGATCTGCCACCTCCCTCCTAGAACTGGATATACCAAATGAGCTCAGAGTCACCTCCAAGTATGAACAGTTTCTCCTTCATGACAATGGGCCAGATGAGCATAAAAGAACCATCTGCTATGCCACCCAGGAGAACCTTAAGAGATTGATGACAGCTGATATCTGGTTGGCTGATGGGACCTTCTCATCATGCCCTAAGATCTTTCCCCAGATTTGGTGCATACATGGGAAGTATGGTGATAAGGTTTTACCAATGGTTTACTTTCTGATGTCAGGACAAAATGAGGATGACTATACTCATGCCTGGGAGATTCTAAAGGGGAAGCTTGATCTCCTTCCCCCTACTGATGCCCCCACTTCTACACCAAGAGGAAGAAGTCTAAAACCCCAAGCCAACCTGATGATGAGAAAACATCAGAGCCTTACCATACCCATCTCCTTGTTGACTTTGAGCCTGCTCAAGCCAACGCCTTTAAAAAGGTATTTAAGAGCAAGCCTCATGGTTGCTTCTTTCACTTCAGACAATGCCTCAGAAGAAAGCTGCAGAGCTTTACTGAGCTCAACAGACTGGTTACTAGATCCACTTCCCAGAAGCCCAAGGTGGTCTTCAACTCCTTTTCTGTCATTGCCTTGGTGAGAAAGAAGGACTCTAGCAAGATCTATGAGGCATTCAAGAATATCAAGTATATGGAGGACAATACAGCTTTCTTTGCTCCATTTATTGATTACTTTGAACGCCAATGGATTGGAAAACTTGAAACCAGACGCTATGGAGGAAAGGAAAACAAGATTAAATAGAACCAGTTCAAGTTTGTTAAGAATAAGACCATGAAGACTACTTTCTCCCTGGAAAGCTGGCACAACAAGTTTACCAATTGTGTTGGGTAAAGAAACCCAAGTTCAATGTCCTGGTCAACAAACTTAAAGTTGAGAAGGCAACCAATGCAACTCTTTACCAGGGGTTTCTAGATGAGCATAAAAGTGTTTTCCAGAGCAGCGAAGATCTCAACAGCTTTGAGATAGTCACAAAAACTCCCTTCTTCTCTACAACTCCTCAAACTGGCTCACTCATCTTGAGAATATTGCAAAATTTCTTAAATAATCCAAATAAAATCTTGCATTGCTTTTAACTTTCTTTTAATTTTATATTCTGACAATAAAACAGTTTACTATACAAATAAATTTTTAAGTAGTTTTTTGTGTAGTTTTGTATTTTATATTCAATTGAATACAGTTACATATAGCTTCTAATCTAATTTTTCTTTTAAAACTAAAATAATCTTTATTTTAAAACATCATTTCAAGCTTTTTTAATTATCTAAAATATAGTTTTTATTATAAAAATAAACTCATTGCAATTTTTTAGTCTAGATAGTGCATAAAAAATATGTTTTTATATTAAGAATTATATTTTCTTTTGGCCTCAAAGTTAATCTCTGGAAAATCAATTTTTGAACTTCAATCTTTGATATTTTTGATTTTACACCCTACATAGTGTTTTGATTTTTGCACTTTTTGGGGGGCCATTTTCAATTAATGAATTTTTGACTTAAGGAACTTTGACCTAAGGAAATTGTCTGCACATTTCATGCAAGGATCAACCAACACTAAAAAAAGTTGATGGTCAAGCCAATTTGCCTCTGAATAGCCAATATGAAGTCAAGAGTGAATATTAGTGAAGATGACTCTTACCTTTGTTGCAACATCTTCAATTACTACCTCTCAGGAATTAATACCCCAAGTAGATCACTGAATAGCTCACTAAATGGTTCATCAGCCAGTCAGTAAACTGTTGGCACCATTATCAGTCAACCATCTATGACAGGGATAACTCAATCCAGGTCATAAATGGAACACAACTTGATTAAGCCTCATGACTCAAGAGGAACATTACTCAGATAAATCCCATGAGGTACATGAACAGTATGTTGCTTGTCATGATACTATATATTATTATATATTCATATCCAATAAAGTATCATTCTCTTCTTAAATATTCCCCTTTTTCCGTTTATTATACTTCCCAGAAGTATAAACTTGACAGTGGTAGCACAGGTAGGTTATCCATACCTACCCAACTCAAAGGAAAAATTCCTCCTAAGAAAAAGACCCAAGCAATGGTACTCCCTAACAGCTGGAGAGACTACAAAGAGGAACAAGACATTACTGCAGGTTTTGTTATCTACAACAACGTCCTTGTAACCATTGAACAATACAACACTCTTAAAGCCCGCAGACTGTTACCCACAGTACCAACCACACCGGCACCACAGCAGCCTGAGATACCCAATATTGTATTCCAACACCTGCGTACAGCTGAAATTGGCGCCTTTGCAGGACTACGCCAAGAAAACGCCTCTCTTTGGATTAACAGCACACAAAGCAAATTTGAGCAAGTGGAATACCCCCAAAGACTCTGGGTCAGCAAAATTGCTCTCTGTGTTACAGGAACTGCATCACATTTTGTAAGCTAATGGATAGCCCAACACCCCAACCAAAAGGGAGACTGGGAGCTATTCAAGAGTGCATTCCTCAAAAAGTTCTTCATGAAGGATTCCAACATAGTAATCATGACAGAACTTTGATCCTTCAAGATGACAGGAACAATCAAGGAGCACATTGCTGCATACAAAGACCTACGTGACTGCACACCCAAAACCATCAACTTTGATGAACCTGGGCTTTGCTTGGACTTCTAAAATGGCCTTCCAACACACATTAGACGTCAGTCTGTTATGACCTGCTGCAAGAACCTTGAGGTAGTATTCTTGGAAGGCAAACACATGGCCCAAAATCCGACAATCTACATGCAACCAACAATTGCAAAGAGAGTCTTTCAGCTAAAAAAGGATCCTTGGCCCAACAAGCAAAACAATTGAGCCAACAACACCCATCCTCAAACTGGGAATCACACTGCACAAGCCAACCAGGCAAGCACCAAAGATACCAACAAAAGGAGAAAAGCTCAGGGGAGTGCTTAGGCAAGTCACCCTCTCCCAACCTACAAGACTTGTACAGGGACCAGGAGTGGATTCAATCACCATCATCCAAGTACCCTCCAGCAACCCTCTACTGTTTGCCCTCCAAACTGGAAATAAACTCCTCACTTATCCTTTCTGTTTTTGAAGATATCAAGACACTGCACTATTTGACACTAGATCAGACCAATCCCTAGTCAACAAGAAATTTGCAGGCCTTGTGAGACTACCAACCACTCAAAGCAATATCAGGAAGGTTATAATGGCAGACAAAAGAAGCACACCAGTCACTCAAGAGGCAAAACCTTTCTGCACCAAAATTGGAGACGTACAAACTACACTCAGTGGCCCTATCATACCAATCCCTGAGTATGATGTTATAATTGGCCTGGACTGGATGAGAAAGATCAAGCCTCACATTGACTGGGACAGTGCTACCCTCACCATACAAAGAGGAGAAGTACACCACCATGTTTATCCAACTCACCTTGATATGCTTATGAGAGGCCACATTTTTGTGAAAATCATAGAAACAAAAGAGGAAACCAACCCTAGCAAGATCATCTGAGTACCTGCACATACAAGGTCATCCACTTCAAGAATACAGAGGCTTGGCGTAAAATTAACTACATCTGAGACCAGCTAGTTAACAAGTTCCCCACTGTTTTCCAAGAAACACTGCCAGGACTCCCTCCTGACTGTGGCATACAACACAAAATTGACCTCAAAGGGAGTGTACCTAAAGCACAATCTATCTACCACCTCACACCACAAGAAGACAACACCCTAAAGGCTTACCTTGACAAAGAACTCATAAAAAGGCTCATACAACCATTAAATTCACCTTTTGGTGCTGCTATCTTCTTTGTGGCAAAGAAAGATGGAGGACTCTGCCTGGTCACTGACTACAGAGCGCTCAAAAATGTCACAATTAAGAACAGGTACCCCCAGCCCCTAATTAATGACATTTTTGATGCCCTGGGGGGGTCCCAAATCTTCACAAAGATTGATTTGACAGCAGGTTACCATCAAATTTGTGTGGAACCTTAAGACATTCCAAAGACCACATTTAGAACTAAATATGGATCCTTTGAATGTGTTGTTCTCAAATTTGGCATAACAAATGCTCCCAGTACCTTTGTGACCTTCATGAACAAAGTTTTCAAGGAACACATTGGAAAACAAGCAATTATCTACCTGGACAACATCATCATTTACAGGCCCAACCTGAAACAACACTGGGAAAACGTCCGCCTGATCCTTTGCACCCTTGAAGAAAACCAACTGGTTGCAAAACTGTAAAAGTGTGAATTCTTCTCAACAGAGCACCCATTCCTTGGTCACATTATCAGCAAGGACATAATCAAACCAGACCCAGACAAGATACACACAATAACAGAGATGCCAGCTCCAAGAAATAAGAGTGAACTCCACACCTTCCTTGGAGTGGTAGCCTATGTAAAAAGGTTCATCCCTGATTGGGGTGCCCTAACAGCCCCCTGTCTGCCATCACAGGCAAAACAACCAAGTTTGTCTGGACACCACTACAAGATCAACAATTCTGCCAACTGAAGGAACACATGGTCACTGCCCCTATCCTCCAATACCCAAATTGTGAGGGAATCTATGAGCTAGAAACCAATGCTTCTGATTATGCCATAGGAAGAGTACTCTGTATCCAAACAGCAGAAAAGGACTTCCTCCCCGTGGCATATGAATCAAGGAAGTTGTCTAACGGCAAACAAAGATATCCCATACATGACAAGGAGTTGGTAGCCATCATACACTGCCTCATGAAGTGACAATGCTATATAGGAGGAGCCCAAATGTTCAAGGTACTCACCAACCACAAGTTGCTGATTTTCTTCAAAACGCAACAACACTTATCAAGGAGACAAGCTGAATGGATAAGTCTCATACAGAGATACCCCATGAAAATTGAATATAAGCCAGGCAAAGAAATGCTTACTGCAGATGCCCTGTCAAGGCTATACAGAAAACATGTCTTCTGCACTGATGGTAACCCCAACTGGCCCATGTTAATCATGGGGAATCTCCAGGAAGGGTTCCCACCTGGCACACCAATGGATATCCAAGAGAAGATCCTTAAGAACAAACATCTGTTCAAAAACGTATATGGTACACTACAACAAATACTTCCAAATGGTGGCACTGTACCCTACGTCCTGTCAACACAAAAGATTGGCACAATCCTCCAATATCACAGAGACCTGGGACACACCTGCAGCAGAAACTTGCATGAATACCTCAAGACACGCTACTGGTGGCCCAACATGCTAGATGATATCAGAGAGGTACTGGAACAATGCAAAGTCTGTGAGAAGTACGCCCAAACCAAAACACCACCCAAATCAGTAGTACCTGTATCTATCACACAGCCCTTCAAGTTATGGTTGTTAGATATTGTGCAACCTATGCCTGGTGAAAGCAAAGTCAAGAAGTACATTATCACAGCTTATAAATATGCAACCAGGTGGCCTGTGGCGCAAGCCACTAAGGAACACAAGGGCAACAATGTGAGACAATTCATTGGGAAAGAAATCATAGCCAAGTTTGGTAAACCTGACCTCCTAATCACAGATGAAGACACCAAACTTAAGGCCATTGACACCAACATTTACCTTACCAAAAACGGGATAAAACACATCACTACTGGTCCATATCACTCTTAATCAAATTGACAAGTAGAACAACTAAACAGCGCGCTTTTAGAAGCCCTCAGTAAGTTATCTGCTAACAATCCAAAGGCCTGGGTCAAAATGCTCCCAACCGCGCTCATGGTCTGTAGAACAAGAGTTAACTGCAATACAGGCAAAAGCCCTTATGAACTTGTCTATGGATAAAAGCCCGCTCTCATTAGTACATATGCAGTACCACAGTTACCTCTGCCCAAAAAGGTGCCAGACAACAGTGACCCCAACGTACTACAAGCCAGAAAGGACCAAGAGGAAATGGAACGCCAAAGGTTCAAAAGGGAAACAATCCCATTGCAACAAGAGAAATTCCAAGTCAGGGACAAAATCTGGGTTGTTAACCACAACCAACACAAATTGGACCCAGGGCTGCGTGGACCAGGCATTGTCATGGAAGTCAAACCCAACAACACTTACCTTATCAAAGGAATTGGAGCTCGGACTGAACTAAAATATATGCACCACAACTGTCTTTGCCTGTGAAAAGCAAGAACAGCCCAACAAAACTCCAGACTCTCTGTTCCTAACGCCAAACTGGATCAATACCAAGCACATGTCCCTGACACTCTTAAGAAGATCCCCAAGGCTCTGCCTTCCAGCACCCCAGGGGGAGATGTTGCAACATCTTCAATTACTCCCTCTTGGGGAATTAACACCCCAAGTAAATCACTGAATGGCTCACTGAATGGTTCACCGGCCAGTCAGTAAACTGCTTGCACCATTATCAGTCAACCATTTATGACAGGGATCACTCAATCCAGGTCCTAAATAGAACATAACTTGATTAAGCCTTGTGACTCAAGAGAAGCATTACTCAGATAAGCCCCATGACCCCCATGACGTACATGGACAGTATGTGACTTGTCATGATGCAATATATTATTATATATTCATATCCAATAAAGTATCATTCTCTTCTTAAATATTCCCCTTTTTCTGTTTATTATACTTCCCAGAAGTATAAACTTGACACCTTGTTGAAATTAATCAATATTTTATTTTATGAAGTTTTATATGCTTTAATGCACAACTAAGTAGAGAAATTATTCAATTTTAGCATATAAATAGATATTCAACTAACAAGAAAAAATCTAACACTGCTTCTGAACATGATCAGTTTTGGAATTTAATTTTAAATTGTCAAAATTTTGCAATCTTGAAGAATCTTTATTAATTTTTTGTAAGTCATAGTTGTTAATATATGGATTTTATAAAGACAATCCCAGCTACTAATTTGTTTAGGGGTACAGCAGAAGAGTGTCTATGCATCCTACTTGATGGAGAGTATATAAAAATGGATCCTTATCAAAAGGACATAGTACTGGCAGAATCAATCACCAAGAGATCCCACAAGCACTGGCGTATTAGAGTCTAGTACTTGGATCAAGATTCCTACTAGCAAGTGCTAAGTATTATGGACGGCAGAAATAGGTATTCTATTTCCTACCTGTAGATAAAAAATATTTTTCTTTTTTAAGCTGAAGGAGAAGCCTTTACATATGGTTTTAGAAACTCTCCTGTCAGGATAATGTCTGACACTTCAAACTCTTACTCAACCAGTCTATCTTTTCCCAGACTGCCAGTTTCAACTTCCAGATCTAGGCATCCAGGCAGCAGGGGCATGTGATTTTCAGTTATAGGGTAATATCTTATTCCAAGGCTTTTTACAAAGTGACAGCAAAACTATGTAAGTTTGAACTTTCTTATTTGGGTAAAATCCCAAGCTATTGTTAATAATAGTAGATGGGTGTCATTGTGTTGTCTTCTGAACATTCTGAGACATAATTAAGCTGTGTATTTGTCTATCCTATTTTTATCTATTCAATTAGTAATCATTTCTATATCTGGAACATTATTTGGAATAAGGTTATTATTAGATTCATCTATTTAATCAGAATCTATCTTGTCAGGGTTGATGGGCAGAATGTTTTCTAGGAGTTGTTAACCTAATTGATTAGGGAAGATAATGGGCCAATTGACCTATAGCTACTCAGAATTCCTGATACCAATTATCACCAGGATCATAACTATGTTCCTGATTTAATTCTCTCTACTATACAATCTAAAAAATATTTCAATAAAGAGCTATCTTTTTTCTAATATCATAGCACCTAGCGCTATTCTTGACAGATCTTTAATTGTATCTAGGAATTTGTAAATCAGTATTTATATATACCTTATATTAAATTATAACAGAGAAACCAACAACAAAATCAAAAATCTACAAGGTTAAAACTAATACAAATAGAGAAGCTAGAATTATCATCAATTCTCAGCCAAGTATTCAGCTCATATATACTCAATCATATGAGGATATTAAAAAATTCCCTCCAAGTTTAGACCAGAATTATCTATCCAGATATCATTACCTGGGTTATTAATAAATTTATCTCTAATAAAAAAAGAGATTCACTTCAAAAAAGCTTCATTCAAACTCTAAAAATCCTTCCTCATAGTTACATAAAGTATGAATTTAACTACATGACACTCCTGGGACTTGCCAAGGCTATCATTTCTCATATTAGATACCTCTATATCAAATCACTATCATAATCTACCTCATGCAGTTTACCCTAGTAATACACTAGGCCTTACATTCTTGTCTTTCAATTTTATACAAAGTAAGTATTCCAGCACCTCAGATTATGATAATACATCACATTTGTTAAGTGCCTCATTTCTATTGAAGTAGAGGGTGAGCCATCATGTCTTGTTCTTAATAAATTAAAAATGTTTTTGCTCCTTTATGGCTAATTTATTAGTGATATCATAAAATAAAAATAAATTATTTGATGTGTGGAAATGTAGGGTACAGTTTTCAATTATGATAGTTTTATGCAGTTGGCATAGGTTTCTACAGATAGGTTTTCATTTTTTGACTGCTGTGTGACAATTAATGTCATTGATAGAACATATCTTCAGCATTCATAATTTATTTTTCTAGTTTTTTATGTTTCTTCATTTTGAAACACTCAAGCATAGCCATACACCTGACTTATATCCTATATAAGGTTGCTTGAGTTTTGAAGTATATGGGTGTTGTGATCAGCAAGAGTGCTGGATTTCTCCTATCTTTCCAGATAGCACCTCTATCTTGACAGAAATTGCACTATTGCTAAAAGCTTCTTGTAATAATTTGGCAACAGCATTTTTATTTTATAAGCTTGTGTGAATTGTAAGCCATGGTAAAAAAATTATTTGCAGTGGGCTTGATCCAAGAAAATCCTACAATGCTATCATGAACAACAATCTTTTCCCTACTAGAAATAAAGTCACTGGTCAGGAATTAAACCCTGGTTGGCCCATCCTGCAAGCTGCCAGCCTATTTGCCTGTGTTTTTTGTGGCTGAAACCCAAAATCAAGGATTTGGATTTTACCAACCCAAGAAAAACAAAGTTGTTTCTCAAAATAAGGCAAATATTAAGGACCCTGACAAAATTAAAGCTGGTTATCACAAATGACAAACTCTTGTTAACAATACTCATGGAAGAACCTCAATTACAGGATTAAAACCTGCTGTAAATTGCGCTATTAATGCTATTTTGATTTCTCCTTTGAATATTGATAGTTGCAAATATTTGACTGGTTTTGCCTTCAAGTTTGGAAATTCCTTGCCTTCTGCAAATGGGTCTGGTTCAATATCCACCCATTCCGGATTGTTGTACCTGTCTGTGGTTGATCCTGGTATGACCTCATCCCAGCGTGACCCCCTCAGCCACTCTGTCTTTCTATTGAGTGATCACTGCCTCTTGTCAACTATTTAAAGTAGAATTATTGATCCTAATAAAGACAAGTTTATCCACATTTGTGTTGGCTTTTATAATCTTCAAGCTTTTCCTGTCCTTTCTGCCAAAAGGACTTTTACATCTTGTTTTCCAGGAAATTAAGGTATGTGCCCTTAATTTTGCCCTGAAGGCTAACCCAAGGCTAGCTTCAAACCTCAAATATTTCATAATAAAGATTTCCCGCTGTGTCCTCCAGGATGTTGTCCCCTGGAGCCAAACAAAACAAAATGGTGCTCACTACAGGGGCTGCAAGCCCCTTGGTTACCCTGTTCCCACGTGCATTCTCTGGTCCCTCTCCCTTTGTTTCTGAAGTACCAGATCAACCTAAAGTTTCTAGTCCCCCTCTAGAAGAAGACATCACTGATGCCCCCTCAAATTCTATGGTATTGGTTCTGTCTCCCGGGCCCGCGTGGGCCCCCTTCCAGCTTTCTCTCTTGACTACAAGCAAGCTCAGCCACTGCTTGCTCCCTGATCCACTCTGGTACGGTGGCAATGCACTCTATCCCTGGCCTCTGTCCTGGGTACGCCTCCAAAGACCTGTACTCCTTCCTTTTGGACTTTGGTCTTCCCCCTGTGTTGATGGAATTGATGGAGACTATTGGCGTGTTAGTTAGCCAGTTCATCCAACCTGCCCTAGTTCACCACCAACTCGCCTTGGGATCCCAGAATCAACTGCTAGATGCAGTAGCCTCCACTGTCTCAAATAACCATGCTCAAAATATGGCCTACCAAGAATGGTCACATAGTCTCTTTGCTTGTATTTCTGACAACCAGCGTGACTCGTTGGCGTCACAGAAGTATTTAACCACCTCCCTGAACTCCCTTTGTTCCTTGCTCCCTTGATACATAAAGGATTAACTATGCAAATTGGGTGAACATCAGGCAGCCTGGCGTGAGCAAATTGAGGCTTTTCTGCTAAACCATTGGCAGGATTTTGAGACTCTGGTTAGTGAACTCAATCAATTCAGGGAGCATGTCAACTTGCAACTTGAATTGATAGAAGCTCATGTCAATACTTGGGGACACCACCTGCAGCATCAATATGGTCTATTTAAGGCTGCAATAGGCAATACTCTATACCAAGTACAAACTTATGTGGATGATTGGGTGGCCTCCATTGAGGTGATTCCTCCCGCTCCTCCTGTTGGGACCCCTTCTGATTTTGAAACCAAAGTATGGGAGGCCATTGCCGAGCTCAAGGCTACCACTAGACGCCAAGCTTCTGTGCAGCCTCCTCCTCCAGTTGAACCTATGCCTGACCCTTGTATTGCCTCCCTCACTGATCAGGTGGCTACCCTACAAGGTGAAATCAAGTACTTAAGACAGTGTCTCTCTAATTCTGAAGGTTCATCATCTGAATCTGAAGATGAAGACAAAGATGAAGTTGTTAATACTCCTGCTCATGACAATCATGGTTGTTGCCCTGGCTTAGAAGGTCAACCCTGGGTCTACTGTGCATGTGCTCTAGATCAGCTTGCTGAAGTGACAAATGATGTAGCTGATAGGTAAGACGCGTTGGAAAGAGAGGTCCAAAACCTCAGCCCGCTTTACAGAGACTTTAAGTGGACAAGTTGCCCCCTTGGTCACTCAGGCCACCGCCCTGGCTACCTGTGTCAATGGGATTGCTGGCACCTTGGCAGTACAACAAATCAAGATTGATGAATTTGGAACTGCTGCCGCCACTGCTAGGGATATTAGTGGGCAGAATAGCTCTACCTTGGACACTTTAGAGGAAAGCCTTTGACTTCTCTGGGCTAGACAACCTACTGCTGAATCCAAGTTTGAAGGCAACCCTCATATCAATGTCCTTAACCCTGGTGAAAAAAGTCAGTCCTTGTCCTTGTCCATCAACCCAAATTATAAGCCAACCTTCAAGCAGATATTTGATCCCAAGACCTCAACCATTGCTGCTTTTCTGACCATTTACAATTTCTGCAATGCGTAGGGCTACTGACAAACTCAAGAAGGAACACATCATTACCTGCCTCCATCCCACTTGCCAGTAAGTTGTGGTCCCCAAGCTCCCTTCTATTATCACATGGGAGGATATGAAGCGCCTCCTTATTGAGGAGTTTGGAGGAGACCTCAGTTCAGAAGTCAAGTAAGATGCATTTATGCATATTGCTTTCAAACCCAATGAGACCCTGGCTGAGTTTTCAGATTGTTTATACATTGAAGGCCAGCAGTTAATTACTAGTTGACAGTTAACCCCCCAAGAAGCCTACATGGCTTGTTCAAATGCTTTGAAGGTGAACCAGCTTCTATGTCTACACTTTAAGGCACACAAGGCTTCACTCACTTCCATGAAGATTATTAAGACGCTCTTACAAGAAATGCATTTGATACATGGAGGTACAGTGGTGAGCAAGAACAAGGCCAATAATGCTGGGACCACCTCTTATAAACCGCGCATTATGACTCTGGGTACTAGTGGACAGGCTAAGAGACAGGGCTGTCATAAATGTGGCCAGATTGGGCACCACTTGCGCACTTGAACTAATGCTTGAGTGGAAGGTTGCAACCCTAAGGAGCAGGCGGGAAAAGAGAGGTCAGCTTAGAAACAGAGACGCTCTCTGCTGATCAATCTTCCCTGTCTCCCCCTGATCCTCCATCTGATGAGGAAGCTCCCTCTTCCTCTGGCCCAACTATCCTTCATCTGTTTCACAACCTCTCCAGTGATTCAGATCCTGACAACTCTGATAGCAAAGATTCTGATAGTTATGGCTACTCTGTCCTGGCTGTTCAGGAAACTATCCCCGTACCCTACAAGCTTTGCTCTGGGAAGACTACCACCACTTCCTGGGTACCTCCCAGTGAAGCTAAGTCCATGGTGGCTTGCCCTTACCTAGATCAAGCCCATCAACCTCCTGTCTTGGTTGACTCCTCTGAAGAAGCAGTCAAATTAGCCAAAGCTCTTTTCCACAACGTAACCATATCTCTTCCACTACAGACTGTGTATAAGGAAATCCCTGTGTTACGGTGTATGCTGGCCAAATGGGAAAAAGAGCTAGAGGCTGCGCAAGATGTGTTGGCAGTCTTGCCTCCCTTTAGGAAAGATACAACCTGCGTGGAAGTATCAATCCAAAAGGTCAAAATCAAGGCCATCTTGGACATGGGTTCCCCTGTCAACGTGGTATCTTCCAAGTTAATGAAGAAACTTAAGTTGGCCCCTGACCTCAACTACACGCAGTTGTATGGCGCAGCTGGCATGGCCCAAACTTGAGCCATTGATGCCTACTCCACTCTGCCCATGAGGTTTGGGAAACTCCTTATTGCTTCCCCCGCTGTGGTCCTAGAGAAAAAAGCTATGACCTCTTGGTTGGTACTCAGTTCCTCTGAGAATATAACGGAATTGTAAACTTACAAGATGGATACCTTTTGCTCTTGGGATATGAAGTTCCTTTGATTTTTGACAAACCTCCGCGCCTTCCAGGCAAACGTCTTAAAACTTATGTGCTTGAGTACCCTACGGGTATCTTCTCACTCAAGTATAGGACTCACTCCTCCAACATGTTTACCCCTCCTCCTTTCTGCCCTGCAGAAGAAGGGGTACCTCTGCTAGCGCCAGCCGCTATCACCATCCCCCCAGGCTCTCAAGTGGTGATTGACTCCCAGATTTCCTATGAGCTGCCTGAAAAGTCCTTCTTGGAGCTTTACTCACCTGAATCCTTAAGTTGTACCAAGCCCTGCCTATGTCCGGGGATTTTGGACCAAACTCACAAAGAACCCGTGCAATTACTGCTTGCTAATCTGACGGCCCTGCCCATGCAAGTAACCAGAGGTCAGGTTGTAGTTCATGGTTGGATACTTGGAGCAGAACAAGTATCCTCCCTCTACCCCTTTGGAACTTTCAGTGATTTCAACCTACCTGAAGATGATCCACAAGTTCTCTCCTTGTTCACTGCTACTGATTTCCCCCAACTGTCTCCTGTTCAACAAAAAGATGTGTTGGACCTTCTTGATCAGTTTAGCAACATCTTTGCCTCTGGACCTACAGACTATGGCCTAGCTAAAGGAGTCATCCATCAGATTGATACTGGGGATGTGCCCCCCTTTTGTGCCAAACCATACTGCAGTAGTAGGGTGGAGGATGCTCAAGTGTCTAAAGAACTCAAGCAACTTCTGGACGCTGGGTTACTAGCTCCTTTCCAAAGTCCTTGGGCTTCCCTGTTACTGATTTTCAAGAAGAAAAATGGTGGACACCGCATTGTAATGGATTATTGCTGCCTGAACTCTCTCACTAAGAAAGATTCATACCCCTTGCCCAGAATCAACAATGCTCTCAGACAGCTGGGTGGTTCCAAGTTTTTCTCTGCCATGGATCTAGCTTTGGGGTACTAGCAGGTTGATTTATCACCTGAAGATTGAGAAAAGGCTGCACTCATCACATCAGAGGGCCTCTTGGACCCACTCATATGCCCCAGAGATTATGCAATGCCCCTGCCACATTTCAGCAAGCTATGGACTCCATCTTACGAGACCTAAAACTCTCTTGTGTCCTCATGTATCTTGATGATATCACTGTATTCAGCGCTACCTTTACTGACTACTTGGAGCATCTCAAGGCTGTTTTCATCAAGATCTGTGAGGCTGGCCTGAAACTAAAACCCTCCAAATGCTCTTTCTTCAAGGAACATCTTGAGTTTCTAGGACATGAAGTCACTCAGACTGGAATCCACTCCATAAATAACAAGGTAGAAGCCATTAACAAGATGCTACCTCCCACAAATCTTTGAGAGGTACAAGTATTCCTTGGTATGATGGGCTACTACCAACAATTTATCCCTGACTTTGCTGAGCTGAGTGAACCCCTTGTCCAATTGCTTTGCAATGTCCCCTTTGAGTGGACTGACAGCCAACAACAAGCATTTGAAGCACTGAAGGCCAAGCTCAAGGAGGCTCCTATCTTAGTCTATCCTGATTATGATAAAGAGTTCATCTTGTATACTGACGCTAGTGGAGTAGCTGTAGGTGCTATCCTTGCCCAACTTGACAATGAAGGATAGATCAATTTGTGGCCTACTCCTCAAGAGTCCTTAATAAGCACAAAAAAAACTAAAGTGTCACCAAGAAGGAATGTTTGGCAGTACTGCATGCTGTGAAACAGTTTTGGTATTACATCTATGGAACCCACTTCACGGTAGTCACCAATCACTCCTCTCTCAAATGGTTACAACAACTAAAAGAACCTGAAGGTCGCTCGCGTGTTGGGCTCTACATCTGCAAGGGTATGATTTCACAGTGGTACACTGTCCTGGGGCCCAACATCAGAATGCTGATGGTCTGTCAAGGATGCCCATCCTGGCCATTCATCCCGCTGATGCTAATTAACTATGCAAGCTAATAGGATATCCTGACTCTTGGACCACTGAGCCTGAAGATATCTGCCTGGCTCTTCAGACCCTATCCAAGGACACCATAATTTGTTATAGACAACTCTTCAAGAAGGTTAACAATGCCTACCTACCTTACGTTTGCCCTAGTATGAGAATAGCCATCATCCTCCAAGCTCACCTTGATACTGGCCATGGAGGTTTAGCTAAGACTCATGACTGGTTGTGCAAAAACTTCTATTGGGAGAACATGCGCCTCCTGATCCCTGATGTCCTCACCTCCTGTCATTCCTGTCAGCTCCAACACCCTCACCTGTCTCAACACCAGTTCAAACTCATCCCTCCAAAGCATGCATTCCACACGGTGAGTATTGATGCTGTTGGGCCTTTCCCTTGGTCTAGGTCAGGATGTTGGTTTATCTTGGTTGCCGTAGACCACTTTAGCAAGTGGGTTGAAGCCAGAGCAACAAAAGATATAACTGCTAAGACCACGGCTACTTTCTTGCTGCAAGACATCTTCTACTGACATGGCTGCCCTCAAGTCCTGCTCTCAGACAATGGTACCAATTTTAATGCTCGCCTCATCACCTCTATTGTTGATGCTATGGGGACTCACCAGTTGTTCTCTGCGCCATATAATTCCTCCACCAATGGAACTTTCAAACAAGCAAACTCCACTCTAGTATCCATCATGAGAAAACTCACACTTTCTGACACTGCCAATTGGAACATGTTCCTCCCTGCTGCCCTCTTT
This sequence comes from Entomophthora muscae, assembly GCA_014839935.2. Taxonomy (NCBI): domain Eukaryota; kingdom Fungi; phylum Entomophthoromycota; class Entomophthoromycetes; order Entomophthorales; family Entomophthoraceae; genus Entomophthora; species Entomophthora muscae. Next base: position 92,353 of record QTSX02002924.1, on the reverse strand, counting down.
GCCTACTGCCTTAGTAGACACTGGGTGACTGGCCAATCCCCTTTTGCCATGCTCTATAGACGTGAGGTCACTACCCCCTCAATCTTGGGAACGCCTCTGAGTATGATACATCTGCAAATCCTGAGACCCATGTGAAAGACCTAACCAACCGTATCATTGACATCCAGACAACCGCCTACTCCACTGCTTATAAGGTTAAGGCTTTGGAGCTCTCTCCATCCAATGCTGCTAGAGCCCCCTCCCCAAATACCAAGTGGGCAATCTAGTTCTCTACTATCAGAATTGTACAGGTGGTAGAGCCCACAAGCTGTATTCCCTCTGGGTTGGGCCCTGTGAGGTTACCTTCAAGAAAGGCTTCAAGTACACTGCAAAGCTACTATTGTCTGGCCATCTCTTTGCCCGCATCCACTCCAAATTCCTTTGCAAGTATCAACTCCCTCCGTCCAATCTTGAGGGGGGAGGTGTCGTAAATTGCGCTATTAATGCTATTTTTATTTGTCCTTCAAATATTGATAGTTGCAAAGATTTGACTTGTTTTGCCTTTGAGTTTGGAAATTCCTTGCCTTCTGCAAATGGGTCTGGTTCAATATCCACCCATTCCGGATTATTGTACTTGTCTGTGGTTGATCCTAGTATGACCTCATCCCAGCAGGACCCCCTCAGCCACTCTGTCTTTCTATTGAGTGATCACCGCCTCTTGTCAACTATTTAAAGTAGAATCATTACTCCTAATAAAGACAAGTTTATCCACATTTGTGTTGGCTTTTATAATATTCAAGCTTTTCCTGTTCTTTCTGCCAAAAGGACTTTTACATCTTGTTTTCCAGGAAATTAAGGTATGTGCCCTTAATTTTGCCATGAAGGCTAACCCAAGTCTAGCTAGCTCAAACCTCAAATCTTTTGTAATAAAGATTTCCCGCTGTGTCCTCCAGGATGTTGTCCCCTGGAGCCAAACACAACAAAACCCCAAAACCCTGCGGGCCGGCGGCCCGCAGGCCCAGCTGCTTGCGTTTTTTTGGGCTCAAACCAGAGCTTAATTTGAATTTGATGAAACTACTGAGACCTATCAATCTAGAGTTACCTGCGCCTATACCTCTCCTGAAAAATAATCCTGTTAGTCCCACCAATTAGAGTGCAGGCCTGGCCAATAATACCATGATAACTGGGGTCACCACAGCTGGGAATTGAAGAAACTTCCTGTAGAAGGCAGGCCGCCCAAGGATGACCAATCCTGCAACTCAAAAAGGGCATTCAAGTCTTCTCATTCCAACCCAGCCAATGAGAGATTCCCAGTGCAGGATGCCACTGAGAGTTTCCAAACCCTGGTAAATGGTACCACCTGGCCTGAGGCAATTAAAAAGGGTTTTCCCTGGTAGGTGGGCATACTTATACCCTGGGCTGCCAGGAAGTTGCCCATTGCCATTCTTGCAATAAAGTGATATGAGTCTTTGGTTCAATCAGGTCATTCCATATTTGATTTTAGTTCTATTTTATTGGCAGTCTAACCTTCACAGCCTTGTTCCCTATGTCCATCAACCCCAAGAAACTGTGGACCGTCTGCCCAAACTATATTATCCATCAGGAGCACCCTTTGGCCCAGTACATTTCACAGAATTTCCACCCAACCCGACATATTCAGAGTTCACTCTAGAGGAAATCCTGCTTTACGACCCTGAAGCCAGAACTTGAGAGAATGAGATCATTGGCAGAGAAGGAGCCTGGATTACTGTTCCCCCTTTGTTATTCCAAAATAAATATAACTACCTGTCAGCCTACCAAGCTCCAATGACCTCACCCCTTACCCCGCAGCCCAACTGCCTGCAGGTGTCAGGAATCACTTTCCTGACAACAGTTATCCAATAGATAAAGGCCTCTTCCAACTTCCAAATTTGGATGATCTAGGTCACTGCTACTCAATTATTTGTCAATTAATTGCTCTTATGAACAACAGCAATGCAGATGCAAGTAAAACCTGCAAGGATTCAGTACTATAATACATCTAAAAATAGCCTGCATCATGATTCCTGCCACTTCATGTGAATCATTACACCTTGGCTTCAAACTCATTAAGTCTGTACTCCCAATTCCACCCCCCTAGTATAAGAACTCCCATCTAAATCCCAAGTTAATTGTTTAATTAACATTTATTTCTACAATAAGCAATCTGGCCTTATTATACCCTTGAGCGTTAAATAGTATCTCCTTAGAGCAGATGATTGTAATCTCCAATTTTTTGGTCCTTAGTTACCATCTGGCTCTCCTTATTCTTGTCTTGTATCCTGTTGCAGGGGCCAGCTATTTTGTGCTTTCTTGGTCCTTGCCCAACTCCTACTCTACAGCTTGAAGAGCTATATCCTGTTTTAAAGAGTAATGTATCCTTGTTTGATGCCCTAACTGTATTCTTCTTTGTAAAGAGGGTCTCTTACAGCAGGAATCTGTGGCCGCCATGAGTCCATTTCAACACAACTATTCAGAGTGATGTACATCACCCTTAATGGGCTCGTTGAATCCATAGTTCCCTTCAACAGGCCCTGTCATGCCCTGCCCCAAAGGACAGGCTCCTTAGTTATTATATTTATTATTTTTGCTTTAGTTTAATCTTTCTTTATTTTTAATATTGAAATTAAAAGTTAGAATATTTCTAACTTTACTTTACCTTTTGCAATTATGCTTGCGCAAGCGCCTGCTCCTTCCCCAGCTTACAGGCTGATCTGCAGTCTGTACTGGGCTTCTGTTTTCCCCTTATCCATCAGGTTCCTTTTTTAAAATTCTCCAGTTGCTCCTGTCCTTGGCTGTTTTCTCCTGGCCATCATTTTCTTAACTGAAAAAAATGTTCACATAAATAAAGAGCTTTTGAAGAGTAGGCTTTAAGCCAAAATTCTAAGTGATTTCTTTCTTTCAATATTTTATAATTTTTAACTTCAGATTTATAATTTTAAGAATTTTGTTTTTTTAAATTTATAATTAAGTGATTAGTTCTATGTTTTTTCTTTTTTTATCCTAGTGTTGCAACCAAGTTTCCCTCCTTGCCTGATAATGTATCTTACAATACACAGGGGGCACTTGAGGAGCTGCCCCTTGACGTATCTAACAGCATGGATCAATCTAAAGGCAATATCAAACTATGGGTACTTTCTCCTAATTAGGAGTGCTACTAATTTGACCTGCTGATCCCTGCACAAGTTATTCCTTGGCTTTGAACCTTACATGGAACATGCCACTATGCCCCCTTGTGACCTTGTGGCTTTTCTCATATAGTATATTAATCATGATATTCTACTATAAAAAACCTTATTCTATTCATTTCTGTCTTTTTTATTGGACTGTTGTCTTCCCCAATCAGATAATGAACTCTAATTGGTTTTGTTGCAACAGTGGTAGCAGCAGTAGGTTCACAACCTACCTCAAAGAAAAATCCCCCCAAGAAACAACGGAGTACTGGCTGTATGGCTACTCCCCATCAAGAAACTTTTCTTCCAATCCCCAAGGGGTATGTTATCTACCAAGACCAGTTGGTGCTCACAAGCATGTACAACCATCTCCACCTTGGACAGTGCAACACAAGTGTCATCCTGCCCTAATTGGACCTTTCCCAATGCATGCTGAATCTCCAACTTGAGTTTTTTGTAGGTGGTGTTGAAGGAGCTGACATTGACAGTTGGCTCCACTCTACTGAGACCTGACTTTGTATCTGCCAGGTGCCTGAGCCCATTTGGATTGACACGTATTTGGGGCACTTTATGGGGCCTGCTGCAGTGTGGTTCATCAACTGGGCCAGCCAGGAGATAGATGTCACTTGGGCACCGTTCAGGGATGCTGCAAAGCCTGATATAGTGAATCCTTTTCACCTATTGTGGTGGGAACCCCCTCCTAGCCATTAAACAGACTGGGTCTGTCACTGAGTATCTTGCATCCTGGCAACAAGCCCTTGCCGCCGCCCCAGAAGCTGTCACCAACGGGAATGCCATGCTCCTTACACTAATAGTCAATGGGCTCAAGCCCCATATCTGCAAGTGGGTTCCTGTGAGACGCTGTATTTCCATTGACAACTGCTATAAAGCCATTGTAGAGGCCAATAACCAGGCTTTGATGGGCTCCCGCTGCACCAACAATGCTCCACCCCAACCACGTTCTGCACCTAACAATGGCCAAGGTCAAGTGGGCCGTCGCCAACCTTGTCAACAAGAAAGTGCAATTAAACGCCCCCACAAGGGGAAGCTCCAGCTAGCGCTAATTGAGGACCAGGGAAAAGCCTGGGGGCTGTAGATACAAGAATTTGTACAGCCCCACTTGACCCTTGCTCTCAATCTCTCCTTGCAAAGAACCTCTGTAATTACAATATGCATGATGTCAAACTCACATTGTCTTCCAGGTCCATAGCAACATCCCCATTTTCTAAGCAAGCCATTCTTCAAATAAAGTAGACTGCTTGGCCTACCCCTTCTGTTTCTGTGGAAGCACCCACAAAATTTTGGTAGATACTGGGGCCAACCACACTATGGCTGACCAGGCGTTCACTGACTCTCAACAACTAGACCAAGTGCCCAGTCAATTCAAGGCAGTATAGTAACTGACTCCCACAAAGCGGCAATTACCCATGAGACAGTACCCTTCTCTGTGAGAATAGGGAATTTCCAGGTTAAGCTCTTGGGACCAATTATGGCAGGGCTCAGCCACAACGTCATTGCTGGTCTTGACTGGCTGCAACACAACCATCCCTATATCAACTGGGATATTTCTGTCATTACCCTTAACAGAAACAGGGTGGGTTTCCAGATCTATCCTATCAAAATGAGGAAGTTACTGCATGATACTGTGTTTGTCAGAATTACAGAGACGGGTATGTACAATTTCAAGGCAAGAAAAATGGACTTTAATCAATGTTTAGTCAAAGTTATCTGCGCCAAACCTCTTGCGGCTCTCCCCTTGGCCACTTCTCCCCCACCAACATTTGCCACACTCCTCAAGGAGTATAAGGACGTTTTCAGTGAAACACTAGACCAACTACCCCTTCCAAGAGATCCAGCATGCTGTGCAACTGCAATTATCACTTCCCAAAGCACGCCCTCTCTATCACCTGACACCAAAAAAAGATGAGACCCTCTGCCAGCACCTTGTAAACGCACTTTACAAGGGCTTTATTTGCCCCTCACTCTCTTCATACGGGGCAGCTATATTTTTTGTAGCTAAGAAGGATGGGTCTCTTTGCCTGGTCACGGACTACTGCGCCTTAAAGAAGGTGACAGTTAAAAATAAGTATCCCCTGCCGTTGATTGACAACCTGTTTGATACGCTTGCAGGTGCAAAAGTCTTTAGAAAGATTGGCCTCACTATGGGGTACAACCAGGTCTGCATTGCACCAGGGGATGAGGCAAAGACTGCCTTCCACACACGCTACATGTTGTTTGAGTGTCAGGTCATGAACTTTGGGATGACAATTGCTCCTTCCACCTTTACCATGTTGATGAACAAAGCATATGAGGAATTGATTGGGAAATGTATTGTTGTGTTCCTTGACAACATTATTGTCTTCAGTCAAGATCAAACCAGGCATCTTCAACACCTCCATGCTGTCCTTGACACCCTTTGGAAAAACCAGTTGAAGGCTAAACCTTCCAAATGTGAATTCCTCTGGTCAGAGCTCTTGTTCCTTGGGCACACAATCTCTGCCCAGGGAATAAAGTCTGGTCAAGCCAAGATTAAGGCAATCACAAGCATGCCACCCCCCCACTGATGTGGGTCAAGTGTGTATGTTCTTAGGCATGGTTGCCTATGTGAAAAATTCATCTCCAACTGCAGAGAAACTAATTGCACCCCTCACTGAGCTCCTAAACACTAAACAACACTTCCATTGGACCCCTTTCAAATATCAAACCTTTGAGATGTTGAATCAAAGGCTTACAACTGTGCCTGTATTGCAATTCCCAAATTGGAACCATCAGTAAAAACTTGAGACTGATGCCTCTGACAGAGCCATAGGGGGTGTGCTACAGGTTAAACTGACAAGGGTGTCTTCCTCCCTGTGGCATATAAATCCAGGAAGCTCACCAACTCAGAACAATGTTACCCCATACATGATAGAGAATTAGCAGCAATTGTGCACTGCATCAAAAAATGGCACTGCTATCTGGAGGGCTCCATCTTTCCACCCTGTGTCCTGACAGATCACAAGTCACTCCAGTACTTCAACACACAGTCCCACTTGACATGCCGCCAAGAAGGCTGGGTTGAGTGCCTATCCCCCTACCAGTTGTGCATTGAGTACAAGCCTGGGAAGGAACTTGTCATAGCTGATGCCCTCTCAAGGCTCTATGTAGCGTCCATCACCAGGGACAATGGCTTGGATCCAGATTGACTAATGCTTTACCTACGTCCTATAGCAACCTGCTACAAAGGCCTCAACTCTGCAACTATCTCCAAATTAAAGGACAACAAAAGTCAGTTCACCACTGATTCTGGCAACATCTGTTGCCAGACAGGGACCAGTGAGAAGACGCCCTATATTCCCACCACACAACAAGACAACACCATACTGCATTACCACCACACCTTGGGTCACATCAGGGGGTGTAACCTCTTCAAAATAATGAAGTTTAAGGTTTTATGACCTCATATGCGCCAAGATATTTTGGATCTCTTCAAAACATGTGTGCTGTGCAAGAAAAATACGTCAAAACCTGCACCCCCCAAGTCTGTACTGCTCATCAAAGCCATAGAGCCCTTTGAACAGTGGGCCCTTGACATTGTTGGACCCCTCCCTGATGATAAACTAGGCAAAAAGTACATCATTATGTGCATCAATTATTTTATCCATTTGCCAGTAGGGTGAGCGACCACTAACCACACCACCACAATCACAAGCTTTATTGGTAAAGAGATTGTGTCTACTTTGGGCAACCCAAACATCACATCATGGATGGTGGGCCTGAGCTTGTGGGGCATGTCATGAAGGCATACTGCACCAAAAATTCCCTCCAAATAATAGTCACACCTCCCTACCATCCTCAAGCTAATGGACGCATAGAGCGCCTAAATGGATCACTGGTCCAACTTATTGCCAAGCTCTCACAGGAGCACCCCAATACTGTGTGGCCTGAACATCTGCCCACTACGCTGCTTATCTTGCAAGAAAGGATCAACAGAGGCACCAGGTTCATCCCCAGTGCCTTGGCCTTTGGATCACCTGACAACTTAATGGGGGTGGAACAAGAGAAATTATGATCCACAGTTCCCGGGAAACCCCCTTGTTGCCTACTCTCTCCCTGAGCCAGTAGCGTGCCAAATCCTGAGACATTGAACACAAGCAAATTGAGGGGGGTACAAAACACATCAAGGCCAGATACGCTGTAGGTGACCATGTCTATGCCCTCAACCCTGCTTCAGCCAAATTAGAACCCAACCACCTGGGGCCCTTAAAGATATCCTCAGTTTATGACAGCCACACCTATCAACTTGAAGATTCCCAAGGAAACATCAAGAAACTCCACCATAATTGCTTGCTCCCCTGCTGCGCCATCCCCACACAAAAGTTGTTTGTGTGGACCTTCCCAGATCTCCTGCAGACTCCAATCCTAGTGTCTGACAACAATCAGGGGCAAGGGGGGTATTGAAACCAAGTTTTTCTCCTTGCCTGCTAATGTATCTTACAATACACAGGGGGCACTTGAGGAGCTGCCCCTTGACGTATCTAACAACATGGATCAATCTGAAGGCAATATCAAACTGTGAGTACTTTCTCCTAAGTAGGAGTGCTACCAATTTGATCTGCTGATCCCCGCATAAGTTATTCCTCAGCTTTGAACCTTACATGATGCATGCCACTATGAATTCCCTTTTGGTCTTGTGACTTTCCCCATATAGTATATTAATCACTATATTCTACAATAAAAATACCTTATTCTATTTATTTCTGTCCTTTCTATTGGACTGTTGTCTTCCCCAATCAAATACTGAACTCTAATTGGTTCAGCTACAACACTAGTTGAAGAATGGAAGTTGCAAAACAACAAGCCTTAGGCTTGCTGTATCCATTATTTTCCATTAAGAAATCTTTTAATAGTTACATTTATCAGTTTGCTGATAGAGAGTATCTAAATATTGATAAGATATAACAGGGATAAAGGCTGGTTCTTACGGTCTTGTGGGTTCAAATAAAGAGGTATTTATCTATCTGAAAATGGCAGCTCTGAAGTGGAAACAAGATGCAAAATCTAACATTTACAATAAACTTCAAAGAAGCCAAAATCAAAGATTTATGAAAATACCTGTGTTGATTTATTTAAAAGTTGTAGTGTTTAAGTACTCTTTAAAAATATACAAATATTTAATTTGAGAGGATTTAATAGGAATAGTTGCAGATTAATTGAATACTTGCAAAAGATGAATTTCAAACCAGAGGTTCAAACTGAAGTTCAGGTTTTTGCCAGTTATACCACATCAACATTCCCTTAGTTACTAATTGTTTCTTATTAAACACTTTGTTTATCTCTTTTGTTTAGGATTTATAAGCTCTATCATACCTTTTGTAACCCAGTACAAGTTTTTAGCAGGATTCTGTAAAATTATATTATAGACTGTATCTACCTCTTTATACCTTCTGAATCTTAACCCTAATGCTTTACAAGCTTTAGTTTATAGCCTTGCACCATTATGGGCAAAACCTTACAGGCCCTGGGCCATTCTAGGCAAATCCTTATCCTTATTGTAAAGTTAGCTCCTATTCTATGGTGGGCCCTACCCTCCAGGCCTGTGGGCCATCCACCTGCAAGTTCTCAGGAACCCCCCACAGGATGGATCCCTGAAATTGGTCCTAGAATAGACTGGAGATTCATGATCTATGCCAACAAATTGACCTTCACTGAAACAATTAGTACACAGCCTAAATCAATGGATGTAAACCCTAAAAAGGGAATATATGATAATTATTATTTGAGCCTGCAAGGACCCATCAAGCACACCTTTCTAAATAGTGTAATAATTATTAAATAGTTGAAACACTTCCAAATTCTTGGATTAAAAAGAAGTCTCTAGTTTTTGCACCACCTTGCAGCCACAATTCCCCAGACCTTACGTCCAAAACTGCTTTGGGCTGGGGGGCAAGAGATTGTTCCTGCAAAAGAATTTTTGAACCTCCCCTGATGTTAGATAATTGCTATTGTCATATTTGAAATATATTTTAAATGTACCTTTGGTTTTCTCAATTATTAACCTATATTGCTCTAGTTTTCTACCATCTGAACACTGCCCCAACTATTCTGTCCATACCTCTTGATAGTCTAGCCAACCCACCAAAAGACCCTTTTTCTAACTATTTTAGGCCTCATGAATTTCTTTACAGGAAGATAAACTTTAAAGAGTATCTCTTGACCAATATTACAAGAATTTAACCCTAGAGAATATCCTTCTGTATGACCCCTTAGCCCTGCTAAAGAAACCTGAATAAATTAATAAATAAAGGATTTGGTTCACCATCCAGCCCTGGGTATTTAGCAACAAGTCCAGCTATTTACTTGAGAACTTGGAATCTATAGAGCCACATCCTGCCCTAAGCATGACCACCCAAATTCTTTTTGCCTAACACTGAGGAAACTTCCAATCAACTGCTTGGAATTGTCTATATTATCTTCACAGATCTTATAAGTTTGATGGTGCCATAAGCAGGCCATTTTTTGATTTTAGGATGGTTAGCCTCTTACTTAATTGATTTATTGTCAATCTTTTGGTGGGCTATACCCAATAATATTTTAGGCTGACCTGGACCCACATCCAGCAGTCCAGCTCACAGAGTTTGGTATCTTGATATTTTTCTAAACTTTGGGTTTCTTTGTAGCACTTATCATAGAAAATCTCTTGTTGTGGGTAGGTTATACATAGGCTTGACAATCTAATAACATGTTTAAGCTTCATATTTATAGGTTTAATTTGGTTTGACTGAATCACAATAATGACATTAAAATTTTAAGCATCTTCCAACTGCTCTATGGTGCACTATGAAGACTTTGAGATATATGTGCTGGCATTGTTTTTTGTTTTTTGGAACAGATGAGAGGTTGTCATGGTGTTTAAAAGAAGCCTTATGCTCAGAGAGCATTGAATCCATCTAGCAGAAGAACTATTTCTTGATAAACTACATGTACTTTGAGGACAACAGAACCCTGTTATGGAGTACCCGGCTTGTGTGGATAACTAGTATGATGCCCCTGTAGATTTTTATTTTGCTTATATGAAGGGAGCTGGCAATATTTTTTAGTAAGAAGCTAGGTTGGAAAGCCAAAGACTCTAAATTTTTGTAACTGAGCTAATTTATCAGAGTTAAATAATAGTAATTAATAGATTATCTTGGATAATAGCTTTATTTATAATGAATTGACCATATAACTTATGCTAAATATTTAAGGGAAGTAAAATGTCCTATTAGTAGAGATGTTATGATCAAACCAAATTTATTTGGATACCTATTTAGAGGATATCATCTGTGGGGTCTCAGTTAGTAGACACAATTTCATAAAATAACCAGGTAGAGAAACAGCTTCCTATTCTGTGTAGAATGGCTTTGGTATTCAACCCAGTTATGATGGCTCCTACTTGAACTGATACCATCATATGTGAATTAAATAATAACAGCCAACACAGTAGTGTATTTAAACAAAAGTACTATACTCTAAAGTATCTTAATAAAAATTTTAATGGAAAAAAGATGAAATACTTATGAGGCCTTTTCTTATGAACATGGTATTTAACCTGCCTTTATCAACCTTGGGAGGGTTAGGAGATAGGAAAAAAGTAGATTATCATTGCTCTGGTGTAAATTTTCCCAAATAGATTATAGGTTTATATTGTAGCCAAAATATATATCCCAGTTGTCACTTTATCTCACAAGACACAAGGGCACCCAGCAAGCTGACCATGACATATCTACCATCATAAATCCCCTTGATTCCCTTACCATAGCATAGTATCATATTTTTGTATAAGAAGAAAATCTAACGTGAATGCCACTCACTCACATGACCTTATCCAGCACATCTTTTAACCTTATCTAGATCACAACACCTGTGCCACTCCCTTAGTAGCCCAATGGCTCACTACGCTGGTATAAGAATCCCATTAATTTTAATAATGATTGTCTTATTCCCAATCCCCTGTCTGGAATGTTGTTGTCCCCAAAAAATACTGAACTATAATTATTTAATTTTCAATAATTAGTCAAATAAATGGTTATTAATAAAAAATACTCATTAATAAAATATTATGATTATATAGAATTTATAATAGAGAAATTAAAAATAGTCAGTTAAAGATAACTCATCTAAAATGTAGAAGTATTTAAGATGCCCAGAGGGTTTTGGGATACATAGTTAACTTGCTCCAACCCTTCACAACCCCAGAGCTGAAGTTTTAACCTATTGGGTCAAGGAACACAAAACATTGAATATTGTTTTTCCCCTGCAGTTGAGGATGCTGAAAAAAGGGGGAAGTTATACTAACTTGTTAATGGAGCCCCTAACTGTTTGGGATACTTTTGTAGCTGTTTCTGATCAGATTCACACCTGATTACTATTTTTAAAAGCATATGATTGATTATAAATATAGTCCAGGTTGAATTTTAATTTGATTAATTTAATTTGATCCGGTAAGAACTTGCCTTTAATTTGTTACATGTGCTGAAATAACACAGTTAACACTCAGGAAAGATTCCAACTAAACAGGTTAGAGACCTGAAATCTGACTTCCCAGTGACCCAAGCCAAATGCGGAAGTTGACTCAAAATTCAAAAGCTAGTAACATGACCAAGTGACAATTCCTGTACAGCAGACATCTTAATTCAGCGCTTGACTCTCTACAAGGATCAAGATACCCCTTAATCATTCAGCCAAGTGATTATCCTAATCATGTTCTTGATATCCATGATTCATCCCCACTATATAAGTCATATCTCTAAATAAAGATATCTATCTAGTTTTCAATTATTTTACCCTTTGTAACTCTTCTAAAACAGCACAGTTACAACATTGGTAGTACAGGTAGGTTCTCCATCCTACCTTTTTTCTCAAAATCCCTCATGTTGTCTGTACTTACTGTGGTCAACAAATATACAAAGGGATCATATCTGGACTCCCTGTGGAATGGACGCCCTACACACCAGAGATCAAAATCCCAGAAGGATTTATTCTGTACCAGACTATAGTGATGCCTGTTTCTGCCTTTAACGCCCTATCTGCCCAAGGGTTCTTCCAGATGCCTGCTGTCATGCCACAAGTCAAAAATGAGAGTATCATGCCTTCCCACTTAGCCCAGCGCCTGCACAGTGCCTCCCTGTAATTTTTTACAGGAGAAAATGATGACAACGCCACTGCATGAATTCAGTCCTCTCAAAGTAAACTGACACAAATGGAATGTCCCACACGTTTTTGGATTGCAGATATCTCCATTTGTCTGACTCAAAATGCAGGAACCTGGTGCAACAAATGGCACAAGGATCACATCAAGAAGGACTGAGACACCTTTAAACGGAACTTCTTGGTAAGATTTGTAATTAATGACACCACCCTTATGATTATATGCCAAGTGAAGAACTTGTTGCAGACAGGCACAGTAAAGGAACTCACCTGAGCCTATAAGGAGTTGCAACTACAAGCGCCTGAAGATATGGCATTTGATAACCCATTTACACACCTCATATACTATGATGCCCTCAAACCATACATAATGATGCACATCAACCTGGACCAAGTTACTAATCTGCAAAGCCTGTACTGCAAGGCAAAGAAAACCAAACAAACATCTAATGCGCTACACAAGGCACAAACCGGGAAAAGAGATAGACCTAAAGACTCTCACTCCTCAGGACGCTTCCCAACTGCCCTTCACCTAACAACAGTAGCAACACAAATAACTAGCCTTTGGTCTATAATGGCCACAGTAAAGGAAATAATGACCAGTTCAATTGCACTCACTCAGATTTTCCAGCACTCATGATAACCAGGACAAGGTAAAATCCCAGGGAGAGCATTAAGAAAGCCAAGCTCTCCCTGCCAACCTTCTTCCTTGTCAAATGATGAGTATTGCCTGAAGGACATAGATCAGTGTCTAATGATCCAGGCTCCTTCAGGAGACCTTGTACTCTATACCATTGCCAGACATACCAATAAACTGATGTCTTATTATTTCTGTTTTCTAAGTTACACAGGTTCAGCACTATTGGACTCAGGTGCAGACTGGACCCTTGTTAACAGCCAGTTTTAGAACAAGTTCAAGCTAGCCACTAATTTTTTGTGGATTAAGAATGTGATTTTAGCTGATGAAAATCACATTGCTGTTACATGGGAAACTGCCCCCTTCTCCATTACATTGGAAAATCTTCACTCCAACATCCAAGGACCCGTCATTGACTTTCCCAAGTTCAATGAGGTACTTGGCCTAGACTGGCTAGAAAAGAACAATCCCAGCATAGACTGGGCTATGTCTGTGTTGATCATCAAGCAAGAGGGATTCAATCACTAAATTTACCCTGAAACAGTTGACTAAATTCTTTGGGTTCATGTATTTGAACACATTACAGAGACATAAGAAGAAAAAGATAACTTCAAGGCAACTGATTGGGACTCTTGAAAGTACAAGGTCATACACTTTGAGGACCAGCAGGACACTGCCACCCCTCAGGATTGAGAAATAAATCCTGGCATCCAGAGATCTTAAGAGAGGCCCTTTCAGACCTGCCACCTGAGAAACACATACAGCACGCCATCCAACTCAAAGGGGTAGTCCCCAAGGCATGGTCCATTTATTGTCTCATACCCAACAAAGACAACACACTGTGTGCTTACCTCAAAGAAGCCCTAGAGAAGGGACGCATTTGTCCTTTGCAATCCCCTTTTGGGGCTATCATCTTCTTTGTGGCCAAGAAGGATGGCTCCCTTAGGCTAATCACTGACTACTGCACATTAAACAAGGTCATTTTCAATAAACACTACCCCTTCCACTCATTGATGATATCTTTGATGTGTTAGGTGACATAACTGTATTCTCCAAGATTGACTTAACAGCTGGATACAACCAGATTTGAATAAAGGAGGAATGTATTCAAAAGACTGCCTTTTGGACAAAGTATGGTTTGTATGAGTGCATTGTACTTAACTTTGGGATAGCCAATGCTCTGTCAATCTTTGTTACATTCATGAATGAAGTCTTTGCACCACACATTGATAATAACACCCTATTGTACCTAGATGGTATCATTTTGTATATTTCCTTGGTGAAACAACCCCACAAGGACCTGAAAGCGGTGTTTGCAACCCTAGCCCAACACAAACTTCTGACCAAGCCCTCTAAATGCCTATTCCCCCGCAGGCAACTCCCTTTCCTAGGGCAAGTGGTTTCCAAGGAAGGTATCAAGCCAGATATACAAAGGATTCACACCATCTGCAAGATGCCACCCCTAAGGATAAAGTGAAGCTCAGGAGCTTCTTAGGCATGATATCCTACGTTTGACGCTTCATACTAGACTGTAGCATTCTCACAGCGCTGCTGTCTGCCATCACAGACTCCAAGTCCAAATTTGTGTGGACCCTTCAACAAGATCTTTACTCCTGCTGTTTAAAAGAGAAGCTGGTGTCTTCTCCTATCCTACAATATCTTAAAAGGGATGTCAACTACCATTTAAAAAACTGATGCCTCAGATGCCTCTATTAGAGGTGTATCCAAATCAAGTTAGCAACTGGAGATTTCCTGCCAGTGATCTACAAGTCACAAAAGTTAACTAATGGGGAGTGCCACTACCCTATTCATGACAAGGGGCTGCTGGTCATTGTCCACTGCTTGGTCAAGTGGCACTGTTACCTAAAAAGACAGGAAGAGTTTACTGCGCTGCCCAATCATAAATCACTTGTCTATTTCAAGACACAAGTCAACCTTTCCAGACAACAGGCTCCCTGGATGGTGATTCTTAAACAGTTTAGCATTAATATACAATACAAATCAGGACCAGAACTAGCTACCGCCAACACCCTCTTGCGCCTATACATGAGAGCTTCAAGGGGACAAGACAATCTGAATCCTGATTGGCCTCCACTACTACTACACACCAAAGACTAGGGTTTCCCCTGGTACAATGACATCATCTGAGACACTGTAGTAAAGAATTAGCACCTATTTGCAGACGTCTATGAAACCCTTCATTTCAATATGACGGACAGTACAACCATTCCATATGTCCTAACTCATCAAAGGGTTGACACCATCCTACGGTACCATCAAGATCTAGGGCACAACAAGAGCTGTAACCTATATGAATTCCTTAAACATAAGGCCTGGTGGCCCATGTTATACTGGGATGTCCAGGAAGTGCTCAATCAGTGTGAAGTATGTGAGAAATTTTCCAAGAGCAACACACCACTGAATTCTGTGCACCCTATCTGTACCCAGCTATCTTTCAAAGGGTGGGCCCTAGATGTTGTAGGGCCCATGCTAGGAAAGCACAGCACCAAAAAGTATGTCATCACTGCCATCAACTTTACCCCCCAATGACCAATGGCGCAGGCTGTCAACGCCCATGCTGGTAACAACGTACAACAATTCATAGGCAAGGAAATTATCAGTGAGTTTGGAAAGTTAGACCTACTGATCACAGATGGGGGCAAGGAACCAACCCCCAAAGACAAAAACCTTTACCTCACTAAAAATGGGGTTAAACACCAAGTGACTACACTGTACTAACCTCAGGAAAATGGCAGAGTAGAACGTCTCAATAGTAGCCTAGTACAGGCCCTTGCTAAGCTCACTCCCGGCAGACCCAAGGACTGGCATAAACAATTGGCAACTGCACTGCTTGTGTGCTTCACCTGAGTAAACCAGTCTACTGGGAAGAGCCCCTTTGAGCTGGTACATGGAGCACAGCCAAATATTGTATAAGCCCTTAGCGGGCCCAAGTTGGAAATACCCAACAAAGTGCCTCCTCATTCAGACCCACAGATACTTCATGCCATCCATGACCAAGAGAATAAGGGAAAAAACGCCTACAGGACACATTTGTCCCCATCTAAGACAGGCATAAAGTTGATAATGAGATATGGGTGATAAGCTCATATAAGAGCAAGCTGCATCCAGAGAAAGTGGGCCCTGCCCCTGGTCTGAAGGTAAACAACAATAATACTTACCTGGTACAAGGACTGGGAAAGAGGAAAAGAAAAAAGGTCTTAATCACAACTGATTATGCCCCTGTAAGGCCCAACAGAAACAGCACAAGATTGTCCTCCCCGCAACAGAAAAGCAGCTGGTACAGTATGGCAACTGGGCTTCTGATAACCTCCCACCAGACCTTCTACCAGAGAAATCTGACCCTCAGCCAAGGGGGGTGTCAAAACAACAGGGTCAACCCCCGGCAAGGTTCTTAATAAGCAGGTTTGTGACCTGCAATCCAACTTCTCAGTGACCTGTAGCCAAATGTGGAAGTCAACTTGAATTCCCAGAATTAGCAACATGAACAAAGGATGATCCCATATAGTGAATGAATTGATTTAGTGCTTGACTCATTACCAGGGTCAAGCCACCCCCTTCACCATCCAACCATGTGATCATCACAATCATGTTCCTAATATCCAGATTCACAAGCAACTATATAACATCTATCTCTCAATAAAGAATATTATCTAGTCTCCAATCATTTCCCCCCTGTAGCTCTGCTAAGACAGCACTGTTAAAACGCATGCCTTCTTGATAATATCAAAATTCATAAAATCAAGGAGCAATTTATCAAATGATGAGGCTAATAAAGAAGATAGAGTATTTTATAGCAAATATATATATGTCTGAGGGTTAATATGATTAAATAGGATAGGACCTGGTCTCATTGCAATGAAAATGAATTAATTTATTTAATTCACAATCTTGATTTATAGGGATTAAAGTTCACCTTTTGGGGTCTAAGCTAGCAGCCTTGATGATAAATTTTATTAAAAAGTGTATTTTTAGGGTGTGCTTTATATTCAAGTGTTGTGTTTGGCTCCAGGGGACAACATCCTGGAGGACACAGCGGGAAATCTTTATTACAAAAGATTTGAGGTTTGAAGCTAGCCTTGGGTTAGCCTTCAGGGCAAAATTAAGGGCACATACCTTAATTTCCTGGAAAACAAGATGTAAAAGTCCTTTTGGCAGAAAGGACAGGAAAAGCTTGAAGATTATAAAAGCCAACGCAAATGTGGATAAACTTAAACTTTATTGGGAATGAAGATTCTACATTAAATAGTAGACAAAGGATAGAGATCACTCAATAGGAAGACAGAGTGGCTGAGGGGGTCACGCTGGGATGAGGTCATACCAGGATCAACCACAGACAGGTATGATAATCTGGAATTGGTGGATATTGAACCAGACCCATTTGCGGAAGGCAAGGAATTTCCGAACTCGAATGCGAAACCAGATAAATCTTTGCAACTATCAATATTTGAAGGTCAAATCAAAATAGCATTAATAGCACAATTTACGACATTGAGTGTGAAAGCTTTGACAAGATGTATCTCAAAAACGAAACAGATTCTCTTTATTGTGATAACATTTGGATTGGTAAGTATGGAAAGGAAAGACAATCGCTTCAATTTAAAGTAGTTTAAAAATACGTATCAATGATCAGTTGAAAGGCATTAGTTAAATGTCACTTAATGGTGTAGTATAACTAAACTATGGCGCAATGCTCATTTGTTGATTAATGCATATAATTTTAAAAGTAATTAAATTATAGCAATTTAATGTCTTATTAGTCATCATTATCTATTATTCAATTGGTTTTTATTATACAAGGTATGTGATTTGTCTTAAATCATTATAAGATTTGGATGATGATTTTGAAAAATAGCTGTTGAATAACCTCTGTCGGGATTAGAGTTCATATACAAATAGGAAGTTTTGGCTAACAAAGATGGTTAAGTTGTTATTGAAGTTTTCCAAGGATGGGTCATAAATGTAGAAGTTTAATTTTTTAAATTGGAAACATTACGCATTAAACTGGGAGCAGTGATTGGTTGCACTGGGTTTGATTAGTGGAAAGCAACAGACTAAAAGGAGAAGTAAGCCGAAACAAGGAGGAATGGCCAAAGTGGGGGACTTTGGGATGGAGGAGTGGAACCCATTTGGCTTGGGCCGAGGAAGTTCGAGTATGCGCCTGGCTCTGGCATGGATTGGTATACGGCAACTGTGGCGTAGTAGTCTACTGGGTCGGTAGCGGCTTCAAACTGCAGTGCGTCGTAGTAAACTTCGCGCGTATACTTGGGCTCGGGCGTTGGGGCGAGGAGCTTGGCTCTGACGGGGGTGGGGCCGGCACGGAGAATCGGCCGGCACTGGGACATCATCTCTTGTACGAGGGCCGCCCTGGCTTTGGCGGCTTCCTCTTCGCCAAGGCAGTCTTCGTAGCATGCCACTTGATGCCCCATCTCTACACACCGACAGTCAATGTCGTTCAAGCACTCTTGGATCTGTAATTTGGATTGGTTGACACAGTCCTTGTAGTTGCTACATGCCTGTCCTCCAAGTAGGAACCCAAGATATATGAAATTAGCAAGCTTCATGATGATGGCTGTCACACACCGCCACTTCTTAAATACTTGCGAGTTTCAGTTATTCTCTTTCAGTTGCTAGACTCTCATGGCACTCAGTAACTGCATCCCAGACGGATCACTTTAGTCCGTGGATTCTTGAACGGAAAGCGAAGCGTCCGTTAATCAATCGCCTTCCAGTGCTATTATAAAATTATTTCCTTTTATGGTTGCTATTGCACATTGTCAACTGTCATTTTAATCCAAGAGTATTTCTTATGTAATCTGGATTACAAGTGTTTTCATGTGTTTAAACTGATGATTATATCTCTGACAAATTATTTACCACCTACATATCTGTTCTACAACCATACAAACCATCGTTTCAGAACTTCACTGCTAGGCCGTCCAATCGGCATGACCGCTTATCATTCAGTTTCTGTCCCGAAAACAGGGACGGCGAATCAGTATTTCTCCGTCGTCTTACTTTAATCTAAATCTAGCAAGGTGGATCATTTCGACCGAATAAATCATCTCGAGCGTAGGCGATCCCCCACCTTCACCACCAAATAAAACCTCTGAGTTCATTTTTGCCGATACCATTTGTTTGAGGTCAAAAAGATTGGCGATGCCAAGTTTAAAGGTTTATGATTTCTCTTTGAAAGTCAAAACGTAAGGGGCCCAGACCAACCTTTTTTGAAAAACTAAAAGGGGGCGACCAATTAATATACCAAGCTTCTTTACTGGCTTCCTAGCATCTAAGCTTTATCCAGCAAGACCATTTTGCCGAAACTGTCCAGTCGTATGTAGCCAATAAAAAGTTACCAAAAGGGAAACACACTATCTTTATTTGAAGAGATTAAATATGGTTTAAGGTGGCATAAGAGGATAGTTGAATGTTCCTACTATATGGGCACTATTCTTGGTAAATGACATGTGCCCATATATAAGACTTCAGAATTTTTCAACGTCAGCTGCAGCTGTATCAAAGCTTGAACCTAACTATCACCAACAATCAATATTTCCCAAGGATAAAATGATACGGCTGGGATTGAGACAATAGTTTTTATTGATGAGCCTAAACAGGAGAAGGTTGAACTGTTTGAAATAATAGAGCTGTGAGGTCTTTTATACCCAAATCTATGAAAAGAAGATGGTAAGGGAATTATGTTTAAGTGCGAGAAAATCATAAATTTGAATCCAAGATAAATTGTCAGAAGTAAGATTATAAAAGCTGGAATGGAGGCTTTTGGCTGACACCAGTTTGGTCTGAAATGGTTTAGCATTTGCAAAAGTATATATGCTCAAAGCGAGTAAAGGAGAAACAAATAATGAAAACTAAAGTCTTGGCATAAATATCAGCTGAGACTAAAATTCTCAGCCTAATACTATATATGAAAGTACACAGCTTCAATAGCTCAATGGAGGTCTTGGCTTGCTGTGTCTTTGAGTTTGGATCTTGGGTGGGTTGAGTCGAGTCACAGGACTATTTCTTTGACTCAGAGCCTTTCTGGGGGCTTACCCTGAGGTTTTAAATTACATAGTTACACTTTTTTATAATAAATATTTTGTGTTTTACTTTGAGAGCGGCCAAGGGATACAGCAGGGAAATCCTAACCTTAGTATCAGGTTCATAATAAGCCAGGTTGTTAGTCTTCAGGGATTAATAAGGGTAGTACCTTAAGGCCCTGGGAAACATTAATATTAGATTTCTCCTTTAGATGTGGCTAGAAACAGATGTAGAAGAACTGAGGAGACAGACACAAAAATTAATTTGAAATAGACTTACATTTTAATGAATGATAAAAGCAACCTATGTAGTATCTTGTGTTACCAAAAAAACTACCTGTTCAGATATATCCCTGGTCACTTGTACGTGGAGTGAAGATAACTGTGGTAAAAAATTTAAAGGGAAATGTGATTAACTCCTTTTACAGAACTATTGCAATTTTGAGGGATGGAAGGGAAGGGGAGGATTACTGACTCAGGTTTAAAAGGCTACCCCACCAAAGGCAGAATTGAAACAATGTATATGTGGCTTTTTATAACATTACCCTCATCTAGATTGGCCTGTGGGGATATACTTGCAGAGAAACTTGACAGATACATGAGAAAAGGGGCAACCTGAGGACAGCAATTTGGCAGTGTACTTGGAGCCACAATTGAAGGTAATCTCCAAGGGAAATATCTATAAATAGTCCAATTTATGAGCTCAACCTCCCACTTGATGTTGGTGATAGAAAGCAAGATCTCACAAGCAAAACTCTGATAAGGAGTGTGCCATGGATTATCAGGGGTGAGCTTCAGAGCCTCAGTCTTGTAAGCAGAGACGTAAGAAGAGGCCTGGTTATCAATGATGTGGTTGACTAGTTTTTTGATGTAGTCTTAAGGATTAGGTGCAGCATCAGAAGATAAGAGAGGGATATCTAAGAGTGAAGAGGTGGTAGCCTCTGTGACAGAAATTGCAGGATAGTATGAAGCCACTTCTAAATGGTGAGGAATTACCACCCAAATCCACATAGAATTAATGATTAACCACCAATATGGCTTCAGATATTGTTTTATGAGATTTCCAATTGAGATACTAGGATTAAATAAAATAATTAATCCTAACCAAAGTAGCCCAAGATAAATAGCCTTTGAAAGCATCAAAGTATCTTCAGAATAAAATTCAGGACACTGAGATGCAACACAATTTTCAGTTTCAAGGATGGGGGGACAACTCCAAGATTAGCAGGCATGGAATTAGCATTGGGAGGTGCTGACAACAAAGTTCCAACTGCAGGGCCCCATCTTCCAGTAATGATCCGGCTTAGAATCAGATTTTAGGGAATGTAGCGCAACAACCCAATGACAGGATGCATTTTAAAAATGTAAATTAGACCAAGGGATATATGATTTTTATTGAGTAAATTTTTGGGAGGACTCAACTCTTAGAGTTGAAACAGTGAAAATTATTCAATATATATCAAAATCACTAAGCAATACCACCTGGATCCTGGGCTCCTATTCCTTCCACATTGTCAAGTGAGTATCTGGACCAGGTTGCAAAGAACCCTTGGGTGACCAATTTCTGACAATCATGCTGATTAATAAGTTCATATCTGGTGACCCTTAAGTTACGTCAATTTATCAACGTCAACTTACAGGGGGGAATTGGATTCAACCGGCAAACTGGAGCAGCCGTAACCCATTTGTGATCAACCGCTTGATTCAAGTTGGTTAAATCAGTCAGCTTTGTTAAAGGTTTCCCAGCTTTCTGAACTTTCCTACTTGTCCAAATAATCCCTGGTATTATGGAACTTACTGTGTTATTGCCCTCTGCTTTAGCCCTGGGCACAATACCACCATCTGGAAGATGGGATAAGGAAAAGTTTTTATGGGCAGGGGGAGTTTCATTTCAGCCAAGGTAAGCTTGGGGTGACCAATGGCGGTTGGGTGGAAATTGTAGAACTCTTGAATAAAAACTGGGGAATGTGAGCAATCATATTGGGGAACCCATGAGTTTTCAGAGTTGGGATAACCCTTCCACAACACCAAATACTCTAGATGATGTCAATTCTTTTGAGAAGCCAAAATTCAATTCAACTCATACTCAGGTTCTTCTTCCACCAGAATGGTTTGGGAAGAAGGAATCTCAGTACCCTTAAAAAGAGTAAGTAAGCATTTGTGGAAGGTGTGGAAAATCTTAAAAGCCGGGGGTAAATCTAGTTGATATACGGAGGGACCAATTCAACACTCAACTTTGAAGGGACCAACTTGCTTGGGACCTAATTTGTGGCAAGGGACTTTTAGTTTCATATTATGAGCATCCACCATGAACAGATCACCTGGCCAATAGGTTAGACCTTCCTGGCGCTTGCAATCAGCATATTCCTTGTAAGTTGTCACGGCAGCAGCAAGAGTAACCTGGAGCTCCTGATGAACTTGCTTCAACGCAGCAGCCTGATCTGTTGCAGCTTCCATGTTGCTAACCAAACAAGGACTCATGTTGGACGAGGGATTATAGTCACATTGGCATAGAATGGCAAGACTTGAGTTGACATGTGCAGGGTGTTATAATATGTGAACTCTGCCATGGGTAAGTTAGCACACCAATCATCTTGTTGTGCATTAGTGTATCAACGCAGGTAGGCCTCCAAAATTTGGTTTATCCTCTCTTTTTGTCCATCTAATTGGGGGTGGAAAGCCGTGGAACAACAAAATTTGATCCCCAGAATTCCAGTAAAAGCTTCCCAGAACTGAGCAATGAATTGGTGCCCACAATCACTCACAATCTCCATTGGGATGCCATGTAGGGAGAAGATCCTATTAACAAACAACCTAGCTGTTTCCACTGAAGTAAATGTGGTTGAACAAGGTACAAAGTGTGACATTCTTGTGAAACAATCTACCACCACCATAATTACATTAAATCCATTGGAATTGGGAAGTTCACCAATGGAATCTACCAACACAGATGTCCAGGGTCCAGCAGCAGGCTGCAGGCTGCAGGGGAACCAGTAAACCAGTAGTCTTGTTCCAGCTTGCCTTGGACCAAACACATACCAGGTAACCTCAACCAAAATCTGCTACCTGCACTGGCAAACCTTTCCTGGAAAACTGGTGGCGGATTAGTTCCACTATTTTTTTTTCTGGGTGGCCTGCCGTTGGACAGGTATGATGATGTCAGGAATATTCCTGACAACACTGGCATTCAGGAAGTTGTTCTGAGCACACTGCAGTATAACAAACAAGACAAAAAAGGCATCAGTTCCCCCTTATTGGGGAAACTGCTGCGGAAAGCCAAGGCTTTGAAACAGGAATTAAAGATAAAATTTTTAATTCAGACGGGTTTTATACCCCATCCGCGGGCCGTGCGGCCGGCCGGCTGCCAGCCAGCCCTTGCCCATCTGCTTGCCCACTACTGCCAGCCAGTCCCCCGCCCCACCCATCAAAAGGGGAAATTGCCAAAAGGGGAATCCAAAAAAGACAATTTCCCCAAACCCAAATGGAGGGGGAACTGCTGTCCAAATTTGGAATCTACCAAATCTGGAAGGGGTTGACAAGCAGTCCAGCATTACAAATAATGCATCAACTGCATAAGCTGAATTGAAATGCATTACTGTGCCTTAAGCTGCCCCAATTCCATGCCATGCCAAGGATAACAATTCATTGCTTGCAAAACCACTCCCATTCCACTCCCAAAAGGGAATTCCAGACAAAACCAAGTGTTTGGGGTCCCCTGTCCAATGCTTTGTACTATTCATGCCCCACTAAGGATGATAGTATATAATAAATCTCAATCACTTGATGGTAGTTTGTGCTATCATTGAGTGAAATTACCCCTCAATAGTATCACATAAATCAATAACCAAGAAAACTTTTAAACTACAGAAAGTTAAGACACTAAGCTTTGTCTGCCCTTTCCCAGGAACTGAAGATGAACCACTGAATCTTCTCTGCTGTCCTCACAGCCTACCTCAAGATTGGGGGCCACCAACACTCTCACTGGAATGGGCCTTACAACAAACCACCCGACAAGTACTTCTACAAGAAGCCAGCGCAGCTCAACTCCTCTGAGATGTACTCCTGGCCCACGCTGGTGTTGCCCTGCTCCACCCAGCACGTAGCAATCTATTCCTTTGTCTTCTACGTGCTTATGTACTTTGCCAGTGATTTCAGACAATTTAATGTACATGCCAAAGTCTTTAGATGGATGATGACGGTCTATCCCATCTTGGCAGCACTCACAGGATTCCAAATCTCCAACTTGGTGCCTTACCTAGCTAAAATACTCCCTCATTTTATGGGGCTTTACAGATGAGCCTCCATGATTTTGTTCTGACTGGTTCCTTCAGGAACCCACAAGCAACCTTGATGATATAGAACTGGACCTATCTTGTGATAGCCCTGTGGCTGGTGAAACAGGTTTGCACATGCTAGTTCCAATAGCGCATTTTAACCTTTGGACAGAGGCTGCATAAACTTAACTTTAGAATATAAGTCTAGGTCTGCACCCTCAGTTAAGTACATAGTAGCCAGCAAAGCAGGTGGTAGTAATACAAAAGGAACCACAGCCTCATCTGGAATCATAGTGTGTGTGTTAAACTCTGTTTATATCAGCATCTGGGAGATGGGAAGGATTTCTGCTCAGCACATCCGCCAAGTGATTATCTGTACCCTTAATGAACTTGTAGCAAAACTTGTATATTGTCATATCACCATGCCATCTGGATTGGCAACCCAACAAAACCCTAGGTTGGCAATAATACAAAAGAGCTTTATGGTTGGTCCTTACAACAAACAAATGACGCGCTGGCATGAGATGGTGGTGCCAATGTTCTAAGGATTCCATAACTGCCAACAATTCCTTATCATAAATCATGTAGTTGTGTTCCCAAGCTTCCATCCTCCAGGAGAAATACCCTACAGATCTCTCAACCCCATTGCCAGAGGTTTGTAACAACACACCAGCCACAGCATATTTAGAGGCATCTGTGGAAACCACAAAAGGGAGCTCAGAATCTACATGTTGCAAAACTGGAGAGGGTAACAAAAGAGCCTTAACTGCTAAGAATGCTTCTGCACACTCAGGTGTCCAGACTAGAGTTGTCTGCCCACTGGCTGAATATAAGGGGGCAGCCACTTCAGAAAAGTATGGTGTAAATTTTTTCAAAAACGTACAGGTTCCAAAGAAACTTTGGAGTTGGGTTACTGTTACAGGAGTAGCATACTCTCAAACTGCTGCTTCCTTGTCAGAAGCAATAGTGTGACCATCCTCAAAGATAATGTCAAAACCGCAGGCTTGACCCGCCAGCAAGGTTCCAACCAAGCGGGTTTGTGACCCGCAATCTGATTATCCAGTCACCCGAAGCCAGACTAGGAAGTCAACTCAAATTACCAAATCCAACAACATGAACAGATGATGATCCTTCATGGTGGATACCTTGATTTGGCGCTTGACTCATTATCAGGATCAAGCCACCCCCCTTCTTCCATCCAACCGTGTGATCACCAATCTTGTTCCTACTATCCTTGATTCACATGAGCTATATAATCACTATCTCCCAATAAAGATTATTATCTAGTTTCTAAATATTTTTCCCGTGTAACTCTGCTAAAACAGCACAGTTACAACATTGGTAGCACAGGTAGGCTCTCCATCCTACCTTATCTTGAAAAATTCTGCCTGTTGCCCGCACACGCCGCGGCCAACAAATCCTTGACAGAATCATGTCTGGCCTCCCGCCCAACTGGACTCCGTATACTCCTGGTACCAAGATACCTGATGGTTTTGTCCTCTACCAAAACACGGTGATCCCGCTACCTGCCTTCAACACCATGTCTGCGCAAGGGTTCTTTCAGGCACCCTCCTCAATGCCGCAACCAGCTGACAAAACCACCATGCCCGCCTATGTAGCACAAAGGCTTTGCAGCGCCGCCTTGGAACCCTTTGCCGGGGCCAACAACAACAATGCTGCCACATGGATCCAGTCCGCCCAAAGCAAGCTGGCTCAAATGGAATGCCCACAGCAATTCTGGATTGCGGAGATTTCCATTTGCCTGACCCATGACGCTGGCACCTGGTGTGACAAGTGGCACAAAGAGCACACTGACAAGAACTGGGATACCTTTAAGCAGGACTTCTTGGCAAGGTTTGTGCTTAAGGATACAGCGCTCATGATCATATGCCAAGTAAAGAACCTGACCCAGACAGGCACCGTTAAAGAACTCACCTGCGCCTACAAGGAACTCTGTCTCTGTGCCCCATCTGACATGGCCTTTGACACCCCAGCTACACACCTCATGTACTACAACGCCCTCAAGTTGCACGTGATGAGGCATGTGAACCTGGACCAGGTAACCAACCTGCAAAGCCTGTACTGTGAAGCAGAAAAAGCGGAACAAACATCCAACGCTCTACACAAGGCACAGACTGGGAAACAAGAAAGGCCCAAGGACTCCCATCCAAGAAGGCGCTCTACTCAACCACCTCCTGGAGGCAACAGAAACAACAACAACCACAAACCCACGGGTTTGAATGGACATGGAAATGGAAATAATGGCCAGTCAAATTGCACTCATTTCCGTGTCACCGCCACCCAAGGCAACCAAGAGGAGGGAAAAGCCTGGGGAGAGCACTAAGCAAGCCAAGCTCTCCCCACACAACTCCTGACTTGCCCAACAATGAATACCAACCCAAGGACGTGGACCAATGCCCAATGATCCAAGTGCCCTCAGAAGACCTGGTACTATACACCATTGCCAGGCATCCCAATAAATTGATGTCCTATCCTTTCCGCTTTTGCAGTTACACAGGCTCAGCACTTCTGGACTTGGGCGCGGATTGAACCTTAGTCAACAGTAGCTTTGTGGATAAGTTCAAGCTGGCCACTAATCCTTTGCGGATTAAAAACGTGGTCCTGGCTGATGAACACCACATTGCCGTGACAAAGGGAACTGCCCCCTTCTCTGTCATGCTTGAGAACCTCCACTCCACCATCCAAGGTCCTGTCATTGACTTCCCTAAGTTTGACATTGTACTGGGACTAGACTGGTTACAGAAAAACAACCCCCACGTGGACTGGGCAACCTCTGTGTTGACCATCAAGCGTGAAGGCGTCAACCACCAGATCTACCCCAACTCAGTGGACCAACTCCTACGTGACCACGTCTTTGTGCGCATCACTGAGACTCTGGACAAGAAGGAAAACCTGAAGGCAATTGACTGGGATTCCTGTCAGTATGAAATCATACACTTCAAGGACCACCAGGATACCTCCACGCCTCAAGACCGCAACATTGTGGCCCGCCATCCAGAAATCTTTAAGGAAGTGTTACCTGGGCTACCCCCTGAGAAACACATTCAACACTCTATCCAACTCAAGGGGGCTGTACCCAAGGCACACCCCATTTACAGGCTGACCCCAAACAAGGACAACGCCCTGCACGCCTATCTCAAGGAGGCACTAGAAAAAGGACTTATCTGCCCCTCACAGTCTCCCTTTGGGGCCGCCGTATTCTTTGTGGCTAAAAAGGACGGTACCTTACGCCTGGTCACAGACTACTGCGCCTTAAACAAAGTCACCATTAAGAATTGTTACCCACTGCCACTGATTGACAACCTTTTCAATGCCTTGGGAGGAGCCACCGTCTTCTCCAAGATTGACCTAACTGCAGGCTACAATCAGATTTGTATCAAGGAGGAAGACATCCCCAAGACAGCCTTCTGCACCAAGTACGGTTCCTACAAATGCGTGGTACTCAACTTTGGCATGACCAATGCCCTGTCCACTTTTGTAACCTTCATGAACAAAGTGTTTGCGCCACACATAGGCAAACATGCCCTAGTGTACCTGGACAATATTATTGTCTACAGCCCCTTGGTGGAACAGCACCACAAAGACCTGGAAGAGGTCTTTGCAACCTTGGCACAACACAAACTGTTGGCCAAACCCTCCAAATGCCAGTTCTTCTGGGAGCAACTACCCTTCTTGGGACACATAGTCTCAAAAGACGGCATCAAACCCAACAGTCAAAAGATACAAGCCATCTGCAAGATGCCACCTCCCAAGGACAAGTCAGAACTACGCACCTTCTTGGGAATGGTGGCCTATGTGCAACGCTTCATACCCGACTGTGGCGTCTTGACCGCCCCCTTGTCTGCCATAACAGGCGCCAAGTCTAAGTTTGTATGGACCCCCCAATGTGACCTCTGTTTTAGACGCCTCAAAGAAAAGCTCACAACAGCTCCCATCTTACAATACCCCAAACAGGACGGAGAATACCAGATGGAAACCAACGCCTCAGATGCATCCATTGGGGGAGTACTACAAATTAAGAATAGTGATGGTGACTTCCTGCCTGTAGCCTACAAATTGCGCAAACTGACAGATGGCAAGTGTCAATACCCTATCCACAACAAGGAACTGCTGGCCATTGTACATTGCCTAGTCAAATGGCGCTGTTACCTAGAACGGCAGGAAGAATTCACAGCACTAACCAATCACAAGTTGCTCATCTATTTCAAGACGCAAGCAAACCTGTCACGCTGCCAAGCGCGGTGGATGGAAATATTAGAAAGGTTTAACATGCTCATCCAATATAAGCCCAGGGGCCAAACTTGCCATGGCAGACGCCCTGTCCCGCCTGTATGTCCGTGCTTCAAGAGGAGAGAATGGGCTTGACCCAGACTGGCCTCTCCTAGTGCTACGTACAAAAGACAAAGGATTCCCTGCAGGCACAACCAACATCACCAAAGAAACGGTCATCAAGAATGAACATCTCTTTGCTGACGTATATGGGACTCTCCACAGAAAAATGACGGATGGCACGACCATTCCCTACATTCCCACACATCAGCAAGTTGACACCATTCTTTGCTACCACAGAGATCTTGGACATACTAAGAGCCAAAATCTATACAAGTTCCTAAAGCATAAAGCCTGGTGGCCAACTTTATACCGCAACGTCCAGGAAGTATTAGAACAGTGCGAGGTTTGCAAAAAGTTTGCTAAAAGCAAAACCCCGCCTAAGTCTGTACTCCCCATTTGGACCCAACTACCGTTCAAAGTATGGGCTCTTGACATTGTGGGCCCCATGCCAGGAAAGCACAACAACAAAAAATACATCATCACAGCCATTGACTTTGCGACAAGGTGGCCAGTAGCCCAAGCAGTGAAGGCACACACTGGCAACAATGTACAACAATTTATTGGCAAAGAAATAATCAGCAGGTTTGGAAAGCCAGAACTCCTGATAACCAATGGAGGCAAAGAATTGACCTCCAAAGACACCAATGTGTACCTCACCAAGAATGGGGTCAAACACACTGTCACAACACCATACCACCCACAGGCCAATGGACGCGTAGAGCAGCTTAATGGTAGCCTTGTGCAAGCCCTAGCCAAACTCACCGCCGGGAGACCTGAAGACTGGTATAAGCAGCTACCAACTGCATTACTTGTGTGCCAAACCCAAGTGAACAGATCCACCAGAAAAAGCCTGTTTGAACTGGTATACAGCACACAGCCAAATATCATTCAAGCATTGACAGGACCTAAGTTGGAAATTCCAAGTCAAGTCCCCCCTTGCTTGGATCCTCAAGTAGTAGAGGCCAACAACAAGCAAGCAGCCAAAGAAAAGGAACGCCTACAAAAGACATTTGTTCCCATCCGCAATAGACATGAAGTTGGGGACAAAGTTTGGGTCATGAATGTTGACAAGAGCAAACTACAACCCAAGAAAGTAGGGCCAGCAATCATTCTGAAGGTAAACAACAATAACACTTACCTTGTGCAAGGGCTTGGGAAACGCAAGCAAGACAAGACCTTACACCACAATTGCCTACAACCCTGCAAAGCAAGACAGAAACAACAAGAAACCGCCCTGCCTGCCACCAAACAACAACTGATTCAATACAGCGCCTGGGCTCCTGATAACCTCCCTGACAACCTGCCCCCAGAGGAGGCCAACCTTCAGCCGGGGGGGTGTCAAAACCGCAGGCTCGACCTGCCAGCAAGGTTCCAACCAAGCGGGTTTGTGACCTGCAATCCAATTATCTGGTCACCCAAAGCCAGACTAGGAAGTCAACTCAAATTACCAAATCCAACAACATGAACAGATGATGATCCTTCATGGTGGATACCTCGATTTGGCGCTTGACTCATTATCAGGATCAAGCCACCCCCTTCTTCCATCCAACTGTGTGATCACCAATCTTGTTCCTACTATCCTTGATTCACATGAGCTATATAATCACTATCTCCCAATAAAGATTATTATCTAGTTTCTAAATATTTTTCCTGTGTAACTCTGCTAAAACAGCACAGTTACAACAATAATATTACCCAGGAAGGTAACCTTACACTTAAACAATTCACATTTACTCTGTTTGATGATCAAATTAGCCTGGAGGATGCGCTCTACAACTGCTGACAGGTGGGCCTGATGTGACTCCTCATCTGGGGAGAAACCTAATATGTTGTCCATATGGGTCATTATTTTAGGGATTAGGCCATTTTCTAATACACATGCTGCCCAAGTCGCAGCATAACACAGTTCAATTTTGAAAAAATCAAATTACAAATGTTTATATTTAAAACAGTAATAACTCAACAAAAATTTAATATTTTTCTACACTTTAAACTATCAAAATGAAGCTAAAAATCCTATCTTTCTATTGGTGTTAAAATACTAATATGTATACTATATTAAATATTGAAGCAAAAGCAATTTAAAAGAGCATATGCCATATTTTATTATATTATTTTGATAATGAAATAAAATAGATTGCTTAAAGCTTAAAAAAGATGATTTTTCATTAATTAATATATGCTTTTTATTAAATGAAATTAAAGATAAGATCAAGAGCATCATTTCCGCATTTTATTTTATTGAAAAAGCTTAATTGTTTAGGATTTTATGGTAGTTTGAAGTTAGGATGTTAATTTATTTGCTGTTTAGATGAATTTTGAGGTTCAAGTGAACTGCAAACCTCAAATTAAGCATTTTTAAATACAATTCTTTAATATTTTATCATTTTAAAAATATGCAGAACAGTTATAATTAAGTTAATACATCATTTTAATTGATTTGCATAGATTGCAAAGAGGATATGATGTAATTTGATGCTTGGCTGATACACATATATCACTTGTGCATGAAAACTGGGGATTTCATTTATTCTAGAAATATAAATTTAAGTTAAAATTTTAATAAAAGCTATCACATTATTTCTTTCAGAATGGTGTCATAAGGCTTGGTATATAAGAGATAAAGCACCACCTAAGGTTTACTTCAAACTATCTTTACAAAAAGATATCATCCCTCCAACCAGTACTTTTTGCAGGGCATCTCTACAAAGCATCTCTTTATCAGCAATCACAAATCCAAAATGATGGAATT
The DNA here is from genome assembly GCA_014839935.2 of Entomophthora muscae. Classification (NCBI taxonomy): domain Eukaryota; kingdom Fungi; phylum Entomophthoromycota; class Entomophthoromycetes; order Entomophthorales; family Entomophthoraceae; genus Entomophthora; species Entomophthora muscae. The sequence goes on along the minus strand of QTSX02002924.1, from coordinate 60,941 downwards.
TGTTAACTTTACTTCTGCCATGAAGCCATTTTCCTCACTGGGAGCATCAACAAAAAGAGAAAGAATTGCTATGCTAAAGAAAGCATTCCTCTTTGTTTCTAGAGGCAATCTTAATTCCTTCATCAATCACTTCCTCACTCAAACTGAGTTTGGAAAAACAGAGTTCATTCCTTTAATTCAAAATCAGAGACTAAATGGGATAATTGACAACTTAAAGGATCTTCTGAAATCTGCTCCTCAAAAGCATCTCCCAGCCTTGAGATCTCTGGTTACTTCCAGTTACTCTTTAAAAGAGCTTACTGATATGTGATTTAATATAACCAAAAGTGAGTTTGAATACTCAAGAAAAATAAATAAAAATAAAAAATGTAAGCTTAAACAAAAAAAGCCAAAAAGATAATAACTATTCATTAAAAAAAGAAATAACCAAAAAAATAATTAAAAAACTACTGGAAAATTCTTTTGAAACAAGCCAGTTTACAAAAAAAGCACCAGAAAAAATTTATAAAGACATTGAAAGAGAAATGAATGAATATTCAACTGAAATAAAATATTCTCTATTAAAAACAAAAAAGAAATATATGAAAATATGAAAATAAAAAATGAAATTTCAATATCACTTTCAACTTATTATAAATCAATACTAAAAAATATAATAAAGAGTAAAAAACAAACTGACATGTGTAATATTTGTAACTTAAAATCATCCTTAGAAAAAAGAAAAGAAGAATTTGAAAGTAAAAACTTATTATTGTCAGATTCTATAAATACTGACTTAAAATCTATTAATCAGCACCAAGTCTTTTATGCTCATCAAAATAGGGAATATAAGAAAGATATCAATGAATTAGATAATGAATCATGTATTATAGTTATAGATTTTAAGGAGAATTTAAAAGTTGGTGGTGGTCCAATTGAAACCAATAACTGTTTTTATTCCAAAAGACCTATTTCTTTATTGGGGTTTGCATTGGTATTTAAAGAAAACAATAAAGTTAAATATGAATACCATGATTTTTTATCTCAAATATTGTCTCATGATTCTTTATTTTCAGGTGAATGTCTAATAAGTCTTCTTAAATCAGATAAGTTTAAAAAAAATAAATAATATCAAATTATGGACTGATAATGGAAACCATTTTAGATCCTATAAATTCTTATATTATCTGTTTAAAGAGGCACCGCAATACATTAAAGGGTCTATTAAATACAATAGATTTGTAGAATGTCATGGGAAAAGTATTGTTGATGGTCACTTTGGTGTAATATCAAAAAAATTAAAAAAGAAAGAAAATCAGTTTTACATTAAGAATATAAATGATATTAAAAATATTTTTGAGCAAGAAAAAAAGAAAAGAATTATATAAATCAGTACTATCAGGCTCAAATATTTCTCAAAAGTCATTATTTTATATTTATGAGAGAAAAGTTAGGCCTATAAGGAGAGAGCTCAAAGTTAAAAATCTGCGCATTAATCTTTCATATTTGATGAAAGATGGGAAGTTGTATACTTCACCTTTAACATTTGAAAGTTTCTCAGAATATTCTGAGATAACTTATCATTTGAAATCACATGATGATATCAGAGAAACAAAAATATCAGAAGATGCTAGTGGTTCATTAGGGCAAGTTTGTCATAAGTGACAAACTCTTATCAACCATACTTATCAAAAAACCCCAACTACAAAACTCAAACCCTGGCATCTTGCGGGCCGCCAGCCTGCAGGGCCAACTGCCTGGCTGCCCGCAGTTTTTTGGGCTCAAATCAGAACAGGATTTGACTTTGGAAAATCCTTTTAAGCTTGATGAACCAAATGTACCTACGCCAATACTCTCCACACTGGGGGTTCCTGTTAAGACAGCCAATCAACAGGCAGGCCCAGCCACTGATTCCAAAGTAACTTGGGCCCACACAGAAGGGGGAAACAGAGAATTTTCCTATAGAATGCGGGCCACCCAGAGGCAGCCAATCCCCCAACCTGACTAGGGAATTTGGGCTTCCTCAGTTTGAAGCAGCCAATGAGATAACTCCCATAACTGACGCCAGTAAAGACTGGGAAGACCTGGTAATTGGGAAAACCCGGGCCGACAAAATTTGGGAAAGTTTTACCATGACAGATGGGCATACTTATACCCTGGGCCACCAGGAAGATGCCCATTGCCATCCTTGCAATAAAGTGACATGAACCTTTGGTTCAACCAGATCATACTATACATTTTATTAGTTTTACTTCATCTACAGTCTACTCCTTGCGGCTCTGCTCCCTGTGCCCACCTACCCCAAGAAACTGCAGACCAGCCACCCAAACTTTACCGTCCACCAGGAGCTCCTTTTGGCCCAGTACATTTTACCGAGTACCCACCCAACCCGGCGTATTTGGAGTTTACTCTGGAGGAGATCCTAATCCACGACCCAGAAGCTAGAACTAGAGAGACAGAAATTCTTTACAGAGAAGGCACCAAAATTATCTGGCCCCCTCTGCTATTCTGATACAAGTATAATTTCTGGACCGCATATTTGGTTCCAATAACACTGCCCCACACCCCGCGGCCCAACTACCTGCAAGATTATGTTGCCACTAATAAATCCACTTCCACCCAAGTATTTGGGGTGATGTATATCACCCTCACTGGATTGATTGATTACATGGTGCCTACGAGCGAACCTTGGGCAGTCCTTGGGAAATTGTTATCTTATATTGTAAAGTTAGCCCCAATCCTGTGGTGGGCTCTCCCTGCTGGGCCCGCGGGCCATCTGCCTGCAAGTTCTCAGGAACCCCCCACAAGTTGGATCCCTGACAAAGTTCATGAAGTAGGTCAGCTTACTAGAGGGTGTATTTTAAATAGAGTTATCAGTCTTTCAAAACCAACAGCCTTTTTGAAACAAACTAAGAATATTTATGATGAGCCAAAGATAGGGTAATAGCATCTATAGCTTTGGGGCTGCTATTACTCTCCCATGCAACTCATCATAAATATTTTTAGCTTGTAGTTTGTAGTAGCACTTAAGATATTTCCAGCAATATTATAAGGTGCAATTTTCAATTCTAAAATTGATAAATTATTTTTTTTAAAAATAAGTAAGCCCAAGATCAATTAAAGATTTGACATTGATTGTATTTTAACCTTTCTGAATAACTTGAATATAAATAATGTAATTAAGTTATAAAATAATCAGTCCAGCGCTTAGGCATAACAATAAAAATAATGACCCATATACACAATGGCACATACACCCAGGAGATCCCCCAAAACTGAATCAATTAACCGCTGAAAGCAAGCTGGAGCATTCTTCAATCCAAAAGGCATGACGCAGAACTGGAAGATACCTTTCTTAGTCCTGAATGCTTTCAATCATTACATTCCTTCTGTGATCCTAATCTGGTTGAACGCATTCAACAGATCAAGCTTCAAGAATACCTTTGTCTTCTCAACACACCAATAAATTTGTGCCTTGAGGGGTAAAGGATATTGGTCAGAAAAAGTAATGTTATTCAAGTTCCCATAATCAACACAAGGTTATAGAGAATCATTGGATTTTTGTACAAACAGCAGTGGAGAGCAGATTGACAAAGCCTTCTTAAAGATATTACCTTTTGCCAACATGTCCTGAGTCCACTCCTCCAAACATGTGTCTTCCTTCAAGGTCAAAGGATAAATAGGAGATGCATTACGAATCAGATCAACAGTAACTTTAAAGTCAAAGTCAAACTGAGTATGCTTAGGAAGGACCTTGCCCCTTGTGGTGTCAAATGCCGCAGACCAGGATTGAAGGCATGCTGGTAAATACAAACTAAAAGGTGCAGAAACAGGGATGGACTGGATTGTCTGAGAAGACTTCTCTAATTCTGACATACCCAACAACAGAATACAGATGGATATGCCTAAAGAGTGGTCCACTTGCAGCTCATTTTCTTTTAGCAGGGTTGATACATTATGGTCCCGCCACCAGCCTATTCCTAAGATAATAGGATATATAATGATAGAGCAGATGAAGAACCTTGAAATAAAAGACTGACCCACAAATACAAATGTCACCAGATTTTTAAACTGGAAAGAGGTAAACATTTGACAGTTTCTATCCCTAACAAGAGTTTCAGGGTGATATTTGAGTTGCAGCAAGTTTGTAGTCTCAACACTCATGAAGTTCTTAAAAGCACTGGTATCTAACATAATTGCTGGTTGATAGATGGTTTGACCAATGTCAATGCTACCATAAAACAAGAAGTAACCAGAAAGAGATTTATTCATAGCAAATTTTGAAATCTCAGCAGCAGTCTGCTTCTCTTTGGTGGTACAAACAGCAGCTAAGGAGGCAGGGTGCTCCTGAAAATATTGCTCAATCATTTCTTGGACAGCAACAGGAAGGACAGGATGATCACAATTGATGGGAACAAGGGGCAACTCTTTGAGCTCAACTGTTGAATACTTTATGGGCACAACGTGCTGAAGCATAGCTAATGAACTTTCAGGAACAACCACTACTGGCACTTCATGCATCTCAGTGGGTTTGTTCAAAATTGCCAATTGCGCCTGAGAAGAAACACAGGGAGAACAATCCTGACTCTGGCTGGAGGACGCCACTGCAGAACAAGTCCCAGAAACCAGGAGCTAGCAGCAGGTTTGGCTTTGATCTCCATTGCACCTTGCTTGGAAGTTGACAGATTTGAGACCAAAGAAAGAATTGGGCTTACCAGAGCCTCAGTTGTGGTTAACAGGGAATCCCAAATCGCCAAATCCTGGGCAGTCTGGTCAACTGCTACCCACAACACTGAGAGTTTATTCACCTCAGGAACATCAATTGTACAGCAGTAGGCAAGAAACTGAGGAAGGAATATTGAGAGTGGAGTAGTACCCTGTTGGAAGGCGTACAACTTACAATAAACTTTGAGCTCCTCAATAGATACACAGAAATTTTTTAACAAAGGGTACAAAGATGCACTTTCTGTCAAAACCCGTGGATTGCGCTCCACCGCAGACAACAACCATTTGCAAGCAACCTCAGAAACCTTTTTCATCACATGGTAAACTTGGGATTTGTGACTAAGGCTTGAACTGGAATAGAATGATAAAGCTGACAAAACTTCATGCAAAATTTCATCAGTGAGTGGAGCAGGAAAATAATCTGGGCGCCAAAATGACAAGGCGTGGCAGAAATAGGAAACAGAAGATCCAGTCTCAACAACTGCAACCAAAGATGGAAACCAAAAATTAAAGAAAAGTCCAAACTGAAAACTCATAAAAGAACTGATACAAATAAACATGGTAAACACAGATATCTTGACGGAACAGGAGAAAAAAAAACACAAATTCATGACAAACTGCTTCCAAAAACTCAGACGTAGAAGAGTTGAGTAATGTGACAGAAATTGCGGGATAGTATGAAGCTGTTTCTAAATGGTGGGGAATTACCACCCAAATCCACATAGAATTAATGATTAACTACCAATGTGGCTTCAGATATTATTTTTGTGAGATTTCCAATTGAGTTACTAGGATTAAGTAAAATAATTAATCCTAACCAAAGTAGCCCAAGATAAATAGTCTGTGAAAGCATCAAAGTATCTTCAGAATAAAATTCAGGACACTGAGATGCAACACAATTTTCAGTTTCAAAGATGGGGGACAACTCCAAGATTGGCAGGCATGGAATTAACATTGGGAGGTGCTGACAACAAAGTTCCAACTGCAGGGCCCCATCTTCCAGTAATGATCCAGCTTAGAATCAGATTTTAGGGAATGTAGCGCAACAACCCAATGACAGGGTGCATTTTAAAAATGTAAATTAGACCAAGGGATATATGATTTTTATTGAGTAAATTTTTGGGAGGACTCAACTCTTAGAGTTGAACCAGTGAAAATTATTCAATATATATCAAAATCAACTAAGCAATACCACCTGGATCCTGGGCTCTTATTCCTTCCAAATTGTCAAGTGAGTATCTAGACCAGGTTGCAAAGAACCCTTGGGTGACCAATTTCTGACAATCATGCTGATTAATAAGTTCATATCTGGTGACCCTTAAGTTACGTCAATTTATCAACATCAACTTACAGGTGGGAATTGGATTTGACCAGCAAACTGGAGCAGCTGTAACCCATTTGTGATCAACCGTTTGATTCAAGTCCGTTAAATCAGTCAGCTTTGTTAAAGGTTTCCCAGCTTTCTGAGCTTTCCTACTTGGCCAAATAATCCCTGGCATTATGAAACTTACTGTGACAGCCTCTTGCCCATAAAACATAGCAGATGTGAAGAAACCTGTTACTCTGTGGCAACTAAGTTAATATGCAACCAAAGCAGCAGGTAGAAAAAGGTCCCAATTGGAAGAATATTAATAGGATATATTACTCATGGTGGGCACTAAAGTTTAATCAGTGTGTTCCACCATACTACTGATAGAGGGATTTTAAGGCACTGAGAAAGACTAGTGAGTGCCAAGAGCCTCAACTAGGATGTAACTAGGCAAGCATTGAAATTGGAACCATTATCAGAGAGCAACACTTGAGGACATCCATGTCTATAAAAGATATCCTGGAGGAGGAATGAAGCTGTGGCTTTGGCTGTGTATGTTTGATATGCTATAAATCAACTCATTTACTAGCATGATCTATAGCAATCAGGATAGATATACAACCTGATATAGAATGGGGGAGAGGCCCTAAAGCATCAACACTGACTGTGGCGCTCCTGCTCCTGAGAGGTTACCAAGGTGTGTCCTGGGTCAAAGCCAGGGATTAAATGGGTTGAGGTGACATTATCAGATATACTAGTTCTATGAAAAGAACACAGGTGAATTATCTGATAGCTCCAAAAGGGTTTTATCATGTCTTTCAATTATCATTGGCAATTGATGACTATGAGTAAACATATTTTACAGCAATTTATGCACTACCAAAGCAGCTCCATCATCTAGGGAGCCATTTTCATGATAATCTTCAGTAAAACAATATCCTGGATCTCAAGCTTATTTGTACCACTTTACTCATCCCTCAACTAGGAGGTTTATATGAGTAAACAAACTAAAGTTCTGCCTCTTCTGATCCTCTTGACCAGCTCCAAAATCATTATCACTAGTGAAGTACTCTGTCACAAAAATGGAAAACAAGGATCAAGATAGTCTTTATTAACAGAAGGAAGATCCCCATATAAACCTTCTGATTTGCCATTGTTTTGGGGTCCTTTTGATTAGCTACTCCTTTAGAAAGGACTCCTTAACAATTTAGAAGACATCTGGTTACTCCAAATTAACCAGACGTGTAACCATCAAGATGCATATTAAGCACTCATTAAGGATTCAGCTTGTAATTAAAAGATCCTTCAACTTTCCAGCCAACCATCTATTTATAGTGCCTTGCTCCCAATGTTTATGCCTTTGGGATGGCTTTCATCAAAAGCTTAAACTATTGATGCTCACTGTTTCTATAACAAATCAAGCTTACACACTTACTTCTACAAAAGTTTAAAGTATTGATTCATGTTTTCTTGCTTATACTTTAAGATTTTGGCTTCCAAGCAGTCATATTCATCAGGAAACATGCCCTCAACTCAGCCAACGGTTGCAGAGCACAAAACTTAGTTATTTATGAAGATCCACTGCAATCTAACTAGGAAATCAATTTCCACTGCTCAAGTTGCTTGAAGCATTAACATTTTGTGCAAAAAAAACTGTTAACTGGTTCCCTGTTCTAGAATCAGTCTTCCCTGAATTTAACCTTAAAGCCAATTAAAATAGTAGAATATTATTTAAACTGTTCTTCTTGATCTTCTTCAATGTTTTTCACATATATTTACTCTTATAGTAAAATCCTGGGGAAGCATCCCACCAAACCAGCTTTGTACCCTGCTTTCATAGCAAAATACATTCATCTATCATAGAAAATCATTAAGTTAACCTCTTTCCTGCAGCTTTCTTGACATTGCCCCTTGATCTTTCTACTGCAAAAAAATCATGGCAAAATATTCAACCTTCTGCTACCTCAGTAAATTAATTCAGAGAAATGTTGGAACATTTACCTGAATTTTTCTAATCTTAGCCTAATAGCCTAGCACTTAGCATAGCTATTGAAATACTTATCAGGCCCTTATAGATGGCCTCCATCCTGAATCTATTCTTCTACTTTTCTCTCCTGCTCTCAACAGATGTTCTCTATCTGGGCTTTTCTATCCTGATAGTCTCCATCAGTAAACACCTCAGACTCATGAATTAAGTCTTCACAAGTGAATCAACTTAGAATTGACCCCCATCAGTGACCTACACTTTAGGTCATCAGAAGCAAGCATACCTCATGTATTACAACTGTTTTTACTTACCCAAGTGGTTAGCTTGAGCTTTCAGGCGCAAAGTAACCAACTTCACTTCCCATAATTCTCCAAATCATTAAGTTCTACAGCTGTTTCTCTGTACAGCCACCCTAATGATGGTTCTGAGCTATCCATGCTTTAACCAGCAACTGTAAGGCTTCCTTGAAGCTGCCCTAAGTTATAGAAAGATAAAACTCTACCTCCATCCTAGGTAGAGTCACTCAACTGATTTATCACCCCAGTTAAGATCAGGGTTTTAGTGCCACCTCAGCATATCCATCCCAGGGCAGATCCTAGCTGTATTCTCACCCCAGCTAGCCTCTGGATGCCTATACCCCTAGGTGCAATATATCATCTTGAAAGCATCATCCCAAAATTATTTTTTAATATAGTTGGGATTTACTATAGCAAAATTAAAAAATCTTAATAAAAATTATTAAATAGTTAATATTTACATATTGGTTTCTAACGCAGCATCTCAAAAAACCACATCACAAAAGTGCTATCACAAATTAAAATTAAAATTAAAAGGGTTTTATACAATTAAGATTTTTCAAGTATAAAATCACTCAGTAAATACCCTAAAATACACAATCACAAAAGACACCATCTAGAAAGAAGTTATCTGGAATCCATTAATTATTATACTTTTTTGTAGTAAATCCAAGCCTTTTCCTTATAAACTGGGGAAAAGTCTGGTATTAATTTAAGGCCCCAAATAATAAATCAACCCAAATTAACACCACTTTGATAGCACTATCTCCCTGTAACACAGCCATTAAAAAACAATTTTCATATACTGATTTTATTCTTTATCATAGGAAGAACATCAATAGTTGGTTTTCAACAATAATTTAATTTACTAATGACTTTATATATGAAAGGGGGCATTTACACTATTGCAAAACATGTCATTAAAAAATCCACTAGGCTTCTAAGTGTCCAATAGGAGTGGTGCCTACCAATGCAGCATTAAGAATTATTTTTTACATATGGTGTTATAGGACGCCATCTAGAACACACCATTAAAAATTGACTTTTTCCACTTTTCAAATTCACAGCTCTCACTTATTTTTACCCATATTAAAAGATGTAAGAAATTCACCAAAAATTTTCATATATGTATTTTTCATCTTCTCTAAACAACTGGGTACTTTTTAATCCCAGTTGTATAAACTAGTTTTTAAGATTTCAAGATTTACTCTTTGGCCTGTTTGTGGTAGCTCTACTGTGGATTTATTAAATAAAAATGAAAAATACGCAAAATACCTATGTTTTTGCCCAACACCATCTCAAAAACGGCATTTTAAATATGGCATCTAGAAACACATTTGGGGCCAAAAACTTAAAGTTTTGAATATTTTAGCTACTAATAAAAAATATTTTTAGAAACATTCCCCCTGTTTTTTGATATCATGTATTTTGAGATTTTTGCTACAAGAATATGTAAAATCATTTAATACTTTTATATTACAACCATTCTCATTTTTTTACTTTAAAAATTGCCCCCAAATTTGTACCTTTCTGATACTAATTCACCCTTAGATGGCTACTAAGTCTCCTTAAAAATCTACTCTCAAGGCCCCCAAGAACAAGTTCACACTCATCAAGGCCAAAAAAGCCCAAGGATACCCCCTTTAAGCAGCCTTCAAAGGTAAAAAGACCTACCAAGACCCCCACACCTTTCCTTTAGCCTGAGACTGACAGCCCTACCCCTCTCCACTCTCTCTTTGTTCAATCACCATCTGACAAACAAGAGCAGTACTTCAACTCCAATCATGAAGATGAGCATTAAGGAGCCTCTGAAAACATCTCTTATGTACATGAATCAGCTTCCTCAGAGGATGATCTCATCATATAGTGGTATTTGCATGCAATTGCCAATATCTGCAATAGCAATGGGCAGGTTAAAGTCCCTGATGTATTCCTTGACTCCTTCCCTATTATGATCAAGAAGGGGGTGCTGGCTTTTTAAAATATCTGTCTCTGTCACATGCAGCATTTAGAAGAAAAAAATGACCCATCATTACTATCATTGTGATAGTCCTGGGTGCCCAGAAAGATTCACTACAATTGGTTTTACCCTAGTCAAGGAGCTCACCATTGAGCATGACTGTGAAGGTTCTAATGAGATTTTATATTATCTCATGTGCCAGTACCTATGTCAAGCTATTCCTCTCAAAAAGGACATGACTTCATCTGAGCTAAACACACATGTCCTTCTCCACCTGAATGAGAATCAAAGAGAGGAAGTTTGAGATAAGTCCAAACTCCGACACTATGTTACCAATCAACACTCAATTGAAGAAAATCTTGATTTCAGTGCTAGGAACATTGACAATCTTGTACTTTCAGAAGACCAGAAGACTACCTTGCTTGGAAAGCCCTTTCTGCTGCACAATGATGGACAAGGCTCACCAAACTGTATTTTGTGCTTTTCAACCCAAGAGAATTTCACAATCCTCCTCAAATGTGACACCTGGTTTGCTGATGGAATATTCTCATCTTTCCCAAAGCTATTTTACCAGCTTTGACTATCAATGATCATTTAAACGTTCATATTGTTCCCTTTTTCTTTTTTCTTCCTCCCTAATAAAAGGGAGGAGACTTACATTCACACATTAAATATCCTCAAGCAAAAACTGGAATACATTTTACCCACACTAGATGATGAACAAACAAAGAAGAAGGTTAATTCAGATACTACCCAGGAACAGGCTTCATCCATAAAGCCCCAGAGTCACATCATATCACACCACTTTAATGGTCAATTTGAGGCAGCTCAAGCCAGTGACTTTATCAAAGTCTTTATGAGAAGGGCCCAAGGCTTCTTTCACTAATGCCAGGCTCTGTGTAAGAACCTGAAAAAATCTAGCCCTTAACAATCTGGTCTTCAAAGATGGCACAAAGGAGGCCAAAAATATTTTTAATTGCTTTGCTACACTGGCCATGTTCAGAAAAGAAGAGTTCAACTTTTTTTATGATGAGCTTCTCAAGGGCAATTATTTTATTGAGTACCAAGAAGCATTTTCTCCCTTAATCCATTACTTTGAGCACCAGTGGTGGGTGTTTCAGGGGCAGCACAGCATTTGCAAGGGTGGCAACTCCATCAATTGGAACTTCTATAAGCAGTTCAAAGAAGGCGTAACTAAGACCAACTCTTCACTTGAAGGTTGGCACAACTAATTTTCCCGCCTGGTTAAGATAAAAAGCCCAGATTCAATGTGATTATCAACAAGCTCAAGATTCAGCATACCCATGGGGACCAACTTTACCCCCATGCCATTAAGAGCAAGGCTCTTGTCTCTAAGCATGCTGATCAGCAGGTCAAGTTTTCTAGTGTTATTAAAGAGGTTCATCCTATTATTCCAAAGAAAGCTGACTTTTCCATCTCAAAGGCATTACCAAGGCTCTTGGAGCAAAATCTATTCATTTTCTTCACCAATTAGTTCTTTTTTCCAGATAATTAGTTTTTACTTTAGTTTTAGTATATAGATGTTTAATATAGGGCCAAATTCTAATATAAAAAAGGTTACAATTTGAGATGTGTTGAATTTGGAGCTTTGTGTACTATAGTTTATGCTAGATGACCCCACATTTTTATTTCAGATTTGGAATTCTTGGATGATTTTGAGTCTACCCATGTGTTTTATATATTATTTAAAGTGGTTTTGGGCCTTTATTACTATTTAAAGTTATCAGGCTTACTATAGCCAGAAATATGAGATAGGGTTTCTATATGGTGTTTTTGTACACATTTTCTAGATAGCGTCTTTCTAGCTGGCATATCCTATCAATCAAAGCATCCTGGATTACATTATCAACTGGCTCATATCCCTTGACAACTTTCTTAACATCTAGTGAAAGGCTTGATTTGCTAATGTCAAGCTCAACCCTGTCAACATATTGAGTATTAAAAACCATTCCAAATTATAATAAGACCCTGAGGTAAACAAAAGGATGGTGCCTTTGCCTATAAAAGGCCCCTGAAAGCTTATGTAATTACTATAAGCTGCTACTTTTTATTTCTCATGTTTTTTTGAAAATTTTGTCTTCATATTGCATGAGACACCATTACTGTAGATTCAGAACCTAAAGGTAAAAATATGGGACTGTCAAATTCTTTTGCAAGAACTCACAAACTTACTGGAATATTTTTCATTATTTTATATAAAAACGTAAGTTGTTCTGGGATGAAAATTACTCCATTTAGTTGGTGAGTTCACACAAAAAAATTTGACAATCCTGCATTTTTACCTTTAGGTTCTGAATTTACAGCATTGTCCTTGTACCAGGATAAACCAATGTTGAAAATCAAAGTCTTGGTATTCTTTGTGGTAAAATTGTTGATATGTGTTAGCTTAGAAATGTTAGAAAGGTAGTTTGTAATTGTTGAAGGGTGTGTATGCTTAATTTTATAATAGTAGTAAATACCTCCTTGTCTTTGTTCTATTTCAGAAATGTTTTTGTATGATATTTTTGATATATATCTTCATAAAAACATTAAAAATTCTTGTAAAATGACTTTTCTAAGATAAATGGTTCAAGGTTATTTAACTAGGTGACTTTATATGCATCCACTACCCAATTGGTGTAATATTTTTCAGCCTGGATATCTGCAAGTGCAGCTTGTGTCATAGGGAAAGCCTTATTGGGCTTATTTTATAATTATTTGATGACAAGTTGTGTCAACAGCAGCTGAATGCACTACATGGTTGGTATAATTAGAATAAAATGTTGTTAGGACATATAAATAAGGATCTACCAAAAAACCCCATTAGAAATTTCTATAAAGTGTTAATAGTTATATTTTTGTTTTAATACCTTCCTGTGTCATCTTATTGGATAATTTTTTTCTGGATGGTATCCTGTCTTTGGTGAAAATAACTGTGTAGGGTATTTGACCTTTTTGACATGGAAAATCTTCTTAGGCTTTAGGATATCAAATATTTCAGGGTTATTTTGCATAAATCAGCGGTTTTAAGTACAATTGATTTGAATTAAAGCCCTTTAACCATTTCTTCTTAATGTTTAATAGGGGTGTCTATGTCTTTACAGTGTACCAGATATATTTGCTTTGAGAGTCTGTCAGGAATGACAATTTTTTCCTTTTATCAAGGAGCTGGATGTAAGATATTCTGGCCACCACCAACACACTTAACATCCAGCCAATGCCTGATTTGGTGCCAATTCAATATACTGTTATACATACCAAGAAAGGCAACATAATAATATCACATGGCTTGTCTAAGTATCCAGCAACCCAAACCCATCCTGCACATGATTAACCCCTAGGTTTGATCCAACTAAATCCCCATCACAGCAAAAGCTATATAAGTCAAAAGTATTATACAATAAAATATGCTTCTATTCTTCTTAATTCCATATTCAAAGCTTCCCCTAAAGTTGCTCCTCATCACTAGTAGTGTAAGGTATTACATACCTTACACAAATATAAAGCCAAACTTAAGGACTCTGGGTGAAATTCAAGAACTGGAAACTGCATTTTTAAATGCAAATTTAAAAACTAAGGATAGTAACAAAAAAATTAATTCAATTGTTTTGAAAACACATTTGAAATTGATAAATGAATGTGTTTTAATCAAAAACAAACACAAAAACAAAAGTGAGCGTAAAAACCAAGAACAACATATAAATTCTACTTCAAATTCAGATTTCAAGGCTTTGGACAACAATTACGACAACAAGAATAACAATTCAGCATATAATATTAGCTCCAATAATTACAAAACAGCCAATCAATCTAAATTTAAATGCAAAAACTGTCCAAACCAGACATTCATGGACCTAGGAAGCCAATCAATCCCAGAAAACCAACCAAGCCAAAGAAATACTTCACATCCAACCCCAGATACCATCCCCAACTATAGTGAGGTACAATACTGCAATGCAATATCCCAACCTGCCTCTTCTTGTATTGCAGGCTGCAGCCTGCTGAAGTCCTGCAAGTTAATTCTTCTCAAATCACTCTTACAGTATCACCTAGTAACCACAATGTTTCCTTCCCCACTTGAGGTCAGTATTTAAACTGGCAAATTCTTCCCTTCCAAATTGCTCCAACAACTTCTCTTATTCCTATCAACCAATAAATTTATATTTTAAACCTCTAAACACTTGATCAGTAGATTCTAAAGGTTTCCCCTTCAACAGCATGAAGTTCATCTTTCTTGTATGGACTCTCTGTGTGTTAATCAGTTATGGGCAAGCCAATGTTAACTTCAAACCCCCCAAACCAACTCCTACCAATAAATCAGAAGAATCAATTTGGTATTGTTTTGATCTGCGTAGACAACATGCTCCTTACATTGAAACAGCACAATTCCCACCTATCATCCACCCCAAGGCCCCCTGGTTGGTCTTGGGGTACACCAGCGTCTATTATCTTCTAAACCACTTCACTCCCTTCTTGGGAAGATTCCGCTTATTTGATCACCTTCTATACATGTTAATGATAGAAATTCCAGTAGGGTCCACTCTAGTCAAATTCAACTTGGGGGCTCTCCTTCATTTGATTGGAGAGAGACTTCCCAATTAGTGGATCCCTGACAGGTAGCAGCTACGGTTTTTGATCACACCCATGAAAGAAAGAATGACTGAACAAAACCTGCCCCCTTCACTCACTTACTCAACCAGGCCACATCTCAAGATACCTGTAAGATGTACTTTTGCGCCCACAATATTGATGAGGATATACCTATTGGATGTGCCGTATTTGAAGGACTGATCATGCCCAAAGCATGTGCCAAGATAATTCAATACAGTTGCTCTCTCCAACCGCAAACAAACACACAACTGCCTACCACAGGCAAAGTTACTAACAGCAAGTACATTGGTATTAACAAGTTCTTTGTTAAAAACAAAGAAAACATCATCAACTGGCTAGACCACTCAGCTGCTAAACTCCGCGCCAGCTGCATGCCCCATAAAAAATGAGCTCAGGAAGCCAGCAAGCGCTTGTATAAGGCTGCAGCTAACTGGTTTGCCACTTGGGTTGGCTCACAAACTCACAAACAGCTTGATAACTGGGAAGAGTTCAAATCAGACATCACTTACAACTTCCTCATCATCAAATCCCTCCAAGACATTACAATACAGCTCAGTGATCTTCCTCAAAAGACCACTATCACAGCTTACACCAATGAATTTGAAGAGATATACTGCAAGATCCAAAACCCAGAACAAGCCAACAATGTGCACACTAGAGTCTCATTTATTAGCAGAATGAAACCTTCAGTCACTGCCCTCATCCATCCAGAGGCCAACACCTCCATGCCTGCGCTCATTGCAGAAGCCAAACACGCAGAAAAACGCCAATAATAGAATATTCTGAACACAACAGCAACTTCTCCTCCAACAGCAATGGCAGAGAAAATTCCAATGGCAACAAACACCAAAACACCAAGCATAGCAATGGCAACTCCAATCAAAACAATGGCAATTGTAGCCAGAGCGCAAACCGCTCCTGTCCCAAGAAAGAGGACACTGCCAAAGTAAACAATTCTGAAACAGCAACCTGCTATGAATCTGACCCTAAATTCTCTGACCTCAAAGATCTTAAAACAGATGAACAGGAAAAAGAGTAGGGGAACAGGCTTAAGTGCCCATGTCTCCCCCCAACTTGAGAAGAAACTGTACCAAGGCACAAACTTTGCTGCTTGCATCCCATGTGTCCTACAATCCTCCATTTTTATGAACGTAAAAATTAAAGATTGCTCACAACTTCTTGTCTACCCATGAACTTTTAAATCTCATACACATAAAATTTTATTTGACTCTGGTGCACAACACACCATGGTTATCAAACCATTTGTAACCAAGTACAAAATACCAGTTGTCAAATCCAACTTCAAATATTCCAGAATGGCAGAAAAATTAAAGGTTCTACTTGAAGGCAAAACAACTCCTTTCAGAATTGACCTCCAAGGCATTCAAAAGTCCAGCAAAAGACTTTTCATGAACAACATAAAATACAACATTGTAGCAGACATGGACTGGTTCACCCAAGTGAACCCCAGTGTATGTTGTAAAACAAAGACTATGACCATCAAACCCAATAGAGTCAATTTCAACATTCTCAAAGAACCTAACAATCTCATCCTAAGAGACACATTGTTTGTCCAAGTCATAAGCCAGGATAACTCAGAGCGTCTAACTAAATACAGTACCCTCCACATAATGAGGTACACCAAATTTAATAACATGCAAACAATAAAAAAACAATCCCCAGAGCTTGCAGCACTCTTAAAGGAATACGCTCATGTATTTAAGGAAGAGCCCACAGAGCTACCCCCTGAACAGGAGTTCAAACACAACATCAACCTATGCAAGGTCATGCCCAAACCTGCACCCCTGCACAGACTCTCCCCCATGAAGACACAAACCCTCAAAAGTCACATTGAGGATAACTTAGCTAAAGGCTTCATCTGCCCATCAGAATCCCCTTGGGGGAAGCAGTGTTCTTTATAAAGAAAAACAAAGGCTCACTCCATCTAGTAACTGACTACAGAGCTCTAAATGCAAACACATTAAAGAATAAATATCCCCTTCCACTCATAGAGGATCTGTTTGCAAGACTCTCTGGAGCCAAATTTTCTCCAAAATTGACCTCACCTCAGCATACAACCAAGTTGAAGTAAAAGAAAAGGACATATCAAAAACTGTGTTCTGTACACAATTTGGATCCTTTGAGTGTAGGGCAATGAACTTTAGAATGACCAACGCTCTTGCAATGTTTGTCACTATGATGAACCAAGCGCTTAATGGCCTCTCAAATCCATTATGCTACCTCAATAATATCATTATATTCTCAAAAACAAAATAGGAACACCTCACGCATGTCCGCAAGACACTCAATCAACTCGCAAAGCACAAACTCTATGCAAAGCCTAGCAAGTGTCAATTTATGGAAAAGGAACTCCTGTTATTGGGCCACATTATCTCCAAAAGTGGTATCAAAGCAGATCTAGACAAAATAAAAGCCATAAATAACATGCAACACCCCACCTCTGTTAAACAAGTTAGATGTTTTCTTATAATGGTAGCTTACCTAAGAAAATACATCAAAAACTGCAGAAAACTAACAGCACTAATCAATGATCTAACCAAAGGTAATGCCAAAAAGAAATTCATCTGGACACCAGAATGCAACAAAAATTTCCAACTACTAAAACAAGCTCTGATTGAAGCACCAATCTTGCAATATCCTAATAACAACAGGTGCTATGAGCTAAAGTCAGATGCTGGCAACACCACCATTGGCGTAGTCCTACGCATCCGCCAGCCAGGACAGCAAGACTTCCTGCCAGTATGTTACAAAAGTAGAAAACTAACTAACACATAGAAGAGGTACCCAATACAAGATAAGTAATTAATAGCAATATATCACGCATGCAAGAAATGGAGATTTTATCTAGAAGGACATTTAAACGTCTGAGTACTAACTGACCATAAATCCTTGATCTATTTCAAAACTCATAACACACTCACACAGCAACAAGCCAAATGAATGTCCCTGCTGGAGCAGCTCAATTTAGACATCCAATATAAAAAGGGGCAGATCTGGTCACAGCTGATGCTCTCTCTAGGCTATATCAGCCAAGAGAGGATCATCCTGACCACCTGAACCCTGACTGGCCCAACCTATATAACACTGAATACAAGAAAAAAGGTAAAGACTCCTCCACACATCAACTAACCCATGATACATTAGTAATGAGTGAAAAGCATTTCCACAAATTGAATGGCACTGTGTACCAAATCATTAAAAATAAACATGTTCCCTACATCCCACTTGCACAAAGAGTTGACACTATACTAAGACATCACTACCTAATAGGACATACAAAGGCTAAAACCTATACCTCATTCTAAAAGAGATAGTATGGTGGCCCAATCTCAAACAAGATATAATTTTTGTTCTGAAAAAGTGCACATTGTTTAAGAAATACACCAGCACCAAGGGTTCACAACCCACAGTTAATCCACTATCAGACCCTTAGCCATTCAAGGTTTGGGGGCTGGATGTGGCAGGACCCTTCCCAGAAGCAAAAACTAAACAACACTTTCTAATTGTAGCAATTGACTTTGCTACACACTGGCCCATCTGCTGGGAAACACAGAACCACAAGGCAGAAACAATAAATTGCTTCATCAACAAGGCAATAATAGCCAACTACAGAACTCCTGACTACATCATAGCATATAAAGCCACAGAGCTATCAGGTCATGTAGTAAACAAAAATTTAAAATCAAAAAACATCAAACACTCTACAACCTTGCCCTACAGGCCACAGGCCAACGGCAGAGTGGAACACCTAAACGGCAGCCTCATCAGAACCCTCAAGAAAATAATGGATGGTAAAGCCAAAGACACATGACCACTATACATGAAACATGCATTATTAGTATTGCGGGTACGCACCAACCAAGGGACAGGCTACTCACTGTTTAAACTAACATGCAGATACAAACCATAGATATTCACCTGCAATAATCAACTGTATGTGAAGATCCCCCAGGAAAACCTCCTACAGTAGAACAAGCACCTTCTCTACAACACATATGCCTCAAATCTAAAATAGCAGAAATAAAGAGGCTCAAAGCACAAAAGGTAACCTTTACAGAGGAACCACTTCTAATCAACTCCCCTGTCTGGGTCCTAGCGGGGAACAGGAAGAAATTGGATTCAGTGCACAGAGGACCAGGAAGAGTCATCAGATACAGACCAGAAAGAAATATCTATCTAGTTAAGTTCCAAGGCACCAAAGACCCCATCATCAAGAAATGCCACAGATCCTGCCTTTGCCTCAGCAAAGGGGAACACTTGACGCAGCTAGTACCCACTAGCAAATAACTCCAGGAACATCAGGCGGCAGCCGTCAAGACAAAGCCCCCTCCTGATGTACCAGAGTAACCCCTTAATAGGGGGTGTCAAGGAGCTGGATTTACAGGTATTCTGGCCACTGCCAACACACTTAACATCCAGACATTGCCTGGTTTGATGCCAATTTAATATACTGTTCTACATACTGAGAAAGGCAACAAACCAATATCATATGACTTGTCTAAGTATCTAGTGACTCAAACCCATCCTGCAGATGATCAACCCCTATATTTGATCTAACTAAATCCCGCCACAGCAAAAGCTATATAAGTCTAAAGTATTGTCAAAACAGCAGGCTCAATCTGCCAGCAAGGTTCTGAGTAAGCAGGTTTGTGACCCATAATCCAATTATCCAGTCACTTGAAGCCAGACTAGGAAGTCAACTCAAATTTTCAAATCCAACAACATGAACAGATGAAGATCCCTTACAGTGGATACCTTGTTTTGGCACTTGACTCATTACCAGGATCAAGCCACCCCTTTCACCATCCCACCGTGTGATCAACACAATCATGTTCCTGTTATCCATGATTTACAATAGCTATATAATCACTATCTCCTAATAGATTATTAACTAGTTTCTAAATATTTTTCCTCTTGTAACTCAGCTAAAACAGCACAGTTACAACATTGGTAGCACAGGTAGGTTCTCCATCCTACCTTATCTTTTAAAATTCCGCCTGTTACCTGTAATTGCTGCGGCCAACAAATCCTTGATAGAATCATGTCTGGCCTCCCAGCAGACTGGACACCAAATGCACCTGGTGCTGAGATACTTGATGGTTTTGTCCTGTACCAGTACATGATGATTCCACTACCCGCCTTCAACACCATGTCTGCACAAGGGTTCTTCCAGATGGCCGCCACCATCCCGCAACCAACTGACAAAAACACCATGCCCACCTATGTAGCCCAAAGACTTCAAAGCGCTGCCCTGGAATCCTCCGCCAGGGCCAACAACAACATTGCAACATGGATCCAGT
>QTSX02002924.1:0-40743 GCA_014839935.2 Entomophthora muscae | reverse complement strand
GAAGACTACCTTGCTTGGAAAGCCCTTTCTGCTGCACAATGATGGACAAGGCTCACCAAACTGTATTTTGTGCTTTTCAACCCAAGAGAATTTCACAATCCTCCTCAAATGTGACACCTGGTTTGCTGATGGGATATTCTCATCTTTCCCAAAGCTATTTTACCAGCTTTGACTATCAATGATCATTTAAACGTTCATATTGTTCCCTTTTTCTTTTTTCTTCCTCCCTAATAAAAGGGAGGAGACTTACATTCACACATTAAATATCCTCAAGCAAAAACTGGAATACATTTTACCCACACTAGATGATGAACAAACAAAGAAGAAGGTTAATTCAGATACTACCCAGGAACAGGCTTCATCCATAAAGCCCCAGAGTCACATCATATCACACCACTTTAATGGTCAATTTGAGGCAGCTCAAGCCAGTGACTTTATCAAAGTCTTTATGAGAAGGGCCCAAGGCTGCTTCTTTCACTAATGCCAGGCTCTGTGTAAGAACCTGAAAAAATCTAGCCCTTAACAAGCTGGTCTTCAAAGATGGCACAAAGGAGGCCAAAAATATTTTTAATTGCTTTGCTACACTGGCCATGTTCAGAAAAGAAGAGTTCAACTTTTTTTATGATGAGCTTCTCAAGGGCAATTATTTTATTGAGTACCAAGAAGCATTTTCTCCCTTAATCCATTACTTTGAGCACCAGTGGTGGGTGTGTTTCAGGGGCAGCACAGCATTTGCAAGGGTGGCAACTCCATCAATTGGAACTTCTATAAGCAGTTCAAAGAAGGCGTAACTAAGACCAACTCTTCACTTGAAGGTTGGCACAACTAATTTTCCCGCCTGGTTAAGATAAAAAGCCCAGATTCAATGTGATTATCAACAAGCTCAAGATTCAGCATACCCATGGGGACCAACTTTACCCCCATGCCATTAAGAGCAAGGCTCTTGTCTCTAAGCATGCTGATCAGCAGGTCAAGTTTTCTAGTGTTATTAAAGAGGTTCATCCTATTATTCCAAAGAAAGCTGACTTTTCCATCTCAAAGGCATTACCAAGGCTCTTGGAGCAAAATCTATTCATTTTCTTCACCAATTAGTTCTTTTTTCCAGATAATTAGTTTTTACTTTAGTTTTAGTATATAGATGTTTAATATAGGGCCAAATTCTAATATAAAAAAGGTTACAATTTGAGATGTGTTGAATTTGGAGCTTTGTGTACTATAGTTTATGCTAGATGACCCCACATTTTTATTTCAGATTTGGAATTCTTGGATGATTTTGAGTCTACCCATGTGTTTTATATATTATTTAAAGTGGTTTTGGGCCTTTATTACTATTTAAAGTTATCAGGCTTACTATAGCCAGAAATATGAGATAGGGTTTCTATATGGTGTTTTTGTACACATTTTCTAGATAGCGTCTTTCTAGCTGGCATATCCTATCAATCAAAGCATCCTGGATTACATTATCAACTGGCTCATATCCCTTGACAACTTTCTTAACATCTAGTGAAAGGCTTGATTTGCTAATGTCAAGCTCAACCCTGTCAACATATTGAGTATTAAAAACCATTCCAAATTATAATAAGACCCTGAGGTAAACAAAAGGATGGTGCCTTTGCCTATAAAAAGCCCCTGAAAGCTTATGTAATTACTATAAGCTGCTACTTTTTATTTCTCATGTTTTTTTGAAAATTTTGTCTTCATATTGCATGAGACACCATTACTGTAGATTCAGAACCTAAAGGTAAAAATATGGGACTGTCAAATTCTTTTGCAAGAACTCACAAACTTACTGGAATATTTTTCATTATTTTATATAAAAACGTAAGTTGTTCTGGGATGAAAATTACTCCATTTAGTTGGTGAGTTCACACAAAAGAATTTGACAATCCTGCATTTTTACCTTTAGGTTCTGAATTTACAGCATTGTCCTTGTACCAGGATAAACCAATGTTGAAAATCAAAGTCTTGGTATTCTTTGTGGTAAAATTGTTGATATGTGTTAGCTTAGAAATGTTAGAAAGGTAGTTTGTAATTGTTGAAGGGTGTGTATGCTTAATTTTATAATAGTAGTAAATACCTCCTTGTCTTTGTTCTATTTCAGAAATGTTTTTGTATGATATTTTTGATATATATCTTCATAAAAACATTAAAAATTCTTGTAAAATGACTTTTCTAAGATAAATGGTTCAAGGTTATTTAACTAGGTGACTTTATATGCATCCACTACCCAATTGGTGTTATATTTTTCAGCCTGGATATCTGCAAGTGCAGCTTGTGTCATAGGGAAAGCCTTATTGGGCTTATTTTATAATTATTTGATGACAAGTTGTGTCAACAGCAGCTGAATGCACTACATGGTTGGTATAATTAGAATAAAATGTTGTTAGGACATATAAATAAGGATCTACCAAAAAACCCCATTAGAAATTTCTATAAAGTGTTAATAGTTATATTTTTGTTTTAATACCTTCCTGTGTCATCTTATTGGATAATTTTTTTCTGGATGGTATCCTGTCTTTGGTGAAAATAACTGTGTAGGGTATTTGACCTTTTTGACATGGAAAATCTTCTTAGGCTTTAGGATATCAAATATTTCAGGGTTATTTTGCATAAATCAGCGGTTTTAAGTACAATTGATTTGAATTAAAGCCCTTTAACCATTTCTTCTTAATGTTTAATAGGGGTGTCTATGTCTTTACAGTGTACCAGATATATTTGCTTTGAGAGTCTGTCAGGAATGACAATTTTTCCTTTTATCAAGGAGCTGGATGTAAGATATTCTGGCCACCACCAACACACTTAACATCCAGCCAATGCCTGATTTGGTGCCAATTCAATATACTGTTATACATACCAAGAAAGGCAACATAATAATATCACATGGCTTGTCTAAGTATCCAGCAACCCAAACCCATCCTGCACATGATTAACCCCTAGGTTTGATCCAACTAAATCCCCATCACAGCAAAAGCTATATAAGTCAAAAGTATTATACAATAAAATATGCTTCTATTCTTCTTAATTCCATATTCAAAGCTTCCCCTAAAGTTGCTCCTCATCACTAGTAGTGTAAGGTATTACATACCTTACACAAATATAAAGCCAAACTTAAGGACTCTGGGTGAAATTCAAGAACTGGAAACTGCATTTTTAAATGCAAATTTAAAAACTAAGGATAGTAACAAAAAATTAATTCAATTGTTTTGAAAACACATTTGAAATTGATAAATGAATGTGTTTTAATAAAAAACAAACACAAAAACAAAAGTGAGCATAAAAACCAAGAACAACATATAAATTCTACTTCAAATTCAGATTTTAAGGCTTTGGACAACAATTACGACAACAAGAATAACAATTCAGCATATAATATTAGCTCCAATAATTACAAAACAGCCAATCAATCTAAATTTAAATGCAAAAACTGTCCAAACCAGACATTCATGGACCTAGGAAGCCAATCAATCCCAGAAAACCAACCAAGCCAAAGAAATACTTCACATCCAACCCCAGATACCATCCCCAACTATAGTGAGGTACAATACTGCAATGCAATATCCCAACCTGCCTCTTCTTGTATTGCAGGCTGCAGCCTGCTGAAGTCCTGCAAGTTAATTCTTCTCAAATCACTCTTACAGTATCACCTAGTAACCACAATGTTTCCTTCCCCACTTGAGGTCAGTATTTAAACTGGCAAATTCTTCCCCTTCCAAATTGCTCCAACAACTTCTCTTATTCCTATCAACCAATAAATTTATATTTTAAACCTCTAAACACTTGATCAGTAGATTCTAAAGGTTCCCCCTTCAACAGCATGAAGTTCATCTTTCTTGTATGGACTCTCTGTGTGTTAATCAGTTATGGGCAAGCCAATGTTAACTTCAAAACCCCCCAAACCAACTCCTACCAATAAATCAGAAGAATCAATTTGGTATTGTTTTGGATCTGCGTAGACAACATGCTCCTTACATTGAAACAGCACAATTCCCACCTATCATCCACCCCAAGGCCCCCTGGTTGGTCTTGGGGTACACCAGCGTCTATTATCTTCTAAACCACTTCACTCCCTTCTTGGGAAGATTCCGCTTATTTGATCACCTTCTATACATGTTAATGATAGAAATTCCAGTAGGGTCCACTCTAGTCAAATTCAACTTGGGGGCTCTCCTTCATTTGATTGGAGAGAGACTTCCCAATTAGTGGATCCCTGACAGGTAGCAGCTACGGTTTTTGATCACACCCATGAAAGAAAGAATGACTGAACAAAACCTGCCCCCTTCACTCACTTACTCAACCAGGCCACATCTCAAGATACCTGTAAGATGTACTTTTGCGCCCACAATATTGATGAGGATATACCTATTGGATGCGCCGTATTTGAAGGACTGATCATGCCCAAAGCATGTGCCAAGATAATTCAATACAGTTGCTCTCTCCAACCGCAAACAAACACACAACTGCCTACCACAGGCAAAGTTACTAACAGCAAGTACATTGGTATTAACAAGTTCTTTGTTAAAAACAAAGAAAACATCATCAACTGGCTAGACCACTCAGCTGCTAAACTCCGCGCCAGCTGCATGCCCCATAAAAAATGAGCTCAGGAAGCCAGCAAGCGCTTGTATAAGGCTGCAGCTAACTGGTTTGCCACTTGGGTTGGCTCACAAACTCACAAACAGCTTGATAACTGGGAAGAGTTCAAATCAGACATCACTTACAACTTCCTCATCATCAAATCCCTCCAAGACATTACAATACAGCTCAGTGATCTTCCTCAAAAGACCACTATCACAGCTTACACCAATGAATTTGAAGAGATATACTGCAAGATCCAAAACCCAGAACAAGCCAACAATGTGCACACTAGAGTCTCATTTATTAGCAGAATGAAACCTTCAGTCACTGCCCTCATCCATCCAGAGGCCAACACCTCCATGCCTGCGCTCATTGCAGAAGCCAAACACGCAGAAAAACGCCAATAATGGAATATTCTGAACACAACAGCAACTTCTCCTCCAACAGCAATGGCAGAGAAAATTCCAATGGCAACAAACACCAAAACACCAAGCATAGCAATGGCAACTCCAATCAAAACAATGGCAATTGTAGCCAGAGCGCAAACCGCTCCTGTCCCAAGAAAGAGGACACTGCCAAAGTAAACAATTCTGAAACAGCAACCTGCTATGAATCTGACCCTAAATTCTCTGACCTCAAAGATCTTAAAACAGATGAACAGGGAAAAGAGTAGGGGAACAGGCTTAAGTGCCCATGTCTCCCCCCAACTTGAGAAGAAACTGTACCAAGGCACAAACTTTGCTGCTTGCATCCCATGTGTCCTACAATCCTCCATTTTTATGAACGTAAAAATTAAAGATTGCTCACAACTTCTTGTCTACCCATGAACTTTTAAATCTCATACACATAAAATTTTATTTGACTCTGGTGCACAACACACCATGGTTATCAAACCATTTGTAACCAAGTACAAAATACCAGTTGTCAAATCCAACTTCAAATATTCCAGAATGGCAGAAAAATTAAAGGTTCTACTTGAAGGCAAAACAACTCCTTTCAGAATTGACCTCCAAGGCATTCAAAAGTCCAGCAAAGGACTTTTCATGAACAACATAAACTACAACATTGTAGCAGGCATGGACTGGTTCACCCAAGTGAACCCCAGTGTATGTTGGAAAACAAAGACTATGACCATCAAACCCAATAGAGTCAATTTCAACATTCTCAAAGAACCTAACAATCTCATCCTAAGAGACACATTGTTTGTCCAAGTCATAAGCCAGGATAACTCAGAGCGTCTAACTAAATACAGTACCCTCCACATAATGAGGTACACCAAATTTAATAACATGCAAACAATAAAAAACCAATCCCCAGAGCTTGCAGCACTCTTAAAGGAATACGCTCATGTATTTAAGGAAGAGCCCACAGAGCTACCCCCTGAACAGGAGTTCAAACACAACATCAACCTATGCAAGGTCATGCCCAAACCTGCACCCCTCTACAGACTCTCCCCCATGAAGACACAAACCCTCAAAAGTCACATTGAGGATAACTTAGCTAAAGGCTTCATCTGCCCATCAGAATCCCCTTGGGGGGAAGCAGTGTTCTTTATAAAGAAAAACAAAGGCTCACTCCATCTAGTAACTGACTACAGAGCTCTAAATGCAAACACATTAAAGAATAAATATCCCCTTCCACTCATAGAGGATCTGTTTGCAAGACTCTCTGGAGCCAAATTTTCTCCAAAATTGACCTCACCTCAGGATACAACCAAGTTGAAGTAAAAGAAAAGGACATATCAAAAACTGTGTTCTGTACACAATTTGGATCCTTTGAGTGTAGGGCAATGAACTTTAGGATGACCAACGCTCTTGCAATGTTTGTCACTATGATGAACCAAGCGCTTAATGGCCTCTCAAATCCATTATGCTACCTCAATAATATCATTATATTCTCAAAAACAAAATAGGAACACCTCACGCATGTCCGCAAGACACTCAATCAACTCGCAAAGCACAAACTCTATGCAAAG
The DNA here is from genome assembly GCA_014839935.2 of Entomophthora muscae. Classification (NCBI taxonomy): domain Eukaryota; kingdom Fungi; phylum Entomophthoromycota; class Entomophthoromycetes; order Entomophthorales; family Entomophthoraceae; genus Entomophthora; species Entomophthora muscae. The sequence goes on along the minus strand of QTSX02002924.1, from coordinate 34,193 downwards.
CCTAGCAAGTGTCAATTTATGGAAAAGGAACTCCTGTTATTGGGCCACATTATCTCCAAAAGTGGTATCAAAGCAGATCTAGACAAAATAAAAGCCATAAATAACATGCAACACCCCACCTCTGTTAAACAAGTTAGATGTTTTCTTATAATGGTAGCTTACCTAAGAAAATACATCAAAAACTGCAGAAAACTAACAGCACTAATCAATGATCTAACCAAAGGTAATGCCAAAAAGAAATTCATCTGGACACCAGAATGCAACAAAAATTTCCAACTACTAAAACAAGCTCTGATTGAAGCACCAATCTTGCAATATCCTAATAACAACAGGTGCTATGAGCTAAAGTCAGATGCTGGCAACACCACCATTGGCGTAGTCCTACGCATCCGCCAGCCAGGGCAGCAAGACTTCCTGCCAGTATGTTACAAAAGTAGAAAACTAACTAACACATAGAAGAGGTACCCAATACAAGATAAGTAATTAATAGCAATATATCACGCATGCAAGAAATGGAGATTTTATCTAGAAGGACATTTAAACGTCTGAGTACTAACTGACCATAAATCCTTGATCTATTTCAAAACTCAGAACACACTCACACAGCAACAAGCCAAATGGATGTCCCTGCTGGAGCAGCTCAATTTAGACATCCAATATAAAAAGGGGCAGAGCTGGTCACAGCTGATGCTCTCTCTAGGCTATATCAGCCAAGAGAGGATCATCCTGACCACCTGAACCCTGACTGGCCCAACCTATATAACACTGAATACAAGAAAAAAGGTAAAGACTCCTCCACACATCAACTAACCCATGATACATTAGTAATGAGTGAAAAGCATTTCCACAAATTGAATGGCACTGTGTACCAAATCATTAAAAATAAACATGTTCCCTACATCCCACTTGCACAAAGAGTTGACACTATACTAAGACATCACTACCTAATAGGACATACAAAGGCTAAAACCTATACCTCATTCTAAAAGAGATAGTATGGTGGCCCAATCTCAAACAAGATATAATTTTTGTTCTGAAAAAGTGCACATTGTTTAAGAAATACACCAGCACCAAGGGTTCACAACCCACAGTTAATCCACTATCAGACCCTTAGCCATTCAAGGTTTGGGGGCTGGATGTGGCAGGACCCTTCCCAGAAGCAAAAACTAAACAACACTTTCTAATTGTAGCAATTGACTTTGCTACACACTGGCCCATCTGCTGGGAAACACAGAACCACAAGGCAGAAACAATAAATTGCTTCATCAACAAGGCAATAATAGCCAACTACAGAACTCCTGACTACATCATAGCATATAAAGCCACAGAGCTATCAGGTCATGTAGTAAACAAAAATTTAAAATCAAAAAACATCAAACACTCTACAACCTTGCCCTACAGGCCACAGGCCAACGGCAGAGTGGAACACCTAAACGGCAGCCTCATCAGAACCCTCAAGAAAATAATGGATGGTAAAGCCAAAGACACATGACCACTATACATGAAACATGCATTATTAGTATTGCAGGTACGCACCAACCAAGGGACAGGCTACTCACTGTTTAAACTAACATGCAGATACAAACCATAGATATTCACCTGCAATAATCAACTGTATGTGAAGATCCCCCAGGAAAACCTCCTACAGTAGAACAAGCACCTTCTCTACAACACATATGCCTCAAATCTAAAATAGCAGAAATCAAAGAGGCTCAAAGCACAAAAGGTAACCTTTACAGAGGAACCACTTCTAATCAACTCCCCTGTCTGGGTCCTAGCGGGGAACAGGAAGAAATTGGATTCAGTGCACAGAGGACCAGGAAGAGTCATCAGATACAGACCAGAAAGAAATATCTATCTAGTTAAGTTCCAAGGCACCAAAGACCCCATCATCAAGAAATGCCACAGATCCTGCCTTTGCCTCAGCAAAGGGGAACACTTGACGCAGCTAGTACCCACTAGCAAATAACTCCAGGAACATCAGGCGGCAGCCGTCAAGACAAAGCCCCCTCCTGATGTACCAGAGTAACCCCTTAATAGGGGGTGTGTCAAGGAGCTGGATTTACAGGTATTCTGGCCACTGCCAACACACTTAACATCCAGACATTGCCTGGTTTGATGCCAATTTAATATACTGTTCTACATACTGAGAAAGGCAACAAACCAATATCATATGACTTGTCTAAGTATCTAGTGACTCAAACCCATCCTGCAGATGATCAACCCCTATATTTGATCTAACTAAATCCCGCCACAGCAAAAGCTATATAAGTCTAAAGTATTGTCAAAACAGCAGGCTCAATCTGCCAGCAAGGTTCTGAGTAAGCAGGTTTGTGACCCATAATCCAATTATCCAGTCACTTGAAGCCAGACTAGGAAGTCAACTCAAATTTTCAAATCCAACAACATGAACAGATGAAGATCCCTTACAGTGGATACCTTGTTTTGGCACTTGACTCATTACCAGGATCAAGCCACCCCTTTCACCATCCCACCGTGTGATCAACACAATCATGTTCCTGTTATCCATGATTTACAATAGCTATATAATCACTATCTCCTAATAGATTATTAACTAGTTTCTAAATATTTTTCCTCTTGTAACTCAGCTAAAACAGCACAGTTACAACATTGGTAGCACAGGTAGGTTCTCCATCCTACCTTATCTTTTAAAATTCCGCCTGTTACCTGTAATTGCTGCGGCCAACAAATCCTTGATAGAATCATGTCTGGCCTCCCAGCAGACTGGACACCAAATGCACCTGGTGCTGAGATACTTGATGGTTTTGTCCTGTACCAGTACATGATGATTCCACTACCCGCCTTCAACACCATGTCTGCACAAGGGTTCTTCCAGATGGCCGCCACCATCCCGCAACCAACTGACAAAAACACCATGCCCACCTATGTAGCCCAAAGACTTCAAAGCGCTGCCCTGGAATCCTCTCGCCAGGGCCAACAACAACATTGCAACATGGATCCAGTCTGCCCAAAGCAAACTGGTCCTAATGGAATTCCTGCAGCAATTCTGGATTGAAGAAATCTCCATCCAACTGACCCATGACACTGGCACCTGGTGCAACAAGTGGCATGAAGACCACACCAAAAAGGACTGGGATACCTTCAAACAAGACTTCTTAGCAAGAGTTGTGCTTAAGGACACCGCACTCATGATCATACGTCAAGTAAAGAACTTAACCCAGACGGGCACCGTAAAAGAACTCACCCACGCCTACAAGGAGCTCTGCCTTTGTGCACCATCCAACATGGCCTTTAACACCCCAGCAACACACCTCATGTACTACAACGCTCTCAAGTTGCACGTGATGAGACATGTAAACTTGGATCAAGTGACCAACCTGCAAAGCCTATACTGTGAAGCGGAAAAAGCAGAACAGACATCCAACGCTCTGCACAAGGCAAAAACTGGAAAACAAGAAAGACCCAAGGATTACCATCCAAGCAGGCGCTCTAGCTCAACCACCCCCTGGGAATAACAGCAACAACACAAACCAAAAGCCCAATGGTTCTAATGGACGTGGGAGTGGGAACAATGGCCAGTCAAATTGTACTCATTTCCATATCACTGCCACGCAAGGCAATCAAGACAAGGGGAAAGCCTCCAGGAGAGCATTAAGCAGGCCAAGCTCTCCCCACACAACTCCTGATTTTCCTAATGATGAATAACAACCCAAGGACGTGGCCCAGTGTCCAATAATCCAAGAGCCCTTGGAAGACCTGGTACTCTACACCATTACCAGACATCCCACTAAACTGTTGTCCTACTCCTTTCTGTTTTTGCAGTTACACAGGCTCAGCACTCCTGTATTTGGGCGCAGATCAAACCATAGTCAACAGCAGCTTTGTGGATAAGTTCAAGCTGGCCACTAATCCTTCGCGGATTAAAAACGTGGTCCTGGATGATGAACACCACATTGCCGTGACAAAGGGAACTGCCCCCTTCTCCATCATGCTTGAGAACCTCCACTCCACCATCCAAGGTCCTGTCATTGACTTCCCTAAGTTTGACATTGTGCTGGGACTAGACTGGTTACAGAAAGAACAACCCCCACGTGGACTGGGCAACCTCTGTGTTGACTAACAAGCGTGAAGGCGTCAACCACCAGATCTACCCCAACTCAGTGGACCAACTCCTATGTGACCATGTCTTTGTGCGCATCACTGAGACTCTGGACAAGAAGAGAAAACCTGAAGGCAATTGACTGGGATTCCTGTCAGTACAAGATCATACACTTCAAAGATCACCAGGACACCACTACGTCTCAGGATTACAAAATTGTAGCCCGCCATCCAGAAATCTTTGAGGAGGCCTTACCTGGGTTACCCCCAGAAAAACATATCCAACATTCTCATTCAACTCAAGGGAGCTGTACCTAAAGTGCGACCCATCTATTGCCTGACCCCAAATGAAGACAACGCCCTATGTTCCTACCTCAAGGAGGCCTTGGAGAAAGGACTTATCCACCCCTCACAATCTCCCTTTGGGGCTGCTGTCTTCTTTGTGGCAAATAAGGATGGCACCCTGCGCCTAGTCACATATTACTGAGCCCTAAATGAAGTTACCATCAAAAATTGTTACCCACTACCACTTATTGACAACCTCTTTGATGCCCTGGGCAGCGCCACAGTCTTCTCCAAGATTGACCTAACTGTAGGCTACATTTAGATCCGTATCAAAGAGGAAGATATCCCCAAGACAGCTTCCTGCACTAAGTACAGCTCATACAAATGTGTGGTACTCAATTTTGGTATGACAAACACCCCCTCAACCTTTGTTACCTTCATGAACAAGGTGTTTTCCCCTCACATAGGCAAGCACGCCTTGGTCTAACTGGACAACATTATTGTATATAGTCCCTTGGTGGAGCAACACCACAAGGACCTGGAGGCAATCTTTGCTACCCTACACAACACAAACTGCTAGCCAAACCCTCCAAATGCCAGTTCTTCCGCAAGCAACTACCCTTCCTAGGGCACATAGTCTCAAAGGACGGCATCAAGCCCAATGGTCAGAAGATACAGGCCATCTGCAAAATGCCACCACCCAAAGACAAGTTGGAACTCTGCACATTCCTAGGAATGGTGGCCTATGTACGCTGCTTCATACCTGACTGCAGTGTCTTGACTGCCCCTCTATCTGCCATAACTGGTGCCAAATCCAAGTTTTTATGAACCCCCCAATGTGACCTCTGCTTTAGATGCCTCAATAAGAAGCTCACAACAGCACCTATCCTGCAATATCCCAAACGCAATGGGGAGTACCAAATGGAAACCAACACCTCAGACGCATCTATTGGGGGAGTACTACAAATCAAACACAATGATGGTGACTTCCTGCCTGTAGCCTACAAATCACAAAAACTGACAGACAGCAAGTGCCAATACCCTATTCACAATAAAGAATTGTTGGCCATTGTACACTGCCTAGTCAAATGACTTTGCTATCTGGAACAAGAGGAATAATTAACAGTGTTGACCAACCACAAGTCACTCATATATTTCAAAGCCCAAGAAAACCTATCCTGCCTGTCAGGCCCTGCTGAATGAAACTCTTGGAGAGATTCAATATGCTCATACAATGCAAGCCTGGTCCAGAACTTGCCATGGCAGACGCACTCTCACGCCTGTATGTCCAAGCCACAAGAGGAGAAAATGGACTTTCCCCAGACTGGCCCCTCTTGGTACGTTGGACAAAGTACAAAGGGTTCCCCCTGGCACCACAGACATAACAAAGGAAACAGTCATTAAGAATTAACACTTATTTGCAGATGTGTATGGAACCTTACGTTGAAAAATGTCTGGCAGAACCACCATTCCTTATATCCCCACACACCAGCAAGTGGACACCATCCTACATTACCATAGAGACCTAGGACAAACCAAGAGTTGCAACCTCTACAAATTCCTTAAACACAAAGAATGGTGGCCAACCCTGTACCAAGACGTTCAGGAAGTCTTAGAACAATGTGAAGTATGTGAGAAATTTGTAAGAAGCAAAACACTACCTAAGTCAGTACTACCTATTCCCACACAACTGTCCTTCAAGGTGTGGGCCCTAGACATTGTCATTCCAATGCCAGGAAAGCATAACAAAAAGACGTACATCATCACTGCAATAGACTTTGCCACACAATGGCCAGTAGCTCAAGCAGTAAAGACACATACCAGCAACAACGTATGGTAATTCATAGGAAAGGAAATCATCAGCAAGCTTGGAAAGCCAGAACTCCTGATAACCAATGGAGGCAAAGAATTGACCTCTAAAGACAACAATGTGTACCTCATCAAGAATGGGGTCAAACACACTGTCACAACACCATATCACCCACAGGCCAATGGACATGTATGGAGCAGCTAAATGGCAGCCTCATGCAAGCCTTAGTCCAAGCTCACTGCTGGAAGACCTGAGGACTGGTATAAGCAGCTACCAAATGCACTACTTGTATGCCAAACTCATGTGAACAAATCCACCAGGAAAAGCCCTTTGAGTTGGTATATGGCACACAGCCCAATATCATTCAAGCATTATCAGGACCCAAGCTGGAAATTCCAAGCAGGGTCCCCCCTTGTTCAGATCCCCAGGTCATAGAGACCAATGGTGATCAAACAGAGAGAGAAAACAAGCTGTCTACAAAAGATCATTTGTCCCTATCCAAGACAGGCATGAGGTTGGCAATAAAGTCTGGGTCATGAATACTGAAAAAAGTAAACTGCAGCCTAGAAAAGTAGGCCCAGCAATCATCTTAAAGGTAAACAAAAACAACACTTACCTTGTGCAAGGACTTAGGAAACGTAAACAAGACAAGGTCCTAAACCATGATTGCCTGAGACCCTACAAGGCAAGATAGAAGCAACACAAGATTTTCCTACCCGCTATGGAACAGCAGTTAGTCTAGTATGGTGCCCGGGCTCCTGTTAACCTCCCTGACAACCTGCCCCCAGAGGAGGCAAACCTTCAGTCAGGGGGTGTCAAAACAGCAGGCTCAACCTGCCAACAAGGTTTCAAGTAAGCAGGTTTGTGACCTGCAACCTAATAATCCAGTCACTTGAAGCCAGACTAGGAAGTCAACTCAAATTGCCAAATCCAACAACATGAACAGAATGATGATCCCTTACGGTGGATACCTTGTTTTGGCGCTTGGCTCATTACTAGAGATCAAGCCACCCCCTTCACCATCCCACTTTGTGATCAACACAATCATGTTCCTGTCTATCCATGATTCACAATAGCTATATAATCACTATCTCTCAATAAAGACTATTATCTAGTATTCTAAATATTTTCCCCCTTGTAACTCTGCTAAAACAGCACAGTTACAACAGTATTATCCAATAAAATATACTTCTCTTCTTTCTAATTCCATATTCAAAGCTTCCCCTAAAGTTGCTCCTCATCACTTTCCAAAACCTAAGGTATGGAGTGAGAGTTTTGTGCCCTGGGAACAACTGCCTGTGGGCTGACAGCCCTGACAACCAGGGGGCTGGCTACCTGCATTTTTTATGATCAAATACTCTTAAAACCAGACTACAAATACCCTTAAAAATGAAGACGCTGGTGAGGACTTGGCAACCATGGCGCCCAATGAAGTAAAAAATGAATTGCCTAATAGAGGCAAAGAAATCCCCACCATTGGCTTAACAAGCTTAAGGTCTAACTTAGTGGTCAATTAAGACCCCCATCTGAAGAAAATGCAGACCTAAAGGCCACTCCAAATATTATTGCTCAGGAACAGAAGGGTTGAGCTACCCTTCCTAAGGATCCAGCCAATGAACACCTCCCTACAACAGTGCCATTTTGACATCCCAAAACTTGGGTGTCCTGCCCACCCAAATCCACATTTCCTGATTTTATGATGAATTCTCTGTAGTAGATGTAAAGTCTAGCAACAGGGTACTATATAAAATTGTGGACCCTGCACTAGAATTTATTGCCATTTTTTAAATAAAGGTTATGAGATATTGGTTTATCCAATGTATTGTCATATTTTATCTTAGTTATCTTCCAATTCAACTCTAAACTTTCCTGCCTGCCTGCCTTCCTGCAACTTATTGTTCCCCAGGTGTTCCCTTTGGTCCTGTCCACTTCATAGAGTACCCATTGAGCCTGAATATATATATTAAACCTCTGAATGTTTATACCAGTACAAGATCCCTTGTCCAATGCTAAAGAATTGACTAGATGTAACAGAAAAGCCATATGGTTTATTACCAAACCTAACTGTTTGAAGATAAATAAAAAAATTTCTTCTTGCCTATCAATTGGACATGGAGCTGCCTCTCATCCCCAACCAATACCTGTGTCTGAACCCAAACTCCCTTTAAACCATAACAACAAGCAGTTTAAAATAGTATACCACCCTTACTGAGGTGATTAATACTATTGTTGTAACTGTGCTGTTTTAGCAGAGTTACAAGGGGGGAAATATTTGAATAATAGATAATATTCTTTATTGAGAGATAGTTATTAAATAGCTGGTGTGAATTTTTGATATCAGAAACATGATTGTGTTAATCACACAGTTGAATGGTGAAAGGAGTGGCTTGATCCTGGTAATGGGCCAAGCGCTAAATTGATTCATCCACTGTATGGGATCATCATTAGTTCATTTTGCAATTCCTGGAGATTTGAGTTGGCTTCCTTGCTTGGCTTTGGGTCACTGGGAAGTTGGATTGCAGGTCACAAACCCATTTAGTCAGAACCTTGTTGGCGGGTTGATCCTGCTGTTTCAACACTCCCCCAGCTGAAGGTCAGCCTCCTCTGGGGGCTTGTCATCAGGGAGGTTGTCAGGAGCCCAGGCGCTGTACTGGGCTAGTTGCTGCTTGTTTACAGGTAGGGCGGCCTCCTGTTGTTTCTGTTATGCTTTGCAGGGCCAGAAGTGTTCATTGTGTAGGACCTTGACCTGCTTGCATTTAACAAGTCTTTGTACCAGGTAAGTGTTATTTTTTATCTTTATTATGATGGAAGGCCCACTTTCTTGGGCTGCAATTTGCTCTTGTCTGTGTTCATTACCCAGACCTTGTTCCCAATTTTGTGTCTGGCTTGGATAGGGACAAACATGTTCTGTAAATGTTTCTCTTTATTTTCCAGCTGATTACTGTTGGTTTGTACCACTTGGGGTGCTGAACAAGGGGGGACTTTGTTGGGAATTTCCTACTTTGATCCTGTGAGGGCTTGGATGATATTTGGTTGAGTGCCATATATGAGTTTGGAAGGGCTCTTCCTGGTGGATCTGTTCACACAGGTGAAGCACACAAGAAGTGCAGCCAATAGCTGTTTATTTTAGTCCTCAGGTCTCCTGGTGATGAGCTTGACAAGGGCCTGCACTAAGCTGCCATTTAGCTGCTCAACTCAGTCATTGGCCTGAGGATGATATGGTGTTGTTACTGTGTGTTTGACCCTGTTCTTTGTGAGGTACATGCTGGTGTTTTCTGGGGTCAATTTTTTGCCTCCATCTGTGATCAACAGCTCTGGTTTAACAAACTTGCTAATGTTTTCCTTGTTAATAAAACGTCAAATTTTGCTGCCAGTATGTGTCTTCACTACCTGTGCTACTGGCCAACAAGTGACAAAGTCAATGGCGGTAATGATATACTTTTGTTGTTATGTTTCCTTGGCATTGGCCTGAAAATTTCAAGGGCCCACGCCTTGAAGGGTAGTTGGGAACAAATTGGCAACACAGACTTTGGGGAAGTATTGCTTTTTGCAAAAATTTTGGATGCTTCACATTGTTTGAGGTACCTCTTTCAAATCCCAGTACAGGGTCAGCCACCAAGCCTTGTGTTTTAGGAATTTGTAGAGATTGCAGCTTTTTGTGTGACCTAGGTCTTGGTGGTAACGCAATATGGTATTGACCCTCTGGTGTGTGGGAATGTATGGGATGGTGCTTCTGTTGGTCATTTTTCAATGCAATGTTCTATACACGTCTTTAAAGAGTTGTTTGTTCTTAATGATAGTATCTCTTATAATTTCAGTGGTGCCTGGTGGAAAATTTTCATTCTTGGTTTGAAGTACTAGTAGGGGCCAGTCTGGGACCAGATTATTTTCATCTCTGGTGGCCCTGATTTATAGATGGGAAAGGGTGCCAGCTATGACTAGCTTGGTTCCAGGTTTGTACTGGATATTTATGTTGAATCTCTCCAGGAATTCCATCCAGTGTGCTTGTTGCCTGGATAAGTTGGCCTGGGTCTTTAATAGATGAGGGATTTGTGATTGGTCAGGGCCATAAATTCTTCTTGGTGCTCCAGGTAATAACGCCATTTCACTAGAAAATAGATAATGACCAACAGTTCCTTATCATGGATAGGATAATGGCATTTACCATCTGTCAATTTATGTGATTTGTATGCTACCAGTAAGAAGTTGCCATTGTCTGTTTTGATCTGTAACACCACTCTAATGGAGGCACCCAAATAATTGGCTCCATTTGGTAGTCTCTGTTTTGCTTTGAGTATTGAAGAATAGGAGTGGATGGTAGCTTCTATTTTAGGTGATGGAAACAGAGGTTGCACTGTGGTGATCCATACAAATTTAGACTTGACGCCTGTTATTGATGATAAAGGTGCCATCAGGATGCTGCAGTCTGGTAAAAACCTGTCAGACATAGTCAATCATCCCAAGGAAGGTACAGATTTTGGCTTTGTCCTTGGGAGGTGGCATTTTGCAGATTGCTTTGATCTTTTGATCATCAGGTTTAATGCCCTCTCTTGACACCACATGACCAAAAAATGGTAGCTGTTTGCAGTAAAACAAGCACTTAGATGATTTGGCAAGCAGTTTGTGTTGTGCCAAGGTTGCAAAGACTGCCTCTAAATCCTTGAGGTCTTGTTCTACTGAGGGGCTGTACACAATTATGTTATCTAGATACACCAATGCATGTTTGCCAATGTGGGGCACAAAGACCTTGTTCATTAAGGTAACAAAGTTTGATGGTGCATTTGTCATCCCAAAGTTAAGCACAACACACTTGTACAAACCATATTTGGTACAGAAGGTTGTTTTAGGTATGTCTTCCTCTTTGATGAAAATTTGGTTATAGCCTGCAGTCAGGTCAATCTTGGAGAAGAAAGTTGCTCTTACAAAGGCCTCAAAGAGATCATCAATGAGTGGAAGTGGGTAACAATTTTTGATGGTAACTTTTTTTAGAGCTCAATAATCTGTAACAAGTCAAAGGGTCCATCCTTTTTTGCCACAAAGAACACAGCAGCACCAAACAGGAGATTGTTAGGGGCAGATAAGTCCTTTTTCCAATGCCTCTTGAGGTAGCGCACATATGGTGTTGTCTTCGTTTGGGGTGATGAAATATATGGGTTGAGCCTTAGGTACTGCTCCCTTGAGCTGGATGACATGCTGTATGTGTTTCTCTGGAGCCAACCCTGTTAGCACTTCCTTAAAGATTTATGGATGAAGGGCTACAATTTTCTGATTCTGGAGGGTGGTAGTACCCTGGTGCTCTTTGAAAAGTATGACCTCTTACTGGCAGGAGTCCCAGTCAATTGCCTTGAGGCTGTCCTTTTCTTCTTGGATCTCTGTAATGCTTACAAATATGTGGTCCTAAAGAAGTTGGTCTACTGTGTCAGGGTAAATTTGGTGGTCAACCCCCTCACGCTTGATGGTTGATACAGAGGTTATTCAATTAATTTGAGATTTATTCTTTTGTAGTTATTCCAAGCCAAGTACAATGTCAAATCTGGGAAATTCAATGGCAGGTCCTTGGATGGTGGAGTGGAGGTTATCTAGTGCAATAGAAAAGGTGCAGTCTCTTGTGTCACATCAATGTGATGTTCATCAGCTAAAACCACACTCTAAATCCTTGAAGGATTGGTGGCTAGCTTGAATTTGTCCACAAAGTTGCTATTGACAAGCGTGCAATCTGTGCCTGAGTCCATGAGCGCAGAACCAGTGTAATTACAAAAGGGAAAGGATAAGACATAAGTTTATTGGGATGTCTGGCAATGGTGTAGAGCACTGGGTCTCCTGATGGGGCCTGGATTATTGGGGACTGATCCACATCCTCAGGTTGGTAATCATCATTTGATAAGGATGATGGTTTTCAGGGAGAGCTTGGCTTGCTTAATGCTCTCCCTGGGCTTTTTCTTTGTCCTGGTTATCCTGAGTGCTTATAACTCTGAAGTGGGTGTGGTTGGATTGGCCATTGTTCCTGTTGCTATGGCCATTGGATCCCAAAGTCTTGTTGTTGATGTTGTTATGTGGAGGGCGTTAGGAACGTCTTGAGGGGTGGGAGTCTTTAGGTCTCTCCCTGTTTCTGTTTTGCGCCTTGCGCAGCACATAACATGTTTGCTCTGCTATCTCTGCTTCACTGTACAGGCTCTGAATATCAGTTACTTGGTCCAGGTTCATGTGTCTAATTAAAATTGGCTTAAGGGCATCATAGTACATGATGTGTGTGGCTGGGTTGTCAAACATTATATCTGAGAGAGCTTGTAGGTAGAGCTCCTTGTAGGCTCAAGTAAGCTCCTTTACTGTGCTGGTTTGGGTTAAGCTCTTTACTTGGTATATGATCATGAGGGCTGTGTATTTCATTACAAATCTTATCAGAAAGTCTTGCTTGAAGGTTTCCCAGTCATTTTTGGTGTGGTCTTTGTGCCACTTGTTGCACCAGGTGCCTGTGTTCTGGGTCAGACAAATGGATATCTCTGCAATCCAAAGGTGTGTGGGCATTCCATTTGTGTCAACTTGTTCTGGGTGGATCTGTATCCATGCTGTGGAATTGTTGTTGTTGGCTCCAGTGAATGGTTCCAAGGCAGAGCTTTGGAGTCGCTGGGCTACATAGGCTGGCATCATGCCCTCATCTGTGGATCAAGAAGTGGTGATAGGTGTTTAGAAGAACCCTTGTGCCAACAGGGCGTTGAAGGTAGAGACTGGTATGACCAGGTTCTGGTATATTACAAACATTTCTGGTATTTTTGTACCCAGTGTGTATGGTGTCCAGTCTACAGGGAGCCCAAAAATGGTTCTTTCATATATATTTTTGACTGCAGCAAGTACAGACAACAGGTGGAATTTTGAAGGGGAAGGTAGGATGAAGAACCTACCTGTGCTATCAATGTTGTAACTGTGCTGTTTTAGCAGAGTTACAAGGGGGAAAATATTTGAATACTAGATAATATTCTTTGTTGAGAGATAGTTATTATATAGCTGGTGTGAATTGTGGATATCAGAAACATGATTGTGTTGATCACACAGTTGGTTGGTGAAGGAAGTGGCTTGATCCTGATAATGAGTCAAGTGCTAAATTGATTCATCCACTGTATGGGATCATTATTAGTTCATGTTGCCATTTCTGGGGATTCAAGTTGGCTTTCTTGTTTGGCTTTGGGTCACCAGGAAGTCAGATTGCAGGTCACAAACCCGCTTAGTCAAAACCTTGTTGGTGGGTTGACCCAGTTGTTTTGAAAAGACTAACAAATTTCAAACTTATATTAGAGTTGAGAATGATGAAGCAAGGTCTTTTACAACTCTTGTATTCATTTAAGGGGAGGGAATTGGGGTGGGAGATCAAATGTCACCAAACTGATTGATCAATGATATGAGTAAATATTAGTGCATTTCCCAAGGTGTGGAAACCTTGATAAAATTTTGAATGGACAGAATCAAAAAGGAAAACCAACTCAACTAAAAATTGAGGAACTTGCTTTGGACGCAATTACCACTTCTCCCAGTTACAAATGTGCTAATAAATGATGGATTTGATGGACATTACAGTTTGAAGTCAGATTCAGAATATAATTACACATTAGGTGATTGCTTGACCAATTGATTAAGAACTAGTAGATACAGAGCATTCTGGATTCTACTCAAATCTTCTCGGTGATTGGTTATTCTAAAGGTTGCAAATAGAGGCAGCAAACAAAGCATTTAATTCTGGAATTGAAGTCTGTACTTAGTGCCTAAGTCCAGAAGACTAAATGGAGGTGACGTCAACAATCCAACTGCTTGATTTATCTCTACTTCTGGGTGTGAAATCAATAGCCAATATTGGTATTGATACTAATATTTGTATTGATGCCAAGCCTGGCCCATTCCCCTTTTTCTCTATCCCAGCAATTCTCCCTCTCCTAATTTCCCATCCTACCATATATACTTGGTAAATATATTAAATAAAGATAAGTTTTTACCCCCCATCTATTGTTCACTCCTACTTTGGTTTTACTGCCCTGTTATCAGGTATAGTGATTGAACAATTACCAGGGCTAATTCTTGCTAGCTTACACCAACCGTCCACACTTACAACACTCTTGCATATGATATTTAACCAGTTATGTCTTTTATGGTGGTTTAGGTGGGGCATCTTTGAAATAATTCCACAAGTATTAATTCAAGGACTTTTCTTGGGCTTTTTCAGTAACTTTTGGATAACTGTTCAAACATAATTTGGTGGAGGCCCCAAGCATTTGGAATGAAGTAAAGTGGAGGCCTAAGGGGGAGGCGTAACTTTACAGGTGGATTTGGTGCACACAATTGATAAGAGATTTGTGCTGGCTTATCCTTACCAGACGCTTCCCAACTGGTCTCAACTCACTGTCCCAACACTGGAAGAATATTTAATTAATTTAGATTTCCTTCTGGTATGGTACCACTCTCACTGCAATCAATTGGGGATTAGTCAATCAGAATCTGCCAAACTGGATGGTATCCCTTGCCCTGGATCTTTGGGTTTTATTTTCTCTGATTAATCTTCAAATTCTAGCCAATCATATTTGTTCAAGGAAATTAATCCCAAAATGCTCCAGTCCCTCTGATTATGAGGTGAAAATTTTCTATCCCAACCAACTAGGAGGCTCCCCTGCTCCTGGTGGCTCCAAGACTAGCACCCCACTCCTTAAATTTTAAGCAAGTCACCAAGGGATTCTTGCTTGTCTATTTTTTAATAAAATACAAAATTATCTTGGTCAACCCCTTGCTTTAGTTTATGTGGTTGACTTTGGCTTTTAAAGTTATTAGTGAAATCTTTAATTTTCTTACCTGTCACTTCTCCTTTTGGTCCCCAGGCTTAAAAGTGTCTACCCTAGAGCTTCATATTAGTGAATTGTTAGTTTTACCTTTATTGGTTTTGAATTTTAGTTTGAACTATGATTTAGTTAGTAAACTATAAATATTAACTTACTTTAAATTCAATTTCCTTGATTCTGATGCAAATAGCAATTTTGAAGTTATCTTTAAAGCTGTTAAAGACAACTATACAGTCTTCTTAGCCTTAAATCCTGCTTTTTACACCTCTCTAAGACTCAAAGAATCCCTTGGTAGCCTCCAGACTCCCAATTTTAAAGTTGAAGGGCCCTGAAACCCCCCCCCCAAAGTTTCTCAAATTTTCTGGAAAACACAGAAATGATCATCTCTCTGGTGAAATTTGTGGTCTTTTTGGTACTACCTGTCTTTTTTGTTTTGTGTGTGGTGCCCCTGGATGTGTGGCATTGCCTGACAATTTTGGCTGCCTCTGTTAGAGAGGATTCTTCCCAACTACTCTATGTCTTGGACAACCTCTTCAGGCGTGTGTGTAAGACTCTGGCCTCTGGTACCATCCTTCTCTGTAACCTTTCCCCAAACAAGGAGGACTTCTCCTTGACTCAATAGGTGCCCCAAATACCTCCCAAGTCTGTGATGGAGCTCCCTCTCCTTGAGTTTGTTTGTGAGCCTCCTCCAGAAGAACTGTTCCCTTCACTGCTCCAGTCCTCCCCTAGTTGTACACCTTGGCTGATGTCTGGGCTGCTCTTAATGACAGTTAATGCTTATCTCCTCACTATCTCTTCTATCTTGTCCTTATAAACCCTGTTAGAGAAGACATCCCAGTGTTGCACTGGTTGGCATTCTAGTAGATTTTTCCCCAGGATGGGAGCCAAACTTAGTTAGTTTATCCCCCTTTCTCACAGCAGCGCTCCCGGACTGTGTCTCTAATATTAAAGAACACAATCATTGACCAGATGGATGTCTGCATGGCTGAACTGGGTATACTGAGGCTTAATGCTCATGTCCTTGGATGATCTTGATGGCAGCAGAGCTACCCTTCATCTGGTGGTTCAAGAAACTCTAATAGGAGGAATTTGAGCTCTCCCAAGAGTCCAGAAATCCACTGAGAATCTGGCTATACTCATAGCCATTGATGTAATTTATGGTTTGTCCAATAATAGACAAAACTCTTAGCCAAAATAGCCAGAAACGCACCAATGAAAGTCCCCTTCTTGATCTTCTTCCTTCCATTGGTCTTAGTGGCTTTTTCTTGCTCCCCAAAATAGTCAAAAGCAATGGACAATTTGTAATAAGAGATGAACATGACATCATTGGACAAACTTGTCAAGAATCTAGTGAGGGTGAATTTGATGGCAGGATCATATGGGGAATCCTTGCTTCCATCACATTGGTTGCTGTCAAAATTGGTCAACACTAAGACCAAGGCCACTTTTCTGTACATCCAGATCTGCATCATACACTCAGAAACCCATATGCCATGGCGTGAAAGTTGTTTCTGGACCTGGGTCAGGGGAAGTTTGGGGTCTCACTGCAGGAGATCAAGCATAATAGGATTGTGTTGTTGGGCTGGGACTCTGAGGCCTTCTTCTGTCTCTTGGCCTTCCTGATTAAATTCCCCTTATTCATCAGGTTATTGAATTCTCACATGACAGTTGCTCAGGTGAATTTTAATTAGGTGGCAATTTAGTCAAGGTCAGGCCACGCTGGTTGAGTGCCACAATGTCACAAATGACAAGCTCCTGTTAATAATATGCGTAGAGAAACCCCAACTATGGGATTCAAACCCCAGAACCCTGCAGGCTGGCGGCCTGCAGGCCCAGCTGCCTGCGTTTTTTGGGCTCAAATCAGAATTGAATTTGAGTTCAGAGAAATTCCCAAGACTCACCAGTATGGAACCTGTAAGAGAGGGGGGCTAAACTAACTAAGTTTGTCTTCCATCCTGGGGGAAGGATCCACCAGGACATCATCCAGTGCAAGACTGGTATGGCCACTCAAAGAGGCGTCCACAACAAGGATGTGGAGGAAAATCAGGAGAAGTAAGAGTCTAAACCCATCAAAAGAATCCCACTAAGCAGCCAAGGAGTACGCTTGAGGGCATACTCAAGAGGGAGAAACTCCTCAGGAACATTGGGCTTTGTTTCCACAGAGGGGAAAGGCTTAGGGGGTCCAATTTCTGGGGGGTTCAAAGAACAGGTTCATGGAAAAACACTTCAAGATTGTTGCATGTGAGGCTCTTGACAAGATTCTCACTGGTGACAAGAAGGTCTTGGGCGCGCTCAGGATTGCCATCAAAAAAATTTAGGAGGTGAGCAGGGTTGTATCCCACAAGTTAAAGGGAGGAGGAGATCTAATCCCATAGATCTGGTGTGGTAGTCCAAATCATTGCCAGAATTGGTGCCAAGGTGAAAGTCACAAATTTCAGAAGAGAGGCCAGCATTTTTCAAGAGAGCAATAGGGTTAAAAGCATTCTTTAAAGCAAAAACAATTATAATTTGATTTTAAAATAGAAATGCAGGGGATTCTAAAATTCTAAGAGGCAAATGGAACAGCAAAACCAAGTTATACACTTTAGAATTGAATAGGAGAAGTTTTCAAAGGCGTATAAGTAAGCCTGGACAACAACAAAGCAAATAGAAGACAAAATTGAACTTAAAGAAGCTAAATATATTAGGTTACTATACTAATCTTAGATTTCAAGTTAAATTTTTGAAAACCAAGGTGGTAAGCCATGATGAATATACTAACTATAGTTTTAGGAGCTCTGAAGAAGGTGTCCAGAATCCAGAGAAAGGCCAGGGAGATAAAGATGAATAAGTTTAATACAAATGAAGTCAAGAAACATGAAACACCAATAGAGTGTCTCAAAAATTCTAAACTTTATAATGGGAAAGTGTTTAAACTTTTATTTATAAGAATAAGAAAGCAGGGGACCAGAAGTCCCCTGTCTTGCTTTAAGACACAGGGTTTGGATTTGGAGGTCACCTGACCTCAGTTTGACATTTGATTGGACAGGATAGAATTTTTGCCAGGAGTTTCAGGAGGCTTGGATGGTTTCTCATTAATTTCTAATCCAACCTCCGATTGGCTGATACCTAAAGGGCACTTCAGGATGCCATTAACTCCAGTCTGAATGGAGTTTGGGGAATTGGTAGAAGTGCGCCCTGATTGTTTAGCCTTCATTTGTTTTAAATGGGGCAAAACCAAGCCAAAAAATACTCCAATTTGATCAGGGATTACTCCCAAGTAGGAAAAAACTTCAGAGCATTGGTATTTACCATCTGGGAAGAGTATTCCAGCACAAATCTCTCATCGACTTTGTGGGCTAAATCTTCAAGGGAAATAAGTGGTTTGACTGAATTGTGAGCTGTTTTCTTTGTATGTTGGGGGGAAATAGTCCTATCCAGGGCTAAAGGGGGGTAACTTTACAGAACTTTCTACGTCAAAGCCCTGTCTCTAGAAGGATCCTGTTTGCCCTGCCAATAAGAGTGCTGACCCAAAAAATGAGCATGAGATAACTGGGACCACTGCAACTGGGGAATTGAAGAAACTTCCCCAAGAACGCAGGCCGTCAGAGGATGAAAAATCCTGAAACTCAAAAAGGGAATTCAAGTTTTCCCATTAAAATTCAGCCAATGAGAGATTCCCCACGCAGGATGCCACTGAGGGTTCCCAAACCTGGGTAGATGATACCACCCAGCCCAAAGGGGTTTGTAAAAGTTTTTCTATGGCAGATGGGCATACTTATACCCTGGGCTGCCAGGGAGTTTCCTATTGCCATTTTTACATTAAAGTGATATGAACCTTTGGTTTATCTAGGTTATACTGTATTTGATTTTAGCACTCTTTAATTTTCAATATAACTTCTGTGGCACTGTCCACCACAAAAGCCAACCCCAAGAAACTGCAGACAGACTGCCTGAGTTATACTGTCCACTGGGAGCACCCTTTGGCCTGGTACATTTTACTGAATACCCACCCAGCCTGGTTTATTCAGAATTTACCTTAGAGGAAATCCTGATCTATAACCCCAAAGCCAGGACCAGAGAGGACAAAATCATTGGCAGAGAAGGAAACAAAATCACCAGATCTCCTCTGCTATTCTGCAACAAGTACAACTACCTGCCTGTGTATTTGGTTCCAATGACGCTGCCTCTCACCCTGCGGCCCAACCGCCTGCAAGAATCCTTTGCTGCAAGTGAATCTACTTTGACCCAAATATTTAGGGTTATGTATATCACTTTTACTGGCCTTGTCAATTCTATGGTGCCTTCTAGCAGCCCCTGGGCCATTCTCAGGAAGTCCCTATCATATATTGTAAATTTAGCGCCCATCCTGTGGTGGGCCCTCCCTTCAGGGCCCGCAGGCTGTCTGCCCACAAGTTCTTGGGAACCCCCTACAGGATGGATCCCTGACACACAATTTCCTGGAGGATTTGGGCAGTAATGATTTGGTGCTTGGTGTGCTGGGTCAAAGGCGCTGTAGTCTGATTGGATAAAGAGGAAGTAGGTTGGCTGTTAGCAGGCAGTTGTTCCAAACCAGGGTTGCCATTCTGATTGGCTGGTTGGTTGGCACCTTTTACAGGGTCAGGAAAGGGGTGGGGCAGAGCTGGACATTAGGCAACTACTGAACAAGTCAAACCCATAGGGTTGGAGGTCAGGTACAGGTCAGCTTCCTTGTTATCCAAATCAAAGATCTAAGTGTAAATGGGGGCCTCCACATTCTGAGCCTTACCTTTACAGAAGCTGTCTTGGCTGCTGGCTTGTTTTCTGATGCCATAAAAAATGTTGCTAGTAAAAAAATTGTAAAATAAAACCTAGGAAAAAACACTAAAAGTAGAAGTTTAAGATTTTATGGATTTATTTTTATTGTAATCATGAGTCCAGATTTGGAAAGTTCTTAAAATCATTATACACAAATAAGGAGCCATGAAAATGAATAAAATGCCTCTGTTCCTAAATTGGATAGTTGTTGATTGGCTGATAAACTGTTAGCTTTCTATTTTAAGCTGCACATACTACACATCTTGTGTGACTTCATTTTTTTTTTGTCTGTGAAATCTTGTTTCTGGGTTGCTCTATTTTTGTTTCATTTTAGTCCTTTTGTTGGTGCCTCATCTGAATCATGATAGGATTATAATATATTCAGTAACAGCATCAATCTATTGCACTTGGTGTGCCAGGTCATTTCTTTTGTATTTTGAACTACACCGTTCAATGTTTGATATAATTTTGTATTATGTGATAGTGATATTTTTTATTGTTTGACATTTTGCTAGTTCATCAAAAAAATTTAAATATTTTGATTCTTGAGTCTTGCCTGACTTGGGGTTCACTTAAATCTGAGCTCATTTTGTTTAAATCTAAAGTATTTTTGCTTGGTGTCATAGCTTTTAAAACTACTTTACTCTATATCTTCTCAAATAAAGTACACATTATTATACTTCATTTCCCCCTTTTAGGATGTTGTCTTTCCCTAGTTTCACCAAGTACTGAACTCCCTCTAATCCAGTTGCAAAAAATAAAAGGGTCTTATATAACCCGTATCAGCTAGTCTAATATACTATAATCAATCAAACATACAATTTGGTCTGTAAATAGGCAGTTGAATTTTTACTTGTGTATCACAGCACATGGAATGAGTTAAAATATTATGTCAGTGGTTCAAAATACCAACTCAAACCAGACATTTGAAATTTTATTGTGCTTTGAGATAATCATCTTCAATATTTTTTCAAGAAATGTACCACATCTACTTTTATTATACCTATTTTTTATTTTAATAAATAAAATGAATTAATACATAAAGCAACCCTTTAAAATATATATCAACCCCACTAAAGCTGTTATCTTCATCATCCTGCCTCTAATACTGAATCATTAAAGTTAAGTTATAATGTTTTTTTACAAGGAATATTTGAAAAGCCTGGGGGCTATAAACAAGGCTCAATAGAAAATATATTTGTTAAAAAAGAGCACCACAATTAGTCGCTTCACTGGGTAAAATAAATTCAAAAAATGCATTGTCCGATTATCGAACCCGGGTCGGCCGTGGGCAGTGGCAGGCGGCCATTATACCACTAAACCAACAATGCGATATGATTTGCTGAAAGTACGCTTGTACAAATACTGATTATTATTATACAAATACATACTACGTGAACTTATATTTAAGTACAATTGTAAACTATAACCAACCAGTATATAGTGAAACAAACGAAAATTTTTATACCACTGAGATGATATAATTTTTTATATATTCTTTTGGAAAGCACATATTGATTAATATTTTTGATATATTATTAGTAATCTATACTAATTGAGTGAAACTGTTTTTTTAAATATATTGGCCCAAGTATTTATATCTTTTGATAATTTTCAAGCCTTTTAAACCTTTTTATTACAAGGATTATAAATTAAAAAATCATCAAAATTTACAAGTTTTTTAGTTATAATATAATTATTGCTTATACAATTCTGTACTTTTCAGAGATGTTGAGATGAACAAGCCAAAGTTTGATTAGAGAAAGATATGGTTGTGTATAGAATAAAATATAACATTTAATGCATGACTTTGTACATATCAACATAATTTAGGATTTAATAGATAGTTCATCTTTAATTCACAACATGTATATCAAGCACACAAAATACCAAAAACACACAGTAAGATCAGGATCTCAAGTTGCCAACAAATCAATGACATAAATCCGATTTTTTATAACAGTAGTTTTACAATCTGTTGAGATAACCAAAATGGTCTAGTTCAATTTTTTGGTTCAGTCACATAACAAATAACAACTGGTTTTAGCTGGAGTTTAATTTACTCAATAAAAGTTCAATTTATCTAGGTCTGGATTACAAAAATAGCCAGTCACATAAAAATTTAAATACAGAATCCCAAAACCAAGACAGCAGATAAAAGTAACCCATATCTAAAACAAAATTAAACAAGTCACAGCATCAAGAAGTTTTCAGAAATGCTATTTCTCTCCTCTCAAACCCAAGATTTGGAATGGATTTTGAACCCTGGTCAAGCCTGCTCACAGGCTGCCAGCCCTGAGGACCATAGAGCTGCCCACCCATGTTTTTTGGGATCAAATCCTCTCTTATTTGAACTGCAAACATCATTAAAAATGGGAACAGAAGTATAGACTTGCCAATGATGGCACCTAACAAAGAGCACAATGTGCTGCCTAATAAAGGCAAAAAAGCTCTCATCATTGGCTTGATGAGCCTGATGTCTACCTTAGTAGCAAATCAGGATTCATCATTCAATAAAGGCACTAACTAACAAGCTTTCCCAGGAAGATTGCTCAGGAACAGAAGGGTTGTGCTACCCTTCCCAAGAATCCAGCCAATGAACACCTCCCTACAACAGTGCCATTTTGACATCCCAAAACCTGGGTGTTCCGCCCACCCAGAATCACATTTACAATTTTATGATGATTTCTCTTTAAAAGATGTAAAGTCTGGAGGTGGAGTGCTATATTGCCCAGGATCCACTCATTGGGAAGTCTCTCTCCAATTGAATGAAGGAGAGCTCCCAAGTTGAATTTGACCACAGTGGATCCTACTGGGATCCCTATCATTAACATGTGTAGGAGGTGACCAAAGAGACAGAATCTTCCCAATAAGGGAGTAAAGTGATTGAGGAGATAATAGACACTGGTATACCCCAAAACCAACCAGGGGGCCTTGGGGTGGATGATAGCTGGGAATCATGCTGTTTCAACGTAAGGAGCATGTTGTCTACGCAGACCAAAAAGATACCAAATTGAGTCTTCTGATTTATTGGTAGGAGTTGGTTTGGGGGCTTTGAAGTTAACATTGGATTGCCCATAACTGATTAACACACAGAGAGTCCATACAAGAAAGATGAACTTCATGCTGTTGAAGGGGGAACCTTTAGAATCTACTAATCAAGTGTTTAGAGGTTGAAAATATAAATTTATTGGTTGATAGGAATAAGAGAAATTGTTGGAGAAATTTGGAAGGGAAGAATTTGCCAGTTTTAATACTGACTCAAGTGGGGAAGGAAACATTGTGGTTACCAGGTGGTCCTGCAATAGTGATTTGAGAAAACATTGCCTTGCAGAACTGCAGCAGGCTGCAGCCTGCAATGCAAGAAGAGGCAGGTTGGAGTATTGCATTGCAGTATTGTTCTTCACTATGGTTGGGAATGATTTCTGGGGTTGGATGTGAGATAATTCTCTGGCTTGGTTGGTTTGTTGTCTTTGATTGGCTTCCTAGGTCTCTGACTAATTGATTTGGATGATTTCTGCATTTATTTTCCAGTTGATTGGTTGTTTTATATTGACTGGGTTTAATTTTATATGCTGAATCAATACTTCTGTTGATGTTATGGTTGTCTGAAGCCTTGAAATCCAAAATTAAAATAAAATTTATATTTTGGTCTTGGATTTTACGCTTGCTTTCAATTTCACGTTTGAAATTGATTAATACACATTCATTAATCAATTTCAAATGTATTTTTGAATTGATCTCATTAACAGTTTTTGACTTTGTTCTTGGCTTCTACTTTAGCATTTATAAATGCAATTTCTGGTTTCTCCATATTTTTAACAAAATTTAAGTCTAATTTGCAATTTGTATTAGGGATGGAGTCCCTTACATATATAAACCCCTGGACTCTGAGCCAGACTTAATTTCAATTTTTGAATAAAGGTTATGAGATATTGATATTCCCAAATATTGTCATATTTTATCTTAGCAATCTTCCAGTTCAACTCTAATTCTCCTGGTCTGCCTGCCCTATCATCCACAATTTTTGTTCTCCAGGTGCTCCCTTTGGTCCCATTTAATTTACAAAGTACTCTTTGAAGCCTAAATATCAATAATACACCACTAATAATATACTTTCACACAACCCCTTGGCACATAATAATGGGTTAACCAGATACAACTGGAAGGGCCCTTGACATGTTACTGATCCCTGCCTGTTTAAAGACAAATACAACTTTCTTCCTGCCTACCAACTAGATATGAAGCCGCCTTTTACCCCCAAACCAATGCCTGCATCTTTCTCTGAGCTTGCCCTAGACAATTCCAATAAGATGTTTAGTATAGTGTACATCACTCTTTTGAGGATGATTGTCACTATCATCCCAGCCTCTGGCCTGTGGTATTGGGTGGTTAATCTATGTTATACCTCTTTAAATTAGCATCAATATCATGGTGGACTATGCCCACTAATCATGTGGCCCTCCCAATCCTGTAAAATGACAGGCCGCCCACCCAAGGGTGGTTCCCTAACAGGGTCTTTGCATTGATTTAGGTAAGTTTATCTTAATTCAAGCCCACATATTTGCTAATATATTTTATTTTTTCTGTTAATTCTTTTGTTTTTAGAGATGGTATTATCAATTTTGTGTAAAAATTTCTCATATTTGGCAATAGTTCTTCTACTCACTTTAGTCCTTGCTTTATATCAATCCTTGTCCATAAACTTATTATGTTAAAAATTTAGACTTTATTTATTTTTTTGCTTGTTTAATTTTTGTATAAATGTCATTGTATTTGAAGATTGAATTAATAACATCACAAAGTGTATATATTTTTTATCATATATATGTTTTTCTATATTATATACACTTGTTGTTGTATTTAAAGATTACATTAAGAATACCTCAATGTAGACACATTTCTGATTCAACTATTGATTTTAAAATATCAATTTTAGGTTTGCTTATATGCTATTCTTAGTCTAACTGATCCAAATACTCATTTCACAAATACTTTTCTTTAAATTCCATTGAAAACTAATTTAAAAATCTGCTCAGATAAATTACCCTTTATCTCAATATAACATTACCACTGTTTTAAATGTTTTTTTCACACTTTTTGCCAGGATACCAAGAGTACTGTGGAGCTCCAGCAGGTGTGAGAGGATTCAAAGCAGGTACTGGCATGGCCCATCAGATGATGGGACCTAACTTTACCAGATAGGAAAGGGCCTTCCCAGCCACAGCCCAAGGCCCAGCTGCTGGCAAGGCAGAGTCAATCAATCCTGTGAGCGCCAGGTAAAGCACTCCCAGGAATTGACTACTCTGACCAGTGGCATCAGAGGTGGGTGGGGTAGAGATGGTTGGTTTGGGTGTCAGGGGTGACTCCATGGGGACCAGATACGCAGCAGTATTGTTGTACTTCCCGTTGAAGATCAAAGAGTAGATGGTGATTGTTTTGCTGTCACAGACAATTTGGTAGGGTTCCTTGGGTGCGTTTGGGCGGGTGTACCACTGCAAGTCTTCCAAAGTCCAGGGTTTGTGGTCAGGATTTGGGGGATACTCAGTGAAATGCACAGGGCCAAATGGTGCATTGGGTTGACAGTAGTAGTCAAAGGCTTTGTTTTTATCAAATGAAGTCTGGCTATTTATCCCAGTGGGTGGGTACTGACAAAGGGGTGTATGCAGTTGGAAGAGTATAAAAAATATGTATGGAAACAGATTGGTGAACCAAAGGTCCATAACAACTTTATTTGGTAAGGATGACAATACATAACTTTTTCAAGTGCTTATGATTTATATACTTACTCACATGCAGGTGCCTCTGAGCATTTTTCTGGTGCTATATGTGTGGCAAGGCTTGACATCTCAGGTTCTGCTATTTGGTTGGCTGCTTCATGATCATTTTTGGGGTTTTCAGGAACAGTTGTTTGGCTTTTTGGTGATCCATCTTGGCTTGATTGGCCATTGGTTCTGGCAGGTTTGGCTTCTGGGGTTATGGGGGTTTTCCCTAATTTGATCACCATTTTTGGACTGGCTTGACAGGCTTTCCTGAGCCCAAGGAACTTGATTAAAAAAGGGGTCCCCAACTGGGGACCCCAAATTACTTAATGGAGGGTGTGATTGATCTGGGTTTACTGGGCAGCTAAAAATAGCCTGCCCAGCCAAACCCACCAAGGCTTGGGCGTAGCTTTTGGGGCCCAGAACAGGCCTCCAGCTGCCACCAGGGCGGGAATGATTCCTGCACCTGGATTTGCTTCAAAAAGCAAAAATCCAGGTGCAGGCAAATCTCCCTTGCCCGCTAGCCCAGCCTGGTGGCTAGGAGCGGGTTCAATTCCCGCCCAGGGCCTCAAAGCTGTTACTTTTGTAACACTTTTTAAAAAAAATTTCACAGTGATTAATTAATCAATAATGCTTCTTGAGTCTGATTTTAATCCTGAAATTTTATACTACTCTAGTTTTAATAAAAAAACGCATTTCAGTATTGATTTAATAGAATTATTTATGACTTTTATTAATTGGTTTTTTATTATTGAATATAAATTTTGATTCTTATAAGTTATATGTATTAAAAGGCACAAGTCCAAGTTTAAAGCCAGGTAAGGCATGTACATCTGGTTGTTTGGGTAGTAGAAAAGTAGCTTGGAGATGCCACTTGATTTACAGGTATAAAAATACATCAATTGGATTGTTTTTTTATTGTTTGTGCTATAAATTCTGTGGAAATCATTTAGTAGATTAATGATTGTAAATTGACTTAAAGAACTAGCTCATTAATAACTTGCCACAGTGATAATGATACATGCAGGGTAAAACAAACTAAACAGTGTTTTTTACACTAGTACATCAAGTGCCATTTACAAGCAACCTTTGATTGCATCAAAAAACCAGATGTATAGTAATTGTTTGGCTTTAAAGTTGAATTTTTAATAACATGACATAAAATAATCAGATCTTATATGTAATAAGAAACAATTAATTGGTAGAATTCATAAAAAATGATATTTAATATATACTGAAATGTACTTTCTATTAAAATTAGAGTGATTTAAAAAGTCAGATATGTCAGAATAGTGTACAAAGATGTGCAAAAACTTAAAAATTAAGAAAGTATAATAAAGAAAATACTGCTCCTGTATATGGAATATTGAATTTTTTAATAACATTAAAAATTATAAAATAAATTAAAAATATTGGTTTATACTTGGGGTATATTTAAGTTTCATTTGGTGATGCCTAGGAGACAAAGCAGTGGTGAGATAGAGAGGGAAAGACAATGATAGGTTGGGGGACTGGGCTTGGTGTTAATTGAGAGAGCTAGAGGCAGAGATAATAATGGCAGTAGTTGGTAGTGGACTGAGTGAGTTTTATTGAATAGATAGCCAATATGATTTGGTGTATTACTTGTCAGTCATGGGTTTGATTGACTGATAAGCAGTTGTAATCTGGAGTGAACAGTGCTTTTTTTGTGATTGGCTGCCCTTATTCACATGAAAAGCAATCTGGGCAAGCAATTTAGTCATGGATTGACAGTCAAAAAGGGATATGTGGTCTTGAAAAATGAGCCATAGAGAGTTGAATTTCTGTGAGCTTTACTTCTGGATAATAATCCCAATTTTATAGAACATTACATATTATAGATGAATGCCTGTGTGGGAATCTAGATAAACTGAGGCTTGTTGTCCTTGTTATTTGATGGTTTTAATGGCATGTGCACCTTTTTTTATCTTGTGGTTTAAAAAGCATGATAGATAGAATTCAAAGCCTCTCAAATCAAGTAATACAACAAGGATCCAACTGTAGTTGTATAGATTGGTATAATTGTTGTTTGTTTAATAATAAACAAGTCCTATTGTCTAACACAGGAATTAATACACCAATGAACATTTTTTGCCTTTCTCCTCCCCCAATATTATTGTTTTTCTAAGATTTTCCAAAATTATTGAATATAATGATTCATCTGTATTTTACTAAAACAATACATTATATTAAATAATAGTCAAGCACCATGTGATGGTGGCTAAAAGAGTGAGAAATTTGAGGAATCCTTGTTTTCATATCATTGGTTGCCCTTGTAATTGGACACAACAGGAAAAAAAATCAACTGTCTCATGCATCCAGAGCCACATCATGTGACACAATACCCAGATGTCATGTTAGTCAAGCTGGTTCCTGACTTGGATCAGCAAGAAATTAGGATCCTTGTGGGGTTTCTGCTCACCAGTCCTCATTGTGTGTCCTGGGTCAAAGCCAGGGACTGGCTGGAAGGAGTAGCATTCCCTAGGGGAGGCATGTGGCCATCTTGAAGTTTATACTTTTCTTGCATTATGGCAAACTCTTAAAATAATTTCCCTATTACCAAGTGAGTATCCCTTCCATGTAATTGCGCTTCAGCTGGGGCTAGTTCCTCTTTAGGCCTATACCAATTCTTTAGGAGTCTTGTGAATTCATTCCCAATAAATTCCCTTCTCCTATCAGTCATTTCAAGGTGTCTAGTCAACATCTGCTCATTCTTCTTGGGAAGTTTTACTAGTGGCAAACCTTCTACAGCTTTGACAATAGATATTCTCCTCCCCTTGGCTAGGGTAGATAATATTGGGAAACTCACTCATAGGTGATAACTGTACTACTCAGAAATGCAGATAGGGGTTGAAATGGACTTTTATTTGATTTCAGAAGAAAGATCCCCTGAGAGACCTTCTGGTATATGGCCTGGGGGTATGGGAAACAATATGTCTTTGCCAATACTAGAAGTCCTTCAATAATCTTTTGGACTTCTTGTACTTGGTCTTGGGCTCCTTTACCTTAGTCTTGGGCTCCTGCTCCTTGTTTGGGCTCATATCCCTTATCTTGGACACCTGCTCCTTTATCTTGGGCTTCTGCTCTTTGTCCTGCTCTTGTGGCCTTTGCAATTCACCTTTTCTAATCCTTGAAATGCCTCAGACTTCTCCCTCCTTTATAGCACATTGTTTTAGTCCTTTTTCCTTTTCAGAAAATTTGGTTTTCCAAACTTAAACTATCCAGTTTCTTCTGCTCTATAATATATTAAATTTGTCACTTAATTCAGCCAATTAACAACCAGCTTTTTCCTGTTTATTTCCTCATTTTTTTAGGCTTAAACCTTTCAGTTTAAGCACTGAAAACCTTGATCAAATAGACTTCTTCTTAAAGCCAATTACACACCCAGATTGAGTGGTTTTGCCAAAATGGTTGCCCAAATGACTCACTCTTGACCCTGGTTTGAACCTGGCGTTGTCTTTCCCTGGATGAAGACTTGCTCTGCATTTCAAACAGGTTTGCCATAATTCCCATCATGTTTTCCCAGGCAAACTTGAGCACTTCCAACTATGTTTTACTTAAGGGTTTTTGAACCCTAATTTCTTTGATCTTTCTTCATATTTCCCTGTGTTTTCCCCTATTTTCACAGTTTGAACCTGCCTGATGCTTGCTTCTTGCTCCTCTCAATGATTTTTGGAAACTCCAGCCTTTGCTCTTAGAGTTTCTCTGTTCTGTTTCTGTCTGCTCTAGCTTCTCCTGACTCAATCAATCTCTTATAAATTCACAGTGTATTTTCTGTGAATTTTTCTTTTTTCTCTCTTTCTTTTTCTAATTCTTTCTTTTAATCCGTTTCATTATTTCTTTTTAATTTTGTTTTCTTAATGTTTTTCCTTAATTCTTTTGTGGATTATAGCTTTTCATCCAATCTTACCTTCTAAATGTCCAAGTTTATTTCTTCTGCTCCTTCTTCTGCCTCTGCTAGTCTTTCCCAGTCACCCTCTAGTCCTTCTGCTAGTCCTGTTCTATGAACCCAGTCCTTTAGCTAGTCCTGCTCTATGATCTTCTGGTCCTTCAACCAGTCCTTTTCTATGATCTTTTAGTCTTGTTCCATAATCTTTCAGTCCTTTAGCTAGTCCTGTTCTATGATCTTCTAGTCCTTCTTGCTCAGTCCTTTACCTAGTACTGCTCTGTGATTTTCCAGTCCTGCTCTAGTCCTGCTCCATAAATCACAAAGGTTTCATTCTTCTCTATGAACCATCACAATTATATCCTTCTTTATGAACTGCCAAGGTTCTATTCTTCTCTGCATTTCCTGTTACTTACACCTCAGACTCAAGCAATAAGTCTCCACAAGTGAGTTAGTGTTTGACTGGCCCCCATAAGTGATTAACACTATAGGCCATCAACCACAGACAATACACATGTCTATAAAGTTGTTTTTAATCACTCAAATGGTTAGTTTTGATCTTTCAATTGAAAATTAACCAACTTTGCTTCCCAGAGACCTATTCATTACCAAGTTATGAAGCTTCTCCTCAAAGCAGCTATCTTGATAACATCCTTGGGCATATACATGCCTCTCTGGTGGCTTTAAGACCTCCTCAAAGCCTCCAGGAAGACACAGACAAGAAAACCTTACCAATTTGTTAGGTAAAGTTCTCCATTTGAAGGAGGTCTGCAAGTGGCCAAAGGGTCTTAGAGCTATCTCAGCTCATCCTTTCCTAGTAGCCCTTTGTTACCTACTAAACTGTCACCTTCCAGCCCTAGTAGCCACCAGTTAACTACTAGGAATTTACCTGTCCTAAAGCCACTATACTTCTCCAACTTTAAGCAAAGAGTCTTTATTATAGCCCAAATCAGTCCTTGCCTGCAAAACTATCACCATGTGAATCATCACAATTTTGCTGAAAAAAATGAGCATAAAGAGGTATGCTTGGGTCATCTCTGACTTGATATGCACCTTCTGCTTCTTAGTCCCAATACTATTATCTTTTTTGTGGTTTTTTGATCTCCTACATTATAGTCATGTGGGAAAATTTCATTTGGCTTGCAATTTTCTCTCAAGTTAGGCTACACTGGTTCAGTGCCATAATCTTTTATGAAATTTGGGCAGTGAGGGTTTGCTGTTTGGGCTTCAGGGTTACAGAAGCCACAGCCTGATTGGATATAGCCAAAGATAATTGGCTGTTGGATGTTAATTGTTATAGAAAAGTTCCATTAACTTGATTGATTAGTTGGCTGATGCATAGTGAGTGGTCAAGAAAAGGAGCACAACCAGAGCTAATAACCTGATGATTCTCAACCAGTGTGAGCTCTAATGGGCCAGGAGACAGGTATAGCTCAATTTTCTCATTACTCATATCAAAGATATGGGTGTAAATGAGGTCTTCACTATAACACGCCCCCTGTCCACTGACACTGGCTTGGCTGTTATTTTGCTCCCCAATCTTGTTAAAATTGTTAGTGCAAGTAAAAAACCATTTTAAAATAAAGTAATCATAATCACTAAAAGAATAATTTTAATTGGTATAGTCTTTTTATTGCAATAATGAGTCCCGATTTGATGGTCTCTAAAAATTTTATAATAAAATAAAATGTGTTGCAATAAGCCAAACCCTTAACAGGTTGGATAGTCACTTGGCCTCTGAATTGACTCAACATGTTGACTACTCTGGACAACTACTAATTTATCCCACCTAGCTGTAACCTCATTGATTGTCACAGCTGGTAATCCACCTAGACTTTCCAAATAAATCAGTCACATGTTACCAAATATCAACTTTGAGAAACCCCTTTTCATTAATCACCTCCTAATAGCCAATCACAGGATATAAAATCATTTCTTCTCTTTAAATAAATCTTATCTTGGGCATTTTTCTCTTTATTTCCTTTTGGTTAACTGCAGCTTTCAGCACAGTTATAAAAAGATATTTAAAAATTTATACAAATGCTTCTGTTTTCAAACCAGAAAGTCTTTTATTTTCTTTTGAAATTTTATTATTATATTTTAGGATGTATTTCTGGGCCCAGAAAGTGCCTGATAGCCTAACAGAAAATATGGTCATAGTGCCTCAAAACACCTGGATAATTCCTAAAAACACCCTCCAACAGAATTTTTTTAAAGTCCAAAGACCCTGAATTGCTGCTAACTTGGAGTGCTAATGTATTAAAGCATCCAAGGTCTAGCTCACTGAGTAAATCTAATCTGCTAGCACCTCAGAAATTAACATGAAACCAAATGGTTGATCAACCAATCAATTGATTGATTGCAACATCACTAACTGGTTTGGCTACACCAAGACCAAGAGCCAAAAATGCCACACTAAAGCGCCTGTCACCCAACCTTGGTCAAGTAGCCAAAGCCACAGGAATTCTGAAACCAGAGCTAATAACAAGCTAGAAGAGAGTTTGGAAACTTCAAAACCTGAAGGAAGAACATACACATCTCCAATGAGCCACCAAAGAACCTGTGTTTTCACTGGAGACGTTGGTATCAAATAGGCAGTGGCACTGAATCAAGATGGCATTTTATCTTCTCTTCAAACCCTTGCAAGTTCCCAGAGCAAGTATAAAAATGAACAAGGATATCCTTTCTAATTGTTGAAATCATTAAATAAAACTTAACATATGCACTTTGAGCATATTTTTGCAGCAGAAATTTACTACTTTGTCTCTAACATTTATCTATTGTTTCTGTTGTTAAGAGAATATAATTGACTAATATCCCTATACCAATAACTGCTGCCAGAACACCTGTTCCCTCTGCTGTTTGCCTATTAACATATCTCTGACCAGGTATTTTCCCACCCTTGTCACTTGTATCTCCCTTTTTTAGGCGCCTACCAAGCTTTTCCTGGTGTCAGAAATCTATTCAGCATGAAGAAAATATTAGAAGCTCTGCCTTCTTTCATTGACACTTCCACTCACAGCTATAGCAAAGTCAGCCTTGTCTACATTTTGTGTTGAAGTTAGCTGGTCAAGTTATCCCCTACACAGGTACATGGCATCCTTGGGTCACCACCATAAATTACATAGTTAAATTTGCACCTATAGTGCATGTGGCCTTCCTGGCTCAACCTGCCCTTACATCTCAAGAACAGTGTCATGAATGACATTTAAATACTTGTATTAAAAACCTGGGAATTGAACCCTGGGTCTCAGGGAAAGCCTTATGTTGACCAGAGTGGACAGGGAACCACCTAACTGCTAGTTGGGTCAAGCCCTGGACCACTAGAGATAGATGACCCCAAATAGGGGGAACAGAAACCTGCCAACCTGCCAAGCGTCAATACTGGAGGTTTGAAATCAAAATTGGAGACCTTGGAATTGAACCCTGACCCTCCAAAGACTACTTGAGTCACACAAAGTGGACAGGAACCCACCCACCCATTAAATTGCAAACCTGAGTTGACAAGTTACTCTGAGACCCGCCAGTCTCCCAAGGACAATTCCCCAAATGGTTACCAGATTGCTGCCAGCCTTGCGCCACCAAAGATCTGGACCTATGCAGAGGTTATAGATTTCCTTAAGGAGGTTAAAACAAAACCTACTGTTAACTCTGCCAATGACCACCAGCAGCTGCCAGTCTTCCGTCCAGAAGGGGTAGTACAATTGAACTACTCAGGTGATGCAGTGAACAGTGGCAGCAGAACAAAGCATTGCCACTTCTATTCACCAGGGCAGGCACAACCTGGATCTGCTGCCCTCAAGACTCTAAGCCAATATCCATGCCCCGCCAGTGCCTTGTCTGTGAACCTGAACCCTGCAAAAATTGAAGAAGCAAAAACCCATGGTATAAAAGCCCTGGCAGTATGGTGATGACCATATTGTGATTTTTGAAGATAAAGCTTTATGAACCTTTGGTTTGAAACAAATCTTACCTTATCTAGTCTTAGTGATCTTCCATCTTAAATCCAGCCAAGTAGACCATCAAGCAACTTCCCCCTCTGGAGACCAACCTGCCTTGCCTTGCCTCAGGCATTATACTGTCTCCCAGGAGCCCCCTTTGAACCTGTGCATTTTACCAAAAACCCCCCAACCCTGCCTACGCGGAGTACAACTTGAAGACCATCCTCATTGCTAATCCCTTGGCAAAGACTAGAGAAACTGAATACATAGGACATGAAGGAAAGAGGATTGAGGTGCCACCCTTATTTTTAAAAGACAAGTACAATTATCTGCCTGCCTACTTTGTTCCCATGACTCCGCTCTTAACCCCACAACCTGACCACCCAATGGAGACCCCCACTGCGGCTGAGACTATATCCACCCACCTGTTTGGAGTACTCTACATTACTTTGATGGAAATGATAGACACTATGATGCCCAATTCAGGGCCCTGGTCTTTGCTTGGGCAATATGTTTCCTGTATTATCAAGTTAGCATCCATTCTATGGTGGGCATTACCCTCTGGCCCAGCTGTATTCTGACCCAAGCCAACCAATGCCTCTACCTATGCCTGGCTTCCTGACAAACAGCCAGACTCTGGTATGGGTTGACAATGTAAAGATTATACATCTTGGGGGACTTCCTTTTTGTGTTTGTGAAATTTTATTTGTGTGTTGACCTGATTTTTTTGTTCCAGTCTTTCTAGTGGTGCCTCATTGGTATCCTAATTGAATTGTTTTATATTTTGGAACAGCCCAAATCCATTTTGCTTAATGTACT